>VZTY01017619.1:40546-159704 GCA_013400935.1 Turnix velox
TGGTTACTTCTAAAAAATCTTAAAAAGCTGACGTTCACAAGGTATCTGCTACAAAAGCAACTAAGTATATCACCATTTCATTTTGATTCATTCACATGAATTATTTTATTATAATAATATATTATTGTGTCTTTCTAACAGCACCCATGCCTTAAATATTACATCTTATATGACAGAGTTTTGCTTATTATTAGTTTTCTTTCATCTAAGAAATTCACTGAGTACAGTTGAAAAAAAATCTTCCTAAACTTAGTAAGAATAGTTGAAAAAAACCCTGTTTTCTTTTTTGGCTATTGGTACTTAAAGCAATAAACATATCAAAATAATTTCTAATAGTCCTAACTTAATAATAGTTAAAGAAAAAAAATGCACAATTTGATGGATTGCTTCTGAAAAGAAACAATGAAAATGCAGCTGGAAGGTTGAAAAAAACAAAAAACATATTTCATTCCACTGTCTGCACTTTGATAGACAATTATCATCTCCAGCTGATAGTGTTAACATCAGTTCTTCAAAATATTACTCTGTCTGCAAATTAGTGGAGAATAAAAACAAATACATGCTTCCAGCTAATTGTCCGTGTTCCACAGCGCAGAATACACCATAAGTCATAAAACAATTCAGTCAATTTTGTAAGAATACATTTCATCTTCCAGAATTTCAGGATAATGGAAACTATGGCATTTTGTTAGTTTTTGGTACGTACAAATGCTGTGCAACAGGACAGATAAAAGCACCTTAAAATGTTTTGTTACTTTCCATTATTGCATGTGTACCATGAGAAGAAACTGCAATTTTTAGTCTCTCCAGAGATGAAGATGATTGGAAGAAACTTTCCACGACTGAGAACTGTTTCAGTTTCTTTAATGACATAATGCATCCATGATGGTTAAGTACCAAAGAAAAGCTTATGACAAAATATTGTACCTTAAAAACATAAACCTAAATAACAAAACCAAAAATCAAACCCATTTATTTTAGCAGTATACAGTAGCTCTCAAAAATTATCATTCAATTACCAGCAACAAAACCCCAAAAAGCAAACTCTAATATGATATAATTACTTGATTGAAAAAGTATTTCTGGTTTTTTGTTTTTTTTTTTACTTCTCACAAAACTTTTATAATTATTAAAGGGATGGAGTCAGACAGAAGTCTTACTATGGATTGATTTAATAAGAAATATTTTAATTGAGATGCAGTAGAGCATGCAAATTAAGAACTTAAGAATCTTTCTATTATTAAATTTTCTCAAGTTGTTAAAAAGTGTATTATGCCTATTCCTACCTTAAACACACTTCTCAAAATAACTATTTTCCTACTAAACAGTCTTGAAAAAATTGCAGGAACTTGCTTAATACTCTTTTTTTCAAGGTTGAATATAAAATTTCAGATACATATTTAAACTATTGAATATTTTGGGCTTTTAAAGTTTTGAAATACATTAAAACTAGGAATTATTATGAATAGCAATTTGACTTGTGCATATAAGAGCAAGGTAAAATAGATAAGAGAGAAAAAGTCTTAATACACTGGAGGAAATGGTGTTTTTCCATAATTACCTTTTCAATAGAATCAGTTCTTCAAGTTTCCTTCTATCTCTGCTTTTTTCCCAACTCCCTGGATGTCTCCATAGCTCTGACAGAAGTTACTAACTGATTTTCAGTGTTCTGTGATTAAGAATCAGACAATGACACTTTGTCCCTGCTACATGGTATCCCAGCAAAGTTACTTACAGATCAGGAATCTGAATTTACAATTTCTTTTCTTCTTAAGTACCAGTGACCTGAGATTACAGGTAATAGGGATGAGGATTTCACCACAAAGGATGAATTCGTTACTCCTTTCAGATAATACAAATCAGATTATATGAGTTCAATTTTTTAAAAGATGCCATCACTATTAATTCCTGAGCTTGGCTGAGTTTTTGACATATGCATGGGCTTTTAACAGCTTCTCTAGTACGGCTGTTTATGTGATATCACAGCAGAAATACAATGAATATTATACTTCAGTCTTCAAGAAATTTACAGGAATATAGGTATCTCCAGCCTTGGACTTACCAATGAGGTTGCTGATAGGATGGAGAGTTTAAAACATCAGTGTGGGCTGAAAGTATGCCTTTGGGTTTATAGCAAAGTAGTCAGCTTTGTCTTGTTTCTGACATTACATTGATAATACATTAATTCTTCCATTTTTTACTCTTTCTTTGGTACAAAAAATGGTAGGCTATAACATTTATCCATTAGTTTCTGCATTAAAGAAAGGGGTAACTCTCATGAGAGCATGAACTGAGGAACACATGAATTCCATCAACCACAAGCTGTACAAACAGCATTTACATAGTGAGGTGAATACACTGCTCCTGCTACGTTTTTTTGTAAAAATTTTAATCAAACAGTAACTAAAGTTTTGAGAGTCCAGCTAAATGTGTTATTTCCTGTTACAGCCATACAAGCATATGGACCATTAACATAATATCATAAAGTATTTCAATATAAACTTCAAAGAATTAATACTTTTCATGATAATGTAAAATTAAAAGCAATTGATACTATACTGTATTAGCTTTATAATATATAGAAATATTTATTTAGCATATTTATAAGCCAACTACTAAGAACCTTTCAGCATCAGTTTTTCATGTTAATGAAGCTTAGATGTATTTTCTGTCATTTTCATAAGGTGGTTGAAATTAACACATCAAACAATAAAGGTGAGATAAAACTGAAATATATAGAAATCAAAGAACCATAGAATGGTTTGGATTGGAAGGGACCTTAAAGANGTCCTTCCATTTTTCTCTCTAGTTTGCCTCTGGGCAGGTTCCACATAACCCTCTGACCCTTTTTCAGCCCATTTTCCACTATATCCTACACACCTGGGGTCCACTGGAGACCTCTCCCCTCCCAAGCTGTTCCAAATCAGCCCCTTCTGCTCCCTCTCCTATTTAACACCGGGGGGAAGGACAGCAGCCACCATTTACCCCCTCTTGTGGGGTCTGAGGGATGCTGCTCCTGGTGCTATGCCACATCACGCCACGCGTGAGTTGCATTTTCCAAGGGCACATGGTGGGAGGAGAAAGCCCGGGGGGCCTGCTGGCCTCCCACCTGGTTAGACAGGGGGAGGGAAGGTTCCATTTCTTGTCTTCATGCTCTGTGGGGTTTACCTGAAACAGTGCAGAATATATTACCAGTGATTTCAGTTTACAAATATATACATCAGTGAACCACTACAAGAAATTGATATCTTATGGGGTTCAGTTTGAGAAGCAAGAAGTTTAAAAAGAGGTATTTCAGGGTATGATTAGAGAAAAACCTTGGGAAAGAAGAATTACTACAGCTTTTGCTTTTTTAGAAAGTTTATTTTACTACAATAGTAGCATAAATAGTATTTTATGTCTTTTTGTTTAAGCAAATACTACTTGCTGGTGTGACTTTGGCAACGCAAGGCTCCAAATTTGAGGTTTACTTCCCCTTTTTGTTTCAGATTCTCTTTTCTATTTTGAGGTTGGTTGTTTTCCCTTTTTTTGGTTTTGGTATTCTCATATACTCCTGCTGTCTAAGAACTTAACTTTCTTCACTATGTTTTCATGTGGGTTGACAAACTTCCTTTGCTTGGCAAATTTTAATCACTTAAATAAAAATCAGTTCTTTGTGTTTGAGATCTCAGGTGAGTTACAACCTGATCTTCTACAAAACCCCCAGCATTCTTGTTTCATTAGATCAGCTGTATTCACTTTCTCTATCATGCTTTAAAAGGTCAACTTTTATGTATACCATTCTAGTTTTTCAATTTATTGAAACAAAAAGGAAGAAAACCCAAGTGTATATGAACTGTTTAGCCAAGTTCGCATGTGGCATTCCTAGAGGAGTCAGCAACTCAAATTATAGCAGCTTGGGAGCAGAATCACATGAAAAATATTTCTGTCCAGACTGTTCTTTGCTGCTGCCATTTCACTGTGCTCTTTTGCACAATAGGTTGGTGTGAAGGCTGCACCCACTCTGTGTGAGTGAACAATGCTGAGGTTCAGTCATCACAGACCAGTGCTCCTGACAGACACCAGCTCTGCAGTGCAAACCCTGAGAACCATGCATGGCTGTATCTTCTCAGAAATTAAGGAGCCCAGACCTTGTCTTACCAGGAGTCACGAGGAGCAGCTGAGATGGCATTAGGCAGAACTAAAGTGGCTGCAACCACAAACCTGAGTACACACCACTGTTTGGGGGGGAGGTTGATGACATGTCAATAACTTTACATTATAAAAATCTGTAGCACTCAGAATGCATTGCGCTCTCCTGTAGGTAGCCATTTCCTCCTTGAGCAGGGCCACCTTTCAAGGTTGCTCCTCTAGGAAGAGACTCCTTAATTGGCATCTCTTGTCTATAACAAGAAAAACAAGTAGGTCTAAGAGTATATGGTATGGTAGCAACACTTACATATATCCAGTTATCACTTATTAAAAACGGAGTAAGTAGTAAAGCATTTGACTGCTATCTAAATTATCGTCTAATAATTGTTTAAATTAGCATTTAAATAATCATTTCAATCCTTGTGAAATCACTGTTTATTTAACATTCAATTATTGCTTAGTCACCATTTGATTTTTGAACTTTCATTGATTAATTAACATGTGGTCATATATTGATCATTAATAAAACCCTTTTAGTTAATGCCACAACGACTTCTTTTAATAATTCACCTCCAACAGTTTGTGGTATTTTTGCAACAGGCAGAAAAGTAAACTTTTTCTTACTAGATGTCCAAGAAGAAAAAAACAACTTTAGTGAAAATATGCCTTTATAGTGTATGTTGCTACCACACAGCAAAGTCTAGTTTTCATTATTATTTTTCTGCAAGCAAAGGTTAACAGTAAAAAAAAGATTCCAGCAAGTAAAACCTTCACAATAATAAAGCACTACAGAGTTCAAGACAGACAAGGCATCCACTGTAAAAATATTCATGCAAAATGTTTAGACAATGCTTATATTGTAAAGCAAACAAGGGAGGAAAGATATAAAGCTGCCCAGTCCATTCTAAAACAAAAAAAAAAAGCATGGTATTGTTTTTCCATTACATTGTTAGAGACAAAGAATGCTGAATAAGTGATAAAAGCTTCTGTGAAATTAAGTGCACCAGCTGTATTTACAATTTTTAAGTCGACTAGATGATTTTCAGTAACCTTTGAAATCAAACATTTGTCTTAATTCCTCAATAGGACTCTTTCACATAATGCAGATTTCAATTGCTGCATACAGCAGCTAACTATTCTAGAACAAATGCAATGTTTTTAATGTGCTGCTTCAAATTAACATCATTTGAGATATCAGACATCACTGAAATTATGCTTATGTGATATGAAAAATCTCTAATGCAAAACAGACTAAAAAAATCAATGTTCTGAGTCTCTTATGTTACTGGCATTACCAAAATAGAATAAGACTTTCCTAAAAAATCAAGAGAAATAGCCCTTCCCAAAGGACTGCTTCTTTGAGCAATAAACAGAGAAATGGAAGAAGACAACAATGTGTGGTCACAACCCAGAAGGCCAACAGTATCCTGGACTGCATCAGAAGAGCCATGGCCGCCAGCAGGTCAATAGAGTTGATTCTGTCCCTTTACTCTGTTCTTGTGAGACCCCACCTGGAGTACTGTGCTCAGCAATAGAGCCCTCAGCAGAAATAGGACATGGACTTGTGGGAGATAGTGCAAAGGCAGGCCACAAAGATAATGGAAGGGCTGGAGCACCTCTCCTACAAGGACAGGCTGAGAGAATTGGGGCTGCTCAATCTGGAAGAGGCTCCAGGGACACTTCCTGGTGGCCTACCAGTACCTGAAGGGAGCCTGAAAGAAAGTTGTTTTTTAGAGCATGTAGTGACAGGATGAGGGGCAATTGTTTTAAACTACAACAGGACAGGTCTAGATTACCCATTGGAAAATTCTTCACCATGAGGGTTCCAAGGCACTAGAAACAGGTTGCCCAGGGAGGTGGTGCACACTCCATCCCTGGAGACATTCAATGCCAGGCTTGATAAGGTTACAAATGACAAGATCAAGTGCAAGATGACCCCGCTCACTGCAGGGGTGCTGGATTACTTGACCTTTGAACTCAACACAATTTATGATTCTCTAAGATAAACCAGGCTACACAGGATGTTGCTAACATATGCACACACAAGCAGTATCAGTACAGACAACATTGCTAACATGGACAAGAAATCTTCCTCACACAAACAAGGTTACAAATTATTCACATATCTATGAATACAAATATTGCATAATGGTAACTATATCAAGACTATTTTTTCACTTGGTTAGTTTCAGCTCCCTCAAATGAATGCTGATAAAGACGGAATGCCATAAAGTTTCCCTGGAAACTTGCAAGGAGAAAGAGCTCTTCTTCAGGGTGAAGAATGGCTATATTTAATTAGCTTAGGACATTCTGGTTCTAAGGCCTGATTTTTCATATGCAGGATTAGAACAGAGATCTTTCCACTGTAACCCTCTTATATAAATGTTTCCTTCCCTGAGGCTGTGTTCAATTTAGAACTGGAATAATGAAGAGTCAATAGTGGCTTCACCAGACCAGGCACACATGGGTAAACTTTCACCCTGCCATAAATTCATTTTGGTGAAGCATTGAAAAAATTTAGAAAAAGCTTCAAATTCATCCCCAGCCATCATATCTACCTAGAATGGCAAGGTGAAACAGATTTTTTTTTCAGAAGATTCCAAGCCTTTAGTGGCAGAATACCTATCAAAAATCAAATTCAATGCAAATTCCAGCTACCTTTTCCAAAAATATTGATTTGGAATGATATCTGCTTCCTAAATATCTATGCCAATGCTGAAGTGGAAAAAAAGTGCTGACAAAATCTTTGAATTATGGGAGAGATTTCATTAGTAAAAACAACCATTTGGTGGAGAATTGTGAGGAACCTTCCCTCTGATTCATGGTGACTTGAAGCAAGACATAATGTTTTCTATGAAGTTCATATCTTGAAATAATATCAGACAATTACCTAATTCTTCTACTATCTAAAATTAATATTCTTCATAAAGATTTAGATAACATAAGCCAAAACCAGTTAAATAATTTGGGATACATTCAGAGTTGGTTGTTCTTTAAAATGAAGTTGATATGAACCTATTGTGCTATTTAATCATATAATACTTGAGGGGATCTTGTTCACAGCAAAAGCCTCATCAATAAATTTGATGTGTGTTGAATTATGGGATCAACAAAATTTAGTTTTTTAGTAGAAGACAGTACAGCTTACAATTTTACCTTCATTGTGCATTGTTTGAAATTTGAGACAATTGGTTCAATGCATTATAAATTCCCTCTGTAAAAAACATACCTCCCAAATTTATTACTACCCTGAATGTTATTTGAACAGCTTTATGTGTCATAAGGAATAAGCACTCAACAATCTTTGAAAACTGCTCTCCATCTGGAAATGAAGACCAGCTCCATAATATTGTCTTTCATTGCTGCAAAAACAGCAGCTGCTGAAAAACTCAAATTTAAACAGTAATGCAAACAGCACGTAGGGTGAAGAAAAAATATAGAAAAATTAAAATTCAGGCATCGTCTGATAAGTCCTACAGTGGTGAAAAATGCCGCACACTTAACAGAAAATATACTGGTAAAACACTCAAAATTCTCAGTTCAATTTTGTCACAGACATCTTATTTGACCTTATTCAAATCTGTGTCCTCCACTTCTCCATTTCTAAAATGGAAATGAAAGAACCCTTTTTTCTGGCCCCCTATTCATTGGTTACTCAAAGTATGAGACATCAGTGCTATAAATTTACATCTATACAGATATAGCATAGACACTAATTACTTTCTACAGCAGCATATTTTTATGATTTTTAGTGATGAAACTGCTGTCAGTGCCAGGTAGCTATTCCCCAGGCTGCAAGACAGATTTACATTAGGACTTAAGTAAGCAGAAGAAAACCTCTACAATGAGTAGGATTTAAACAAAAGCCAAAAATCTCTGTGCTTAGTCAGGGATTTTCTTGAGTATTCCCCATCCCTGATCACAGGTATACAAGAAATTGTAAGGATATTCAGGGTACATAAGAGCTACTTCAATTCAGAACTAAGCAAAATTTAGATGTTAAAGGTCAATATAAGGCAGAATCTAGGTGACGAGGATCTTGGCTTTATAGTTATGTGAATGTAAAACATCCAAGACTTCAGGTCTAAGACTTCTTTCCAGAACTCCTAAGGCTGCATGAATTTCATTCTCACTACCAAAGATTATGAAAGTATCTTCACCTTCTGTATATTTTCTCTTACGGGATGAATTGATATGGGGAGCTATTGCACATGATGGAATGAAAGTTAGTTTTGGTTCTAGAAATTGAATAGAGATACTGCCTACTCCAAGTCTCAGCATGTTAAAGCTTCCTAATAGAAGTCTCAACATAGACTGCAACAATAATGACTAATCTCTTGGTCTATTATTTTTGTTTCCTTTAAGAGTGAAAGTAAACTTAACCATCCAGCTTATGAAGATTGTTGTAGTTACAAAATTAATAAAGGACCTTATCTTGGAAAAACATTCACAGGAAATGTTGTAAGAATTTTTTTAGTGTCTCATTTTCTGATCAATTTCTTTGAGATTTCATAACTATTTCAAAGCCTATTCTAAAAAGGTAAGTTCTATTTTGGATGTACTTTTAATTTCGAATATGGTTTTGACTATAATAAAATGGAAGATCACAGCCCAAACTCTCATAGAGACATTTGAAATAAAGCATAAAAATTGAGTTTATTCCCCATCTAAGGACAACTTTCAGCTAAAAAGCCCTGCAATATAGTGGTAACATGTCTACCAAATCCTAAAAAATTCACATACTAAAGAAAGTTAAAAAATTAATAGTATTATTGAATAGAAGGTCTTTTAAGAAACCAAAGAAAGGGAGACCTAGAGGGGGTAAAAGCTAGGAAAGACCAAGCTTCTCCTCTGTCCTGTCACCTCTCTACCAAAATCTCAGAACCAAAAGTGTTTTCTATTCCCCACTAACTTTTAACCTGATGACTGTCCATTTTTGTCCTTACTTCATTTTGGTGAAGCAGTGTTCTTGGTCTCTTCTCATTTCTATTAGCTACTTTCAAGTAGCTTTCTTAACTCCCATCTTTAGCTTCCAAATGTTCTGTCCTAACTCTCCTTCCATTGCTTTTCTCTATCTTATTTCAACCATGGCTCCATCTGCTCTCTTAAAACAATTTCTAAAATATGTTTGCTTTTTTTTTCCTCCTATTTAACCATGCAATAAAAAAAATCTCATTTGGCTTTGGCTCATGCCCTGTTTGTACAAAGTCAGAACATTCTTACAACAATGAACTTTCTACACCATCAGTTTGGCTGCAGTTTTAATTTCTGTGCATTCCTGTAACTCCATACCTACTTTCACAATAAAGAAAATCAAGTACTGTTTCTTAGTCAAGACTATAATGTCCACACTCCTTTCTGGCCCTAATTGCAGACTACTTGTTATGTTTTCAGTACAAGCACATTTGTGGTTTCACACACTAGGCTTCTGGATGTGAGATGGGACATCTTCACAAGTCCCCTCATTGCCACCGCAATTCCCATTCTTTTTGTGATGTCTTTAGGAAGTGAATACTCAGGATGTTACTGTGTTACAATTATTGTCTCCTGGGGAAGATCAGGACTGAATTATCGAACTGTATCCTACTATCCAGTATCTTAATCATTTGAATGTAAGCTACATGGGGGAATATCTTGTTTTATGTCTGTTTTTCTACTGTCCCTAACCTAAAACAGATCTTGATCTAGGATCAAAGCTTTTTCCTGCTGTGACAATTCAAATCACATTTTAAAGGACATTTCTGGTAAAATTCCAATTTCAAAAAGAGGATGATGTGTACTGATCATATTTTGTTCAAAGAATAATGGAAAAACTAGTTTCTTATGAAACTGAAGTGAATAAAACAAACTCCACACATCAGCTTCAGAGGTCTGAGTCTGAGAAACTAGAAGAAAGATACATTTGGCCTACAAATTGCAAGTTACAAGTCTGTGACATTCAGCTACTTATCCACTTAATTAATCTTTTATTGCTTTGAAATGGCTAGCATGTGCTGCCCAAAGGCTTTTTTGAAAAGGAACACACTCTGCTGTTCCACTGTCACATGATTTGATGCTACCCTGGAAGACACTGCCTGTGTCGATATTAAAGACTCATTTTAGATAATTTTATCTGAGTGCTCATATCTATACAAGTACGATAAATTCCACACGTCATGAAATTCCAATATTCAACTTACTGTACAATTCCTTTCTTTATCATAGTAATATCTGAGCTTGTTTACTCACACAGTAACTAAAGCTCTTCCAAGTTCTTCCCTGGTAATCTTTTCTTTTGACAGGAGAAAGTGCTCATAGAAAGATTTAGTGACTATTGTAAATTCCATTCAGCTGTTCCTGATACCTCTATGATTTTGTAGTCTTCTTTTTCCTACCATCCTACTAAACAAATACCCTATTGGGCTGTTGTTGAGAAAGTCATCTTCAGAAGATTGTTTCTTCTGTTTCATAACAGTTTTATCTAGAAACACACAGAGTTAAAGCAATCCACAGACACAACAGAAGATTGTTTTGGAAGTGGATTCCTGTGGAGACATTGAGTTTCTAGGTGGGAAGTCACAAGGAGCAGTTACAGAATTTTCCAATATACACTCAAAAATTAAACAGCAAAATCAAATAAAAAATATCACAGGTCAGTTACTTTTTATGAAACCATGTTTTGTAAGAAGAGATTTGCTGGCCTTGATAAAGAATCACTGCTTGGTTTGGAAAAAGTCCCAAAATCTCAACCGCTTTAATTAAAACCACTGAACAATACTGGGCATGCCACTTATGAGTAAAGATCATTATGTACCTGTACACCATTGAAAAGATTTCTCAGGAAAGAGGCAAATGTCTTAACCAATGTGAAAATATTCTCAAGGATGTCTGCAGAGCAACTCAAATTCCAAATGTCCAGTGTTGTTCTGACTACACTATTCAGGAAGAATTGCACTTGCAAAGGCAGGAGCAGAGACCTAAAACAAAGTTTTGGTAGATGGTGCCCAAAGAAAAAGCTGAGAAGCCCAAATGCCATGAAAATCAAGAGAAATGCATATGTTTAACTGCCACCTACTCATCTGCATCTCAAAAACTACACACAACCCACAAGCTTGTTATTTGGAAAACCAAGATTAGCCACCATACAAAACTAAATTAATTTTTTTATTTACTGAAAATTTTTGCCCAAGAATACTGAACAGAAAGGAATGAAGGGAAACAGGAAACAAAGATAATATACATTATTAAAAATGTATTTTTCACTTTGGAGTTGCTGGCAGCTTACTGAGGAATCTGCCTAAAACACAATTCATGAGGTGTGCAAGAGTTGGGATTAAGAAAATGTTATTTTCTCAGGTCGGACAGATAGCATTCTTGTGTTCTTTGAGTGGTTTTAACTGTTTTGGCAGTGAATGATTACCTAAAGTATACAGTATCACTGCGTCACATTTTTGCTGTCAAATTCCTTGCATTCCCAAAGGCACCAGGTTTTGGCAGCTCTCAGTTTAGCTTCCTTCTTCCCTGTTATGCACTGCAAATTTTTGCAATTTTTCTTTTTTAATTAAAGACCTTATCTCTGTTGCAGGATGTTTTCTGCTGCACTGCAAAATGAAGAGGGGAGAGGACAATCTTCTGAACAAATCACTTTTTTAAATCTTGCACATCACACTAAGATTCTGGATTACTGGCTCCAGTCTTAAAAGGCTTCCTCCTCTAAAACAAACAAGTGTAAGAGAAGGAATCAGTAAGAAAATCATGATGAAAATTTCATGAAATCTTAAATCTGTATCAATGACAAGCTGTATCTGATAAATATGACTGAAGGCCAAACTCCTGGAGTTATTAGTGAGAAAGACAGAAATGCATCAAATTAAAAATTAATGTAGACACTGAAGATAGATACACACTGAGAACATCTTACTTATTGTAGGAGTTACTACTTTACAGTGGAGATTCTCTTACTCTTGATTATAAATTTACTAATTTTAACTATTTGACTATTAATTTCAGAACTTTTTGAGCTTCAATATATAATTTAATGTTAAAGGAAAGTTTTTATTTCCAAAAATTGTCACTCTAATCACAAAAATAAATGTGATTATTTCCCTTTAGTTTACATGGTATGGATAAGAAAATGAACTAACCACTCAGATTCAAACATCTTCAGATCCTTAAAAGACTGGAAACTACACGTGCTCAAAGGCAATTGAAGAGGTTTAGCAACAATCCTTTCTAAGATCCCATTCTAACAAAGCAGTCTTCAGAGCAGAGACAATAGGACTTTTCATTAACTGCTTACCTGGCAACAGCTCTGGAAACTTGAAGTTCTTGTGGTTTTTTAGTTTTCTGAGAGCCAGCTCTACCTATCTGGCATCAGACTGCATGGAAAAGAAAGATGTAGATTTCAAAGACTGTGAAGATACGAGCAAGGAAAGGCTCCTGGCAACAGGAGTACTGGTTCAGGCTTTTCAGAAAGAGATAAAAGCATCTCATGACAAGCCAAAATGACACTTGGAAGTTGTGACAACATGAACAGGAAGAAAGACTGAACCACAGATCTTCTGATTTCTTTATTCCATTGTATAATGTTAGGAAGTGGATCTGAAGAGGAGGTATACTGACTACCACCAGAAAAAAAGCTATTACTTTATGAAAGAAATAAAGAAAGAAAAAATGGAATTCAAGAAAAGAACTGAAAGCTCCAGGATGTAGAGAGAATAGGAAACCAGGATAAAGCAAAAATGGGCATAATTGTGTAGGCATCTCACCCAAGTATCTTCCCTTATTTTGTATTTTTATGTATTGTATATAGTAGTAATTAATATTCTTGGATCAGGAGCATTTACTTCTCTTGACTCTTCTACTGCCAGCGAAGAAATAGTTTCATATTAATGTGAATGTTAAATCCATTTTTGCACAGATTAAGAGTTTTCTAGTACACTAATCATTTGGTGGCTTGTGTTAGGAGTAGCTGAACCATAGAAGAGAGGCTGCCTTGGCTTTATTTTCCTAGGTCTGGTCAGTAGCAAGTCTGAGCACGTACTCCTAATATGCACACACACATGCCATGTGTATGTACACAAATATATATAAATATGCACAGGGCAACGACACAGATCAACACCAACACAAACACTCAAGCAAACACAGATGGCACGAATGATGTAATTCTGTCTTTCTCTCTGGCATGGGTCCCTATGACCTGAGGTGTGACTGTTGCTGGCAGTTCTATTCCATACACACAGAGATCAGAGAGCACTCTCACCCAGTAAAAGAGTTACGAGTTTTGTGAGAAAACACAAGTGACTGCTGTGATCAGATGCAGGGCATAACCCAACAAACGCAAAGATCAACAGCCTCTTTACACTAGCCCTATTTACCTTCTCATCCCAGTATTTTCCCTCACTTGCTCATTCCTGTTTTACCTTGACCCCTTCTTTTCCCTGCCTTTTGTTCTTGCCCTAAAAAAATAGTCTTGTACAATCCCAAGATGTTCTTCTTACTAACCATACAACAATGTGTCTTATACCTCACCTCTAGGAAGTATTCTCTTCAGTCCCTGAGGTGACATATAGAGCTTTTCGTTTACTGCTGGGTGTGTGTCCCCAGACCCACAAGGCTGAGGCTTCCATTCTCTGACCCAGTTACTAGGGCTCCTCTGCCTGCCTCTGTGTTGTGAAGATGAGCCTCTGATTAAACCTAACCTAACACACTGTAAACAGAGATTAAGTATCACTGTTGAAGTGCTGCCAGCACTTCACATTCAGGTCTGAAATGCCAAACACCAGAAGTTCAGGACAAGGAGTAAACAGAAGCAGCCCAAAACTAGTGCAAATGTGGGACTGCACAAGCACTGAAAATCAAGTGAAAGGCACTGGCACAGCTAAAAGCCTTACCATAACCACTATAAAAATAGACATAATTAATTTCAAAAGGGAAGTCAGGCTCCGAGTTTTTGTATTTCATTGGAGAACCAAATACTAAGCCACTGAGATTCAAGGATTACCTTCTCCAAACTCAGTGTTTATGCATCCCAATAAAAAGAAAGTCAAGTAAAAAGGAAGTATGTACACAAGGAAGAGTAGGGAAAATATGATCCCCCTTCAGGAGGAAATGGGAGACCTGGTTACCTGTGATATGGAGAAGGTTGAAGTACTCAATGACTTTTTTGCCTCTGTATTCACTGACAAGTGCTCTAGCCACACTGCCCAAGTCACAGGAGGCAAAAGTAGACTCGGGTTAGAACTAGATGGTCTTTAAGGGCTCTTCCAACTGTGACTATTCTATGATCTTTACCTGAATGAGATTCCTATTGCCTTTTCTGCTTTCATCTCACAGACATCTTTCACATCTATATTCAGGCTGCTGAAGTGGCCCTTCTCCTGTTTCGGACCTCACCACCATGGGAAACATCAACATTTGCAACTCAGGTCCACGCAAACACCAAGGCACAGTATTGTGGCTACCTGGTCAAAAGAGCAGGTGCAGTGCTTTGGAAATGCCTGTATTCACATTGGTGATTCCCTGGGAGCTTGTCCAGCAGTACTTTTCTTGAGCAGTCACATCACTTTGCTTGTGAATTACAAAATGCTTTCAGACTGTGATGACTTGGTGACACAGTTATCTTATCTGGGCTGCCCGGTGTTATTTATGCAGCAACACAGCCATGCTCATCCTGCACATGGGATAGGTTCAGAGGATTGTAAACTGAAAGGAACCCAACCTTCTCGTGAGTATGGCAGTTATGCAGTGTGTGCACAGCACTCTGCAAGAAATAAAAATAGATGTGATGTCTACTGGTGGGTCTTAAAAATATCAAAACAACCTTGGAAAGGGAGACGCGTGTCCTGGTGACCTTGAAAACAGAGCCTTTTTGTGGCACAGGCCGCGGAAGGGGTAGAACTGGGCGCCCAAGCACAAGGCATTACAGCAGATTTTCCTTCAAAAACAGAGTGGTAAAACATAAAGCTCTCCCGGGATGAAAGATCTCCCTTGGCTTCGGCCTTACAGCCCAGCACGACCCTGCCCTTTCCCGCCCCTCGCCGCTTCAGCCCGGTACAGCCCGGTTCTGTTGGGTGGGCGGCAGTTAAGAACGACCGTTGTGCGGGAACACCGTGCACCCCACCACCAGTTGAGGGGGTACTCCCGTGAGGGGAAGGCTGGTGTGGAGGCGGAGCGGTCTATCCTGCTGTCGTGCCCAGGGAGGGAGCTCTGACCGGCCGCCGCGCCGCCGGGGCACAGCGCCGTCCAGAGCAGCCCTCCCGAGCAGCGGGTGAGTGTAGTCTAGCAGGAGCGGCGCTTCCTCGGGAGCAGAGGAGAACGCTGAGGCCCCGCGGGGTTCTGGCGACCTGGAGGAAGGGATCGTTTCCCCCTCCGCAGCGGGAGTGGAGTGTGGCAGCCCAGGGAAAGGGGCGGGGAGAATGACTTCATGCCGCCGGAGCGCCGTGAATTTAGGAGCAGCAGCTGCCGCCGCTGCTGCCGCCGTCGGCGGGATGTGGGGGTGAAACGAGAGCGGGAGCTGCTGCCGGCTGAGGGAGAGGTAGCGGTAGCGCCAGGCACTGTCATTTCGCCCGGTCCAGGGGTTCTGGGCCGCTACCAGCAACCGCTGCGGGGAGGGTGGAAGATGCGCTGAACCGGTCGCTGGAAAGGTGAGAGGAAACTGCCAGGGACTCGTGAGGGGGTGGGTGGCGAGGGCTGCGGCGCTACTCGGCGGGGGAGCCGCGACGCCCCCGCTTCGGCTCGCCTGGCTCCTGGGAAGGCCGAGCTGGCGGCCCCGGGAAACGGGCGCCGTGCGTGAGCAAAGGCAGGGTCTGGAGCTGGGTTGGGGCTTGTAGAGCTTTCTTATACCTCCTTCCCCCGCGGTTCCCTTCACGAGCAGAAGGGCTGCCCTCAGAAGCGCCACGGCGTTGCGTTTTTATCTTTCGTTGCCAGGATGTGCGGTGGCTGGCTGCCAGCTGGCTGCCTCCTCGGCAACCCGAGCTGCCTTCTTTACCCGTGCCAGGAGGGATTGACACGCGTGGAAGGGCATTTTTTGTCTGTGGCCGTCGCGCAGGACGGGCTCGAAGGCGGGAAGGGAACGTGGGGCACTGCGACAGGTGCAGGATCTCTCCAGTCCGGTGTGCCTTCCTCCAGTGACGGGGAAGACATCTTAGGGCAGAAGAGCTTCAGGGGAAGAGGGTCAAAAATTAAAAAAACTAAAAATAATTTAAAAAAATTAATAAACCTGCATAGATAAAAAGGATTTCCTTTACGTTCCTGGATCTGGAAATTGCTTCACAGGAAACTAAAGGAAGCATAGAAGAAGTTGGAGAACCAGCCTTTATACCAAAATGGATTCTGTTGACTATTTTGGGGGAATACTCTTTGTGGTTTTCTCCAGTTTTCCTTTTTTATCATTTAGCACAAGGCTGGCAACAAAACAAAATAGCAGAATTCAAATGCCTTTGCTATATGGAAGAATTAATTAGTTACTCTTCCATCATAGCATCTTCAGAAGTGGAAAACTAGGAGTACATCCAGCACTGTAGTTTGGTCATTGACATTGTCATTAGCATTGCACAGTTTGTGGTATGTACGCAACATTGGATGAATGGCCTTTTTGAATTGAGTAGAAGGGGGAAATCAGTCTGACCTTTGTCTTTGATATGTTGAGGATTTTTTGTATTGGTTTTTATTCTGCCTTGAAAAAGGTTGATCTGAAGAAGGCATGGTAATACAGGAGCCTAGTGTTGGCATGCAGAGGCAGGTCTTTAGAGTGATCGCTATTTACATGTAGTAGTGGTTGAGTGGCTCTATGAGGTTTGTTTGGAAGTGGAAATAATGGTTGTGCTTCTGCTAAGAAAAGGACAGGTTATTAATCTGCTTTTACTGAAATAAGGAAGTGGTGTATCGGAAACTGTACATTATTTTATTCAATGTTTATTTACTCATTATGTTCATCTTGAAGGATCCTGTTAACCCAAGTGGTCACAGAGTAGGTCATGCAGTTGTGGGAACCTCAGTTGTGGTTGAAGCCTCTGCTGATGGTGCTAATGTGATAAACCAGAACACCTCCTCAAGTATTACTTTTAAGGACGTGACAGGAGGTAACAGGTAGTTGTGTGTGGTCTGTTGTTATTTCTAGGAAGATGTTTACCGAGTGCTGTTGCTGGGAACACAGGTGGCAACTGATGCCTACAGAGACTGGAAATGTATATACAATACAGTGGAGTCTTCACAAGGCTGAAACGTAGAGTGTCTGGTGGATTGCAGTGTCAGAAATCAGTTCAACTGGAAAATCTTTGCTCTGAAGAACAGCCATTAACTATGGCCTTGTATAATCTTGATCCTTTAAGCACTGAATGGTACATCCAGTGTATGCATTTCAGAGTAGGAAAAATACTCATTCCATCAAACCTTTAGCTTATCAAATGTTTACCATGTTCCTGTAAAATTCTGGGAATTTGAGTTATGTCTACTGATTTTTTTTTTCCTTTCTAGTAAAGAGCACAGTTGTCTGTCTCGGTGGTTGCAGTGTTGTAGTCATTGGCTAATTTTTCCTCTGATTGCTTGTGGATGTAAAGAGAAACCATGTGGTTGAGTTTTGATGTTTCTTACATTATTCCACCTATTCTATATAAAGTTCATTTCTTCACAGGAGAGTGCATCAAGTAACATTCTCCCATTTTGTTGTGAATGCAGCATAGTATGAGCATGTATTAATGTTCACATTAGCACAGTAAATTTAGCTGTTTATGCTTTGTGGCAAACCTGAACAGTATGTCTGAAGACTGTAGGTTAACATTTTTCCAGCAAAGGGAGGGAGATAATAGAGTAGTTGACCAAGAATCATTTATTATGGTAGATGTGCTTTGACTCTGAAAATTTGAATTGCATTTGTTTTTATTTTATGTGTACTCCAAAGACAGGTGGTACAATCATGTAAAATGAACACGTGCAATCTTGCATAGGGAAAAAATGTATATCTGCTTATCAGTGTGGATTTTGTTCAGTAGCATAACTAATCTAAATCTGCTTCCTACAGACTTATTTCTCAGAGCTCCTTTTCCTTCTGTGACAGTAACTTCTATACCTCTGTTAAGTGAAGCAAAGCATCTTTATTGTGGTTAATCTGGGGCAACAGCCTTGATGACTGGAAAAGCAGCCTAGTTGATCAGCAGGCTGATGTCAGGCAGGCTGGGTGGCAGCTGAAGTTTAAATGCCTTTTCTTCAGAGGGTCTGCTATTTTGGAACTCTTCAGATTTGTCAGAGCTTAATTACCTTTGAGATTTCTAGGCTGCAGTCAGCCTTTGAACTACCACCTTCATTTGACCAAATTTGAGTGGGGAGCCAGGTGGGTATGTTTGCATAAGGCTTATTTCTTTGAGAGAACTCTGGAATACCCAGTAACCTTGAATGCACTTGAAGTTGCAGATGCTCGATTTCTCTTGTGGCCCGCTGAAACATTCTTGTAATAATACAGAATCGTAGAATCATAGGGTTGGAAGGGACCTTCAAAGCCCAATCTAGTCCAACCCCCCTGCAGTGAGCACAGACATCCTGCTCTGGATCAGGTTGCTCAAAGCCTCATCAAGCCTGCCTTTGAATGTCTCCAGGGATGCAGCCTCCCCCACCTCTCTGGGTAAATATATTAAAGCTGATGATTTTAAGTGCTGTTTTAACTGCTTGAGCAAACTGAAAGTGGATAGGTATCATGTAGTGAACTTAAGACTACTTTAGGATGTGGAAACAATGAATAGTATTTTAACAGTAGTGATACAGCTTGTTTTCTTCTCTAGAACAAATATATTGATGCTTTTCCAAATCCATGTCCTTTACATGCAGTAGCTAAGATTTCTGGGTGAGAAGAAATTCATGTCTGAGAGGTAAATGCCAGCTGTAAACTTAAACTTTGTCTCCTACTGTGCAAATGGATTTCGTGTTGGACTCTAGTTATTGTCAATAGAAGATTTTTATGTGTTGAGATGGCCTTGCTAATGCGAAGATAGCAGTTGATAAGGAAAACTAAGAGTTAAATCCATGTAAAATATACAAGTGGTACAAACAGGACAGGCAGTAAGTATCTTTTTATCTTGAATTAGGCCTAATCAAGTAAGTCAGCACTTAAACTCAGATAATGAGCCCCTAAGTTTAACATCTGAAATGGGGATAGAAGGACAGAGTTCGTGTATGCTTCTTGCAGAAGCAGAGTTATTTAAGCTTTTTCATTAAAGAGGACTGCATAAGGCAGCATGATTCCATACATAGATATTAGTTACATGATGGACTGAGAGACTAGTTTAGAGAAAATTTTTGTAATTTATGCTCTTCCAAAATGACTCTACTAAAACATTATGAAATAAACAGTCTGGTTCTACAGGAATTGTATGTTTCTGATATCTCTATCTTTAAATATAAACAATCGGAGGACAAAGTAACATAGAGTAGACTTCCTCGTAGAAGAGTTGGTGCAAAAGTCCTAGCGAAATGCCAGCTAAAAAAATGTAATTTTTCTTCTTTAATTTTTAGAATAGAACCAATATGATAGGATATTTTTTGGGTCCTCACTGGCTTAAGATACTGTATTTTTTATCTGATTGCATTTCTGCAATGGTTGAGTGATTCTTGGATACCTCTGTTTTTCTTCCATGGGTAAGCCAAGTATAAAACATGAACACCATGGAAAAGTTCCAGTGGAACCATTTCCATGTCATTTGTGGTGTAATTCTCTCTAGTAGAATTTGGGTTTTTTTCTAACCTTTACTGAAATTAATTTTAAAATTTGCAACAGCATTGTTCTTTGCCTTTACAGGACTCATGGGCATTTTAACATGCTCGGTGTTCAAAAGTACTGTAAAGTGACTGGTTGGTCTTTGCACAATTATGCGTCCCATTCTGCACTTATGTCCCAGTGATTCATGAACCCTAACTCCAACCTACAATCTTAGTTTTTCTGACTGCTTGTTTTTTTGTCACATCTTTGTTCTAGCAACTATTCCAAAAGACCCAAAGGTACACCAAAGTTATCTTGGCAGCTGTTAGCTAGCCTGTAAAATGTGCTGCAGCTTTAATGAGATCATATACATCTTAATATATCTATATATGTATTATATAATATATGTATTTGCTAACTATTCACTCATTTGCCTTCTGCCTCCTACAGAATTTCCACTTACACATATGGTGAGCACATAGCTGTGGAGAAACGATCTCACCACCTGTTGTTTTAAAATAGCACAGATGCTTATTATTGGTCTTTCCATGATACTGTTTATAGCACATGTTAAAACTTGCTTAAAATAATGTGGATCATATTGGTGAAGGATATTATTACTTCTGTGGCAGCCACAAACTGGTTCCTATTCAGCATCTCTACTTGTTGACTGTTCGTAGGTAGGAGAGAGATAAACTTCATACATTGAGAGTCTAAGTGATGATGTTTAATGAGAAAGCCATCAAGATCTACAAAAAATATAAGTGCATAGATTCTCTACACTCGTAACTCAGTTGATGGCAGCTTCTTCAGGCCAAGGGTAAATAAATAATAGCAGAATGTGAGCCTTAATCAAGAGTGTTTCCTAATATGGTTTTGGTTTTTTTGTGGAAAAGTCAGTTCTAAACTAAATAAGCTAAATTTAGGTAAACAAGTGTGCCATTAGATCCATTTTCTTTGTCCAGTCTAATGAGACACTTGGAATCTCAGCTTTGCTTTTAAATTTCTACAGTTCTGCCTAATATTTCTGGTCTTTATAGATTTGTCCCTGAGTTGTTTTGTTTTGTTAACTAATCTAGTCAAAATAGAAATTTAAAATGTGTTTCTTATTTAAAACCATCTGTCCTCAAGTGGACAGAGAAAAATTCTTGATGATATGTAGCAGTTCACTATCATTCTCACTTTACTGAGATGTAAATCTAAAAGGGAAATCAGGAGGATCGGACTTCACTACTTTCAGACTCCCCATGGTGCTTACTTGGGAAATAAAGTCCTGAGTATCTCTTTCGTTGCTAGTGAATTCCAAGAAAGGTCTCTTACACACTGCAAAAGCATATACTGAGAAAATTAATGAAATGGCAGTTAAACAAAAGCTTTTGACCACTTACGGTGAGTGCCTTTTTTTTCTGTAACGTGTGAGAGATGGCATTGATTTTGTTTAGTATAGCTAGTTAATTAAAAATAGTTGTTCACATGGGAATGGTAACTGTAAGATGCCTGTTCAAACTTTACAGGATGGACAGAGACTATTTTTGATTCAGAAAAACTGTGTGACATATCACTATAGGAGGAGCTTGTAAGAATGTAAATCTGCTACTGGCAGAATTCCGGTAAAGAATGCTTAAAGTTGTAATGCATTAATTAAATGGACTGATCATCTTGTGAAATGGTCTCTTGGTGTTTGGTGCTTGGCATTGATTAGGAATTCCGGAAGCATTAAGTAATTGCACAATTATGTTTAATCACAGAGGGCATAATGTCCTCACTGAATGAGTTTGGTTGAGCTGGTTTATATTTCCACTTTCCACAGTATCTTTTGGCAGTTATGAGATTCAGCATATGTGTGGTATAAGGAAGTGTATTTTGCTTTAATTTGTTGTCTCATGATCTAACTGGGGGCGTTTTTAATGATCATGATGTAAGAAAAGTTAAACCATTGTTCCCTTTTCAGTTTCTCACGAGTCATGATTTCCTGTATCTATCGCATTCTCTTTTTTACTCGAGAATGGAATCATCTTGGTCTGTTTACTCTTTCAATGTATATAGACTCTGTTCCATATCTGATTCATTCTTTGTAATTTTCTGTATATACTTCATGCATACACCTGATGTGCAAGGGTCAGAACTTAGGAACTCTGTTAAGTAGTGTGATAATTTCTATAACTTATATTCTGTTACTTTCCCAGTTTCATTGTTGTGTATGTCTCTTACAGTTACCTATTACATGTTTCGTTTGGGCTTATTTCTGGTGACCCTGTTAGGTCAATTTTCAGTGCATGATTAGTACGATAACATGTTTGTAGTGAGACAAGAAGAAACTTGTGCTATTGTCAAGAGGCATAAGCATTAATAGTTGGATATCAAAAATGTGTATTTTAAATGTAAAAAAAGAGTGAACTCCAGTATGTAGCCTTATAGACCAAGACAGATTCAACTGTAAACCCTTCAACTCGGTTTGGGTTTTTAAATAGTGGAATGATGGCAGCTTTACTGATTTGGGCTCAGAGGCAGCATTTGTTAATGCATGTGAAAAAATTTCAGTCTTTAAAAGGCTGTTATAATGGGAAGCACTTGAGATTTGTTGGGGGTTTTTTTGTATAACTCTTCATTTTAAGTAATTTATGTGTAAAATCTCATGGAGTCAAAGCAAATGAGAGATGTGAAAAGAGTATGCCTTAGTATGGAATCTGTATGACTGCAGAAAGAGACATAGATTATAAAAACAAATTACAGCATGCTTTAAAAGTATAAGGAAACCACAGGGTTTTGTTAGTGAGTTGAGCCCTTTCTGTTATGTATTTGTTTATACACAGGCTATTATTGTTTATTCTTGGACACCAAAAACTTCTTCCAAATAGAAGAGTTATTCTGAACAAAGAGTCTTCTAAATTATCCTGAATAGGTAGAGGCCTTGTTTAACACTCTCTTTTATAATGTGTTTATTTGCCTCCAGGGAGTTCAGATGTTGATCTGTTGGGTGTCAGCTATAGTATTATAAGGTAGTATAGAACTGTATAATACCAATGTCATTCCCTCTGAGTGACAATGTGCAAACATAATGCCACCACCATTTTGTGTCCTTTTAGACTCTAGTTTCTTATCTATACCTAAAGTGGTACTGCAAGGGAATAGCAATATTCTGTTGAATTTTACTAAAAAAAAATTTAAAAATTCCAAAGCCAGGTGCAAAGGTTTCACCTGTCCACAACACATGCTCAGAGCATCTCCTAAACAAGTTTGAACGTGTATTTATAGAAGATGAACATGGCCTTCCATCCAGAGAAATACAGCTAACATGTAAGGAATTTATGCTTGTATCATCACTTCCTCACTAATACTTCAGTGTTCATTATATGTTCATGTAACAATAGGCTTTTGATATATAGAAAGCTACTCCTGTGGGATGGTTTCATTAGCACATAAGGAAGAAATTGCACAAAGGTATTTTGCACAGTATGATACATTAGCTAATTGTCATTCTAGAAGAAGATACTTTTCAGTTATGCACTCTGCATGTTTATGTAATTACTATACTAACCAAAGAGCAAGAAGCATGATTTCTGTTATCCTCTTTCTTCTGAGGTACTGAGGAAATGTATTATTTATATACCATCTTTCATCACAGATGCACTCTGTCTTCACTGACAACATTTGCAAGTTGCATAGCTGGTAAGACTGAAGATGAGGGAGTTATTTATATTAATCTCCAGAAGAAGGTACTGATTTCTGATGACTGCTGCAGAATGCTGAACTGTGTTTCCTTCCAAGAAGATAATACTCTTTTCCATAATTCTTATGCCTCATAGAAGCAATTTCTGAAGACCATTCATCTGTTACGGACTGCAGCTCTGTCTTTTAAGCAGTGTTTCTGGTAGGATAGTATGCTATGCAAATGTATTTTGTGTAAATTTTCTAGATTCTCCAAGTCCACTCTTCATTAGCATTTCAAGTCTTCTGTTTTCCTCTAGCTATTTTGGTATGCCTAAAGCAGGCACTCCTTTTGTAAGTTTTGCAGATTAGTTTTGTTGGGTTTATTTTTGCTGAATTTTGTCAAGAAGTAAAATTTTTGAGTTTATAGTTGAGTCTGTTTTGGTATCACAGTATTTTATAAATATGTGTTCTTCACTACTCTCTCCTACACTTGGAGACTAAGAAATTACATACCTTAAACAAATGCATGTGGTTGCTTAAGCAAACTACAAAGTAGAATTATAGAAAGAAGAAAACTTTAGCACTGTTGTGAGTTTCAGCATCCAAATGACTACATATGCTCCTGTGGTGATATGTTACATTAATTTCCTACTGCAGTGGGAGAAAAAAGTGCCAAAAACATTGCAGGTTTTCCCCTATTATCCAGACTCTGTGAAGTGAAACAATTACTGAAGAATTCATGTTCTTTGAGCCCTAGGCAGCACCTGGACACCTCATTTTCACATTTAGGAATGCTTCTGGCAAGTAAGCTCTTTGTCCTGAGAGCAAGCAGTCCTCTGCACTTTGTAGTGATTCATTATACTGTCCTCTCAGGGCTGCTCTTCAGCATATTCTTTCATAACTCTATTCTTATATATATTTTAGTGACTAGTACAGGGGTTCTGGTGCTGGTTACTTTGTATGGAACAGGTGTCAGCAGGATCAGAGTTGAAATCTTTCGTTCTTTATATCATGCC
Source organism: Turnix velox (assembly GCA_013400935.1). NCBI lineage: Eukaryota > Metazoa > Chordata > Aves > Charadriiformes > Turnicidae > Turnix > Turnix velox. The sequence goes on from VZTY01017619.1 coordinate 65,015, forward strand.
CAGTGAATACTGCCGAGTGCTAGAACAGTTTCATAGATGATGGTTACCAAGGATTATGGTACATTTTTGGCCTGTTTCGACTTGTTCTTTGAAAGAAGTCCAAAATGTGGTCTGGGAATTGGTGTGAATTATGTGCTGTTTCCCAGTAGGTAATTTGAATGTTGTTTAGAAAATATATTGTCCTATTAGAAGCCTTTTAGTTTACTTGATTTTCCTTTGGTGTGGTTGCTGTTGAGGCAGAGCGGTTTGTCAGCTGATTTGTCTGTATTTTCTCTGTTCAGACCGATGAAAACAATAGAAGCTTTCCATGTATCCACGGTGATCTGTCTTTCACCAGATACTGCTTCTTTAACACTTTTCTTGAATGCTTAATTAATCATATCTGTTCTTTGTGCTGTTGAAGAAATTTCAATTTTCTGTCTCCTTGTTTTGCTCAGGCAGTGGGCATTCCAGTGACATGTTCCAGTTTATTCTCTGAACACATTTGAAGGCCATATCAAGGAAGAAAAATACATAGAAATTATTTGGAGTATCATGGCTTTTGTAGTAACAGTTGTAGAGCCTTTTCAATAGCTTTACTTTCTACGTGTGTTAATTTTGTGTTACGATGTGATGTGAAAATCCAAGACGAGTCAGTTTAGCGCCTGTGTTTTCTTGATTCTCCCTACATAGTGGATTTTATAAAAGTAATTAGCATTCTGATAGCAGTGGCCAAAATATTGGACTTTTACTTTCACCAAGACTCATCTTAATGAGATTCTTGTGTAAGGACGGACATAAATGTGGACAGGTTGGAAAGCATAACATAAATAGGAGTTAACTGTCACTAGAAAAATGGGAGGGTGAATCTAGTGGTGGTCTTCCTGAGTAAGTCAAATACAGGATTTTAAAACCTCCTATTTGTATACAAATACTGATATTGATGTATCAATTGTCCAGTGGGTGAGTTTTTTCCCTCCTTCTCCACACAGAGTATAACCAACAAGTGTGAGACCATTATAAGGGAAGAAGTAATTCCTTTTTATAAAGAGTAAACAGAAGTAAAGGTAACCATGAAGCTGTGATCTCTATTCTGAAATTTCCTTATCCTTGTTTTGTTTCATTTTTTCCTACATTTGGGGTTAGTCAGGTGCTTTTAGCTTACAGTTTCTCCGTAAAGACTTCTTGTAAAATGAGGAACAAATGCTTCTGGGTTTTTCTGGGTTTTTTTTCTTTCAAGTTCTTACTTTTCTCTTCAGCCACCATCTGATTTAAAGCTGAAATCTTAACGCTTAATTTGGAGGCTGTTTACATTCAACCCAGCTGATGTAGCACTAAGTGCAAAAGTGTTCAGGGAAGCATGAAAAGATTCAGTAGGATTAAACAGCAAGGCATATGGAGTTTTTCCATGCAAGATTAGCCTTTGAAAGTCAAAAGCAAGCTAAAGAAAGCAACATTAATTGTGGGAGGTTAACAAGTAAAGTGGAAATCAGAAGAGAAGATTGTTCAAATCCTTTCACCTACTGTAAGCATCGGGTCAGACATCTTCAGTTAACATGTGATCAAGATAAAGAGAAATAGAATCCTATTAAGGATAAGGTATAGAGAAATCAGTATTGTGACTCTTACATGTCTTGGCAGTCCTTGGAAAGGGTCTGTTATCTCCTGCCCTTCCATGTGATTTTAAACATATTTGAGCAGAGTTACTGGTTATTTAAGGTGACATGAATGACATCTGAGAGAAACAGTGATGAAGTCAGCATCCATGTGCTTCTATAAAGGAGAATAATATCAGGGCTTTGCTGAATGCTGTCTAGTCTGTTAACTGCAAACCATTCACAAGTTTGACTCAAGTCTTCTTCCTTCAACACATTACTGTTCTAAACCAAGCCAAAGCACAGCATAGATCACATTTAACCATTACAGGACTGCAAAGTACTTCTGAAACATGCAGCTTGAATGTAGTATTTCTCCTTCAGACGGACTGACTGACAAGTTTCGGTGCTTTTTCTACAGGCAATCATTTCTGGAGTTCTTTCTCATCTCAAAATGATGGAGACTACTCTTCTACCTTCACTGAGTAGTATTCCAGCTCTTCTGTTTGCTGGAGCAGCTCCAGCAGAATTTCTCAGTATGGCTTAGCTCTATCCTTCTGATGGAAATACCTGTTTTGGCAAATAATTTCTGGTTCCACAGTTGCTTGGAAGAGGATATCCTTGGTACCTTCTCATTTGTCTGAAGCAGAAGGAAAAAATATGTACTTATACATGATGCTTGTCTCAACACACAACTGTTCTGCCAGGTGCTTTGAGGGAGATAAAACAGGTTTACCTCAAATAACCCTTCACAGAAAGTAGCTTACCAACTTGTCATTTGCAGTCTTTACTATTTAATGTACCTTTCTGACAAGATGATTCATATAATAACTGAAATAATTTTTCATTTCTTTTTCAAGCTTCTTATCAGAGGACATAGGCAAGAAAGAGTTTTTATGTTAAAGGGTGATTTCTCTACAACCCTTTGAAGTCTGTTATTTCTGTAGAACTTCTGTGACAACCTTTTACTCTTCTGATAACATCTGTGACCAGTTTGCTAGTCTGTTTCTGTAACTAAGATAAGTTCCCAAAAAGAGTGGAATTCTTACTGTTGGATAAAACATGCTCAAAACCCAAAATAAAATACCCATATTCAAATTAAATGGTCCATTATTCCTTATTCCATGCTTCTGTACTCTTCACTTGAATATTTTGGAATAGCAAGGAAATGACAGGAGTCAAAAGAAAGCTAGTATAAGGTCTTATATCAAAAAGGATAAATATGACAGTGTACTTTCAAAGTCTGATATGACTTCCAGGGAAAACAGTAGAAACAGTAATATTCCTTTTACATACAGCTTTGAAGGACCTGGTTATAATTAATAGAAAACGCTGATGGTTGATGAAAAAAGACCCTTTGAAACAGACCTTGATATGTGTAGGAGTTTACAAGCTTGGCTAAACAGAACAGGTTTAATAGTGTATTTTACTGGGGAAAACCTGAAGTTAATGTTATTGCATGTCTGCCAACACTAACTCTTCTTCTGTGTTACCTGCTGATTTTGATTAGTTCAATATGCCAGGCAACACAGTAGTGTAGTTAATATGTGTTGTGGTAAGTTAATGCCTGTGTCTTCCCCACTGGAGCATTTTTGTACTTGTCGTATAGGTGTAATGAGTATCTTCCCAACAAGTTCACAGTCGTGTTTAGGATCAATGCTGGCCCAGACTATAAGCAGCTGTTTCTGGGTTCACTGTGGTAAGATTTTTATTACATGTAGTAGGTACGAGAGTCTTAACCTACTCAGCAAATAGCAACAATTATCAATATGGGGATGAGTATCTTGTTTTTTCTTCGTGCTTATTCTCAGTAATTGTCTGCAGTGTCTGTTGGTGTTCCTTTACTGTTCTCTCTCCTCCCTGACATCACTCCAAATCAAGAAAAAAAAGAGGGAAGTTTTTTCCTGCAGTTGAAGGTAGAAAGAGGATTCAAAAGTGCTGTGATAGAGTTGTGTATGTCTGAAGAGCTAAGTGATCTCACACCGCTTTCTTATTTTACCAATGGAAAAATTTGTTTTCCTATTGATAATTTGCTTTGATGTACAAACATTAAATCTTTCTCTCAAAATAATTCTCAAAAATTAAGACCTGTAATGACTAGTGCTTTTATGGCTGCTTACATGCAGTACATGTTGATTACAAACTTATGTATTAAATTCACTTAAATGAGCACTTTCTTGCTGTGAAACTATGAAACTGTTGAAATGCAGAAACTGGGCATTTCTGTCCCTTTCCATATGACTCATCACTTTGCTTCATTCAAATCCTTTACACCTCATTAATTCCTTGGGATTACATTGTTTATCTTGGTTCTTTCTGTTTTGTTTGTGCAGGACAATATGAACTTTTTAATTTGTCCGTTTGCATTTTGAACTGTGATACAGACTGTTCCCTAGTACAATGTCTTGTTCCATCTACAACAGGGCAGGATTCTTCCAGGCATCAGCATGTTGCCTAAAAATGAAGAGGGATGCTTAATGTCACATTGTCTTCCTTATTTCTGTTGTAGCAGATGTAATGACTTGACTGCTGTGAAAACAGAAGACTGCCAGCTGTGCTATATGGATGTTATCTAGTAGCAGGAAGATAAGTCACAGTCAGAGGATGCGAACTGGTTCTTTCAAATTTATTATTGAAAATGGCACGACGTACACAAGATGGAGAAATGCAAAAGAGGGTCACTGATTATAATGAAGAATATCTTTTGAGGAGACTCTGAGAAGCAGCTTTTAAAAATATACAACTACGACAAAACAACACCCCCATTCCCTAACTTAAAAACTGCTTGTTTTTCAGTGGCCAGAATTCTACATCACAATTGCCTTTGTAGATTCAGTTTCAAGCAGTTCCAACTCGCTGTTTTTGTTACCCGCCTGATTCTTTTTGTTTTCTCTCAAAGGACAGATAGGAAGGTCAGCTCTGCATTCTGGACTAAATGCCTGAGTGTTTGTTTCATACCATATGCATCTATAACTTTTTTCTCTAGCTGCTACTACAAATTCGTATTTCAGAAACAAATACACTCAAAGGCTTTAAAAGCTCATAATTGGAATATGCTGACGTGAAAGCCTGCGAAAAGGCATTATAATGTGATTTTTCTCAAATGTTACTAACATACATAAATTCTTACTACTGTATTTTACTACTTCGAAACTTGATTTTAAAATAAGACCTTACTCCAATGTGTACTTGCCCTATATATTCCTAAACCACTCTTGAATGCCAGATTATCATAGAGATTGTTGTTCTGCATCCTATAGAGCACTATCCAACTTGTAGGTAAGATGAGTATGTAACACTTTATTAGGCAGAATATGTGTTAGTATCAAAATACATAGCAGTATTTCTCATTAAGTTATTAGGCTCAAGGCCAAGGAGTGTTTATTCTTGCAAATTTTGAAGTTAAATGAAGTTAAATCTTCTCTTCAGAAATTAAATATTTTTGACTGCATAGGTAGAATCTGATGAGAATTCAACCAGTGAAAATTCTCCAGTAAAGTTAATTAAAGCTGGTATCCTGAGAGTTCTTTGCATTAATTTTGTATCACATTTTACTTCTACTTTCAGAAACCTTAATTAATCAAATCTTAATGGTTACTCAGTCTGTAGTAATGTTTGGGGTTTAAAAATATCAAGGGACATGTTCCTAATTGAATATTGGGATTTAGAGACAGGATGGTTAGATATTGGTCCTTCTTTCCAAAGGGAAAATAGCAGATGGAAGAGGAAGAATTATGAGGCAGCTTGTCCTTCAGGACAACAAATGGCAGCAGAAGGCAGACAGAAAAGTAAAAATAATTAACAGGTCTTTCTCCAGAAGAGAAGGTTCCCTTTACTGTGCCTAATTACACAGAGCGTAATATAAAATGTGCTGTCTTGATCTCGATTGGATCTTCAGTGTCTGGCTCATGACAGTCTGCTTGAGTCTGAGAGCAGATATCTAGGTAATGTTTGTGTGAGACCACAAGCTGAGAGGGCAGATTGCCTGATCCTTTGTGGGTTAGTGTTGTAGATTAATCCTTTATGGTTTAATGGCTTTGCCCTTAAATGTTAATGTTTTGAATTGTATCAGGATATAAAGAAGCATTAACTTTAGTCTAAACCTCCAACAAGTTGAGAGTGTGATTAAAAGGAAAATACCTACTTACTTGTATTATATGTATCAGGAGCAAGCAAATCTAGAACATGCCCAGACTCAGTAATCTCCTATGACATGGTGATGTTGTGACAGCTTTTCAAGCTTGGTAATCATGTATTAAATGATTTTCTATCAACCAGTACTCTTAGCTTCTACAGTGCATTTAGTGAGATGCAGCTCTTGAGTCAAGAAAATACCTGGAAACTATGTTTACCTTTTAATTCAAGACTAATCTTTCTTATTTTGCTTAAAAACTATTAGCATTTAGAACTTCTGACAGACTCTTTATATGTTCCTACCATCTATCTCTACGATCTGGTAACTAGGACTTTGATCCAAAACTCATTGTAGCCATTTGGACCTGTGGGTGCAAATGGGATATTGACATAGCTCAAATTTAGTGGAGGCTATGAAAACCATTGAAGCCAGAGGGCCTAAGGGATGTGAGTTTATTCAGTATGGAGAAGACATTACAAGGAGGTTTAACTGCTTCTCTCAAGGAGGAGTTATGGAGATGTAGACTTTTCTTGGAGTTTTACAACAAAAGGGTGGGTGGCAATGGTCGTAATTTGCAATGAGGCAAATTCAAAATATGTGGAGCTCTGTCACTGCAAGAATGGCTTAGCACTGGTAAGTTTGTCTAGAGTGCCTGGGGAATCTCCATTATTAGACAGAGTGGAAGTTCATCTGGAGTCTCTTAACAACCAGACTGAAGTTTCAAGTCAGCCTGGCTTTAAGCAAGCAGTTGTTCTACTCGATGGCCTCCAGATACCACATCTCACCTTTTTCTACCATGGAAAGATTCCTTGATTTACTAGATGTGCCTACACAGACCTATCAGTCTTGACTCAGGGTCTAAGCTTGATTTATTATCTTCTGTGTGGAGATAGGAAAGAAGATAATCTCATTGCTCATCTCCGTATAGTAGCCCTTTGTCAGGGAAGGAGAACAGTCTGACTGTTCTCATCCTCAAATAAACCGAACCCATGTCCAAGCAGAGGCCAGAACTACCCATTTAAAAGGTATGTTGAATCTGCTTTATTATGTACAAGCACAGTTGCTTCCCTTCTGATCCTGTGCTTTTGCAGACATGAGGATGTACAACTCTGTAGTCTTATGATTTGTATGATGAAAAGCAGGATGCTTCTACTTCTGGATTGTGCTACTTCAGATTAATGTTGCTGGTTTTGATTGAATTTGGAATAAAATATATGAGCAGTTATTGAAATCCTTCAGGCTCTAGGTGTTACCCATAAAGTGAGCTTTTCTGGCATTCAGTGCTTATTTCGCAGAAATAAGATGATTTAATATTATGCAAAAGGCAGAGTTTCCATTAGACCTGCCTCAAAGAAAGTGTTGCAGCACTGTCAGCAGAGAAAAGTGACAAGACCTGCTTCTCAGACTTCTATGTGAGAAACAGCTATGGTAAGTTGGTATTCTGAATATGAAAGACATTACCACAGTGCTCTTTTTAATGAGATGGCTTCTGTTTTTCTTCTGCTGCTGCACAAAGTGAAATTCTCACTGACACAAACCAAATAAGCAATTCCATATTTAGATGTTAATGAATTTGTCATTGTTTAATGTACCTTACTCTGGTGCAGAAAAACACAGATATGTAACTCTGCAAACTAAACTTATCCTTCTTTCAAATCCACCTACATAAAAGATATTCAAGAAAAGCTTCGTCACATGCTGAAATCTGTGAAAGTAAGAGCAACTCTTGGAAGTAAATTAATTTAAATTAACAACTGTATTTCATACAGACAAGAAACATCAGGAAATCAGAGAGTAGAAGTTCACTAGTCTGGTTAGATTTTATGTTGTGTCTGTTTGGTTTTTTATATTGTGGAAGTTAATAATGCTATTGAAAGGGATCTTGTAGCTTCCTTTCCTGAAGTCGTTTCACTTTCAGCAATTGACAGAGTTTTTCTAGAGAAGCTTATTAAGGAAAGTTAATGAAAATCAGAATCACAGAATATCAGGGATTGGAAGGGATGACAATAGATCATCTGGACCAGTCCCCCTGCCAGAGTGGGAACATCTAGACTAGGTCCACAGGAACACATCCTGAGATTTTCTTTTTTTTTTTTCCTGATAATTAGAAAAAAATATATATTTGTCACTATTTTTCCGAATGTCATAACAGAGAGTAATCACTTTATATGGGGCACGGAGATTTTTGTCTTATCATTCCTCACTATTAGCATTTACACTTTACTCTTTGCTACTTACAGTTCTTGCTTTCTTGTACCATAGCATAGGATGATACAAAATTCTGTACTGTTCTATTTGTTGTTAACTGTGATCAAAACGATATTTCTGGGACTTCTTCGTAGCAAGCAGAAACAACCTTGCAACATAGCAGTGTTGCAACATAGGGAAAAGATACTTAGACTTGCAATACCATAGCAAGAGTAATTTTCTTAGTGAAGAACTGACTTAAAGATACTTCTAGATATTCCTGAATTGTGGGGATTTTTTTCTAAGAAGGAACCTTCTCTTTATCTAGTATCAGCCATGGTTTTAGGGTGCCCAAGATTAATCTGAATAATGCAGAAGAAAAAATGTAAATCTGGACAGAACAAAAATCTTTGGGTCATAAGACTTAGCTGTGAAATTCTTGATTACTACTGTTAAGGTATATGAAAGACAATGCTGTGCAACTTCATAAAAACTTTATGTGGTAACATTAGAGCCCACTAGAGTATTTGATTACATACATGCTTAATAATCAAACTAAGCCAGTTTTCCTTTGTTGCAAACCTAATTGCTATCTCTAATCAGATTAAAAGTGGTTATTTGTTTTCGTTAGCTTGTCTGTATTTCCTTGTGGTGGGGGTATGGTGGTCTTTTTATTTTCATTTTTTTCTTCAAGTTATCATTTGACTGGAAAGTTGACTGCAGGTGTTTCAAATAAGCTTCACTTAGTTAAGATGCAGATGTTGGGTGTTGTGTGCCATGAGGTGAGGGAATTTGATTTTAGAAATAAATAATCCTTATTCTTTTTGGCATATTCCTAAGGTCTTTTTATGTGCTACTGTCAATTGTCAGACTTGGGAAGAGTGCACCTTTACACACTTTGTGCAATTCAGTCTTATGTTTGGGGTTGTGTTTTTTTTTTTTTTCAAAAAAAAAAGAAAAATCCTTCTGTTTTTATTATTTTTGGGGGAAAACTTGCTTTCTGTTGAACTTGGTGGCTTTGATAGTCCCTTAAAGAGTATACTGATGTATGCCATAGACGAAAATAATTTTCTTAAAAATAGCCTTTAAGAATCATCATATTATGTGTAGTGACATATGCAGTTTCAGGCAAATGGCCAAATTTCCTTTCACTTTACAAATAATGTTTGGCAGGAGAATCAAATGGTGAAAAAGATTTGGAGTGATTCACAAAAAACATCTTGGCATGTGTCAATCACATCTGTCTGGATACAAATATTCCAGGAATGACATCATGCAAAATAGTTCTGTGGAAAGGAGAGGACACAAGTCAAGGCATGTAGATTCAGCAGTGCTTTACGCAGAAGCCATGTGTTCAGAGTGTGTGAGACTTCCAAAGATCAGCTGTGAGAAAATAGTATTTTATTCAGTTAAGCTTCCAGATTCTTGATGCTTTTTTTCTTTAATTATTTTGCATGTAAACAATTTTATTTAAAAATTAATAATAGAATTAAGCACTTACAATTTTCATTTCCTATAGTATTTTAGTATTGATGTTTGGATAGTTCCTGTAGGCAAGAAGAGTGGCAAAATAAAAAGGCAAAATATTACTCTGTTCTGAGAATAACACTTAAGAATATTCCTGACAAAGTGTTGACCACCAGATTTCTTGGAGGAGGAGCATTTTGAAAAGAAAGATAGAAAACAGAAAGACCGTGAGGCTGAGTAGGTTATACTTAATGTCTCTCATCTGAATGTTATTTCATTCTCAGTGTGCTGAAATGCTCTTCTGAAATGAACACACATCTTGTCTCCTTTTTTAGTTCAGCTCTGATTTCACTGGAGTCTGTAATGAAAACAAATATGGAATATTATCCGTTATGCAAGTATTAGCACTGTTTGTTTGAAAATACTGTTGCTATTTCTATACATGAGGAAACTGTAGGTAGAAAGTATGTAGCAACAATGACAAAACATTGTTGAAGGACAGGATAGAACGGGCCATTTTTGGTTGTTTCAATGGCAGATTTCAAAGAAATTGCCCTAGAAGTTAAAATTCATTCTATGAAAGGTTGCCTATGAACCATATGTTGAGTGAAGCTTTTAATCCAGTGGAAATAGTCATGTTAGGAAATGTGGGCATTAATTTCCTACTAGTAGAAAGAAAAATGTCTTTGCTCCACAAACCTCCTCCTTTTCTGTTTTTTTTTACAGTAATGGTGAATTTCTGTTTGAGATAGAATCAGTGTGTTGTTTTTCTCAAATTCAGGACTTGAAATTTGTGGTGTATCTTCAGATTTCATGAGTGGTGTCCTATATTTCAACATTACATTAAGACAGATTTCCAGAAGTTATAAGATGCTTGCATTTGCCAGTTTTATTTCACTGCTTATTCCAAGGTGCTCTCTTAGAGGTCCGGTTCTTACTTATTTCTGAAGCATAGCATCCTTTGTAGTATCTCATGTTTGTCACCTGAAAACACAAGTCTCTACGTACTGAGTTCATTAACCCAAATTTGGGATTTTACTTGGATGTGGATAAATGTTCAGTTTTTTACCTGTTGTTTACTTTTTAGATAAGTTAATCATAGAATCATAGAATGGTCAATGCTTAATGTTGATCCACAAGCAAACGTGTCACCTCTTGCAATATACTTGCATCCTTGATACTTCTTGGTCTTCTGAGAGGCATTTATTGAACTGAACAATGTGGTCTAATCTTGAGAAAACTTTTAATTTCATTTCTTTAGTGAATGCTTTCTTGGAAGTAACCTGAAGGTTCATAAAGCTTAGTACTCCTCCTTTAACCCTTTTGGTACAAAAACCTAAAAATGTCAAAGCTGATCTCATATTTAAGTAATTTAAGAGAGAAAAGATTGCTTATCCTCCCTTTTGTAAAGTTTCAGTCCTGATGAAAAGTATATTGCTTCCGTTGTTTGTAAAAGTCATGGCTACAATGAGCATGTTCTTTTAACAGACTGAGTCTTTCCTAGTCTCTAATGGTAAAGTATGGCAAGTAGAGAGTAGTGCTTTATTATCTCTTCTCTCATGGTATCAACATACTTGCAACATAGCCTTCAGTTGGAGCCTGCCTTGTACCAGCTGTGAGACAACAGGAGTATGAAATGGGTAGGGTCATCACATTCCTTCGGTTTCCTAGTCTGAAATGAAAGGAGAGGAGGGCAGTCTTGGCTATTAGAGAAATTTAAGGAAGACACTGGAAAGCATAGTTAAGTGGTTCTCATGGCCATTTATATCCTCCTAGTACCATGAAAGAACTAGGAATTGTACTGAATGGTATACAGGGTTTGGTGCCCGGTTATTGGCCGAGAGGTAGTTGCTGAGGTGGCCTCTGTGAGGAGAGACTAGTGCTGCCCTATGACACACACAGATGGTTCCAGTCAGCTCCATGTGGTACTGTAGAGCACTGGTGAGCCCAGCAGTCCAAATGGTCGCTCCTCTGGTAAAATATACATAAGAGGGGGCAAAAAAAACAATGCACAGGTAGAGGAGGAGGAAACAAAGTATGAGAGTAGAGTGGAGGGAACACAAAGGTAGAGGAAAGAGTAGGAAGAAGAGGCAATACTTTAAAGGCACTGGAGCAGAGGTTCTGTTGCATCCTGTGGATATGACCACAGTGGAGCAGGTACTTGCCTGCTGGTGTGCGCCACAGTAGAGCTGCCTCATAGTTCCTGCAAAACTGCGGCCTGCCCAAACGGGAGCTTGTGGGAAGATCCCATGGGAAGGGAAGGGGCAAGGGAAAAGTCTGAGGGGAAAAAATGAAGCAACAGAGCAGAACTTTTGTGGACTAACCCAATTGTACCTTCCTGTTCCCCATTCCCTTGGTCTGATGGAGAGGTGGGGAGGAGGTAGTGAAGTAGGGAGCTAAAAGAGACTAGCTGATCCTTCGAAAAACAGGAAGGGATGGAAGGAAGGTGCTAAAAGTGTTAAAAACTTGTCTCTGTTTCCAACTATCCATACATGATTTGTCAGTAGATTAATTTTCCCCGCATCAAGTCTTTTTTGCCAGTTCTAGTAACTAGTAGGAAATCTCCCTCAACCCACTGGCTCTTTAATCTTATTTTCTTGTCCCTTCCTATTGAAGTCAGGGAATGGGAATGCAGCCAGGTGGTCATCTGGCAGTCACCCGATGTGAGCACACCACAGGTACCTAATGATTTTAGGTACTGAAGAATACAGAGTGAATATGCAGTGGTACCCTTCTTGACAGGTATATCTGTGTATATTTACATGGATAAATGAAGTAATTTTCAAAGTTTTCTGATCCTGAAAAATCAAACTGTTATACAGGATACCGTCTTTAAGGTATTATGGTCCTTCCCATGTTCGTGTAGGTTCAAGGGTGGACAGCTATAGAATCTGTAGATCTTTGCCAGGATAAGTAATAGTTGTAAAAAAATTTTCTTTCCCAGGAAGCACTTGTTTATTGCTCCTTTCTGCTCAGTCTTAAGACTCCACTTGGGTTTATTTTTATACATTTCTTTACTGTAATCTATCTATATCTCTTTTCATAGATTCTAGATTACTTAATTCTTGTATTATCTTTATTTCTGAAGTTTAGTTTTTACACTTTTGTAGTGCCCAGTTGCTATTGGTGATCATGTTTGTCAGAGTACCTGGGTTAGCATCTAGAAACGCACTTAGATCTGAATGTCATTAACAGAATGTGTAATGCAGTAGAATTGCTATTTAAATATTAGTATGTGCAAGCCATTTTTTGTTTCCATCTGATACCATCAGACCCTTGTCAGCATTGTTACGAACAGCTCTCTAAAGTGCAGTTTCAATCCCAAGAGTTCAGAAATGAACCTAGGTCATAAAGGATTATTCAGTAAGAAGGTTTGTTGTTTTGCCTGTTTCCTCTTTGCTTAATTAGGTTGTTTTTTAAATGTGGGTTTGCAAAAGAGATCAATAAAGTTCCCATCTTCAAATCTGGGGCAAATTTGAGAGCTTTCTTTTAATGTTAGAAACTTTCATCTATGTTCTAAATGCCCATGCAAAGTGTAAAATGGAAACTGAACATAGTAAAGGATTTCCACATTATAAAGTATTTCTCTATTAAAGCTTTTCTCTCCTGTACCTGATCAGTGTCATTTTCAGGTTTCAGGCTGCTTATCATAAAGATCCTTCCAAATGTTGCTTGCCCTCTGCTTTGAAAACAGCTTTGATATCAATTTGAGAGTTAGATATGCTTTTAATGTGATTATAAAGAATAGAGACTTGAAATACATCACTGTGGGAGAATCACACTCACTAAACCTTGATGAATCATCTTGGATAGCTTGGCATGAATATGGCTATGCATATGGATATGGAAGACTAACCCTTTCTATTACCTAATGCATTTGCTCTTGGAAAGTGTAGTCCTGTGTCTACCACAACCTTTTCTTAAGAAGTGAAGGTCATCTTTAATACTTCAGATGAAATGGCTACTCTCTTCTCCCTCTTGTTTTAAAGGAATGCATGTGGACTTGCCTTTGCAAAGGGGTTAATTTAAACTTTGTTTGTATATATTTCAAGTCTGGAAAAATTCTTCCTCTCTCTACTTTAATTCTGGACTGACATGCAGTTACTCTATGTACGTATAACTCTTGCTGCTAAGTTGGACAAGGTGAGATTTCTTTGAAATCTCTTCTGTACTGTTAGATCTGTTGCTTTTGATCCCTCAGTCTGGTGCACAGTAAGGCATTTGGCCCCCACTAAAGTGAATTAATTGATGCTTTAATAAGAGCCTGGTGTTTGTATTGCTCTACATATTTTTAGAGAAATGAATTAATTTAAGATTCCCTCTAAGTTAGCATTAACAAAACACTTTGGTCTGCCCTTGCTGCAGCAGACCTTGAAGTTTGTAACGAGAAAAATGTTGCGTGGGGCTGGAAACTGAATGTTTCACAGGACAGTTTCTCCAGGGCTACTTGAAGTTACCTCACAAAGCAAAAGCAGTGCCAGTTTTCATGGCATCTGTAATGTGGTTTTAAAAATATCAAGCCTTATCCCAAACAGTTCACAAATCATCTTATTTTATAATGAATCACAACATGGAATATTTGCATATATATTCCTTCTACTGAGTTGATTAAACTTAGAATACAATTCATCGAAAGAGCTGGGGTTTTTTTTCTGACAAATTGCTTATTCTACATTGGAGAACTTCTTCCTGCCCCCCTATCCTTACTTTGGATTGAGACAAACAATTAAGATCTATTTTTATTCTTATGAATATATATTTGCCTGGAGAACAAATAGAATCTGGAATATTTACCTTGCTATGCTGGTGCAGGAAGAGAGGGATGTTCTGAATTTTGTAAGCAGTAACATTGAGACTTTGCCATCTTAGGTAGCTCCCAAAATTTCACAGGTGACCACTGTTTAATATTGTGGTAATAATATCAGTGGTCTGTTACAAAGAAACAGTATTCCTGCTGGAGACAAGTCTAAAAAAAGCACATTTGAGACAATTATTTCAGGAAGCCCTAAGTAGGCTATGCTGTTGCATAGCAACAGAGCCAAGCAGTCCTTAGACTCTGAAGTAGTCAGTGTACACATGGGAACGGAATGCAAAAGTGACAGAAACCTTGAAAAATGTAAGGCTCAGACTAAGAGGATACCGAAGTGAAATGACAGGCAATATAAATGTGAATTTCTTGTGTGAGATATAATATACTGAATTGCTTTTAAGTTGTGAAAACTGAAATGCTATCAGCCTTATTCTGCCTTTTTTGTAGCTTCTAGATAGTAATTAAAAGAAAGGCAGAATGTCTGGTGGCTGGGAAAACAAATTGAAATGTAAAGTAGATGTTAAATGCCTGCTCAAGGAAAAAAATTGCATTGAAAAGTTAATTTATTATTGATGAAACAAAAAGTTGACCAAATACACCATGAATGAAATACAGATTAATATATTGTGGAGCAAAGGGGTTCAAATGTTTAAAAAGCTACTTGTTTTCACAGGTTTCCAGGCTGGCCCAGTGGTATATATTTTCATAAAAACATAAAGGTATGGTGTCATTGTGTATATTCTTGGCAAACTCCAAGCTTCATGTGAAATGTGAGATTGTAGCAGTATCAGATTATACTGTAGCATCTTTGTTTTTGCAAGAGAGAAACTGATTTTATTAAAAGGAAATGTAGAAAACAGTATTTAATTTTGGGCAAGATATAGTTGTGGATGATCTTACTGTCACAAAAGGCAAATTCCTTCTTACAGTTTTTGCCAAGAAGAAACTGTAATAAGATCAAGGTTTTTTGCTCTGGGTGCTGCAACAATTGCTTTCATGATGAGTCATGACTGCATGATTTTAGAAGATAGTCACATGCAAGCAGTTGAGCTATTGCACCAGACCTTGCTGAAGAGATATATGGTAGAACAAATGTCACATCTCTTTAGTAGCTTGAAGACTATTAAAGATTTGAGGAAGTTGTCATGAAGGATGGGGACAGCTGTTTTTGAAATGCTAAGGAGGAGTTAAAAGATTGATAAACTGCATAAAATTAAGGTATCTTGAATACTTGATAGCTAGATTACACACTGTACTGAAACACTGAAGAATACTAGCAAATAGGTCTGGAAGAAATCTTACAGAAATGCTGGTGCATCCTCCTGTCCATACAGGGTAATGTAAAGCCTTAGTTCATAAATGCTGTCATGATACTGTTATCTAGACCTATTGTTCTTGCTGTTCTAACTGCATGCTTTCCCTTTGAATTGCTTTTGTTACCTGCAAACTGCTGTGGTAGATGCTGAAAACACATCAATCAAATTGTCAGAGTGCAGAACATCACTGCATGCATACTTTATTTAACTTTTGAATAGGAAGGATGACTCTATTAATCTCTTTCACTGAGATAAGAAGGAAGAAGGCCTTCTAACACAACCTCATCTCTTGCAGCTTCAGAGGAAAATGGTATTGTAACAATGTAAATATTGCCTGGAAATAAAATGTGCACCCTAATTATGTTAGAATTTAGTACAGCAGTAACTGGTGGAAACTTTGTGCTCCAAGGATATAAAAATAAAATATTGAAGATGGAATCCTCCAGGAAGAGGAAAGTGATACCTGTTTTCTTACTAAATAGGTTCCATAATGTTAAAAGCAATGGTTTTGGTGAATGCTAAATATGGTAAATCATAGAATTATAGAGTTGGAGGAGAATTTAAAAGGACATCTAGTCCAAGCCCTCTACAGTAAGCAGGGATGACATACAAAGAACTAGTGTAAAATATTCCTAGACACCTGTCCAGCTTATCTGTCCATTGTAAAAGATCTGAGGCTTTCCTGTGAAATGTCTTGAGTGATTCAAACCCCTCATTCAAATTGGTGATCCTGTGTAAAGTCCTTGAGTCAAGTTACCCCACCGGTTACTTCTTGGTAGAGCAACTGGAGGAGTCCACCACAGTCTGATTGTACAGCTTAACCGGTTTCTCTGAGTTCTCTCAGGCAATGCTGCTTCCTTCCCATCTTCATCTTTTGATAATGTTTCCTGGTCTTGTCCTCCACATAGAATACCCTTTTGAATCATGTGTCCCAACCTGAAATCTGATTTTTCTTGCTCATTTTGCAGTTCTTTGAATTCCATCATATTCCTCTAGCCCAGTACATGAGCTGATCAGTCTTTGCAATGCTAGCCTAGCCAATACCTTCTTGCTAAGCATTGCTTTTACTGAAACAATCCAGATCAAGGCTCGTATGAACTCTTACCCTAGTATAATAAAGCTATGTTATCAGATTGGATATATGTTTATATGGAAGAGGTGATCCCAGTTTCTTGGCTTAGAACTAACAGGAGGTCATTAATCTTGTTAAATTCATGCTTCGCTGTTAGGAATTGGAGCAACTATAATAAATCAGAGATGTTGAGCTGTTTGAATCTGCAGTTCACCTGAGTATTTCAGCCTTTATAAATGAATGGAGGTTCCTTTCAGTATGGAGCTATTTAAAAAACATATCTGGTTGCCATTTAACTGAAAAGTACACATCAATATACTGTGTACTGTTTGTTTACCATTTCTTGGCAGTGTTTTGGGGGTTTTTTTTAATGACACATCTTTTTCTTATTTGACTTCAAAAGCATTAGTACTGTTTAAAAAAAGTACCTAGCAAAGTGTTTATCTGCAGGGGAAAAAGATATTGAGGAGGCTAGGTCTTATATGGATAATCATTTTATAGATGCTGAATTTAAAAATTTAATGGACCAGATTCCTTATAGATCACCTAGAGTGTGATTAATGTTATCTAATTCAAAGCATGTATAGCAAAGATCTCTGCTCATCTTCTAGACTTTTTTTACCTACTTATTGGGAAGAGATAAGCACATTGAAGATGCTAGCTGTATTCATTCTAGTACAAATCTTTAATATAGATCAGATGAATTACCTCAGATAGTTACCTACATACATATGTATGTACAGGCATTTTAAATTACCCCAATTAATCTAATTCTTAGCACCTTCCACAGCATTAAGCTTCTACCAGAAACTGTCTTACCTGTTTTATAGAAAATCCTTTGAGGGACTTTCATGTTACTGCTTTTGTATTACTGACACGGTATGAAAAGGCTCATACTGGTCTGCAGGTCTGTTTTGCTATGAGATCCTCAGTTTAAAAATTGGTAAACCTATAGTTTGGGGTTTTGAGGGGTTTGTTTGTTTGTTTTGGGGTTTTTTGCAGATCTTACAGCAGACTACTGTTACATGAAGGGGGCCTACATGAAAGCTGAGGTGGGACTATTTGCCAGGGCATGTAGCAACAGGATGAGGGATAGTGGTTTTAAATTAGAGTAGGCTGGGTTTAGATTAGGCATTAGGAAGAAGCTCCTCATCATGAGGGCAGTGAGGCACTGGAGCAGGTTGCCAGAGGGATGGTGGAGGCATTCAGGGCCAGTCTTGATGAGGCTCTGAGCAACCTTGTCTAGTGCAAGATGTTCCTACCCATGCAGAGAGGTTGGCCTGCATGACCTTTGAAGATCCCTTCAACTCATTGCATTCTTTGATTCTATGGTAGACGGCAGCTCACTCTCCTATCTTCTCGAACATAGAGTACCCATGTAAATACTTACATGTTGTGATTCATTTGCTGCATAGGGTGTGTATTTCAAAAAATTGTATCATTGTTACTTCAGTAGTTGCCCATGGGAATGGCAACTTCTGTACTCAGTCTTTCCAAATAACCAAGATCTCTGTAGTATTGCTTCATTGATAATGTTTGCTTTTTTGTTTGTTGCTGCCATTGCCTGTTTTTATGGAATAGTGAAAAATAAAACTGAATTTGCGCACTGAAATAAAGCGGTAGATGAGCGACCAAATACTTAAGGTCATGGGTCTCATGAGATTTGACTGAGCAAGGAAATAGTAAGAATTCAAGTATTTGCTTTTAATTCTGTGGATATTTGACTTTTAATTCTGTAGGTCCTTTTAGGCAACATATAACTTCGATAATGCAGAACTAAAGCCTTTTAATTGTTTTGGTGAATGATCTCTTTGAGTAGGTTATGAGCTGAAGAACATCCAGCTTCATAGCACATTTTTAAATGCAGCTTTAAACAACTTCTTAATTTTGTTATGGTTAGAAAACACCTGAGGTGGTCTTTATTATTTGTTTGTTCTTTTCATTTGAAGTGTCCACCAGTTTAAAGAAAAATCTTATTAGTATTAGGAGTACTGCATATTGTATGTTGACATTACAATTTGTTAACTATCAGAAAGGTAAGGGACTTGTTCTGCATTATTATTTTGCAGAAGTGGTCACTTCAGAAACATCAGACAGACCATGTAACAGTTTTTCTAAGTGCAGGGTACACTACTGTTTAGCTCAATAACTGGCATGGGTATTTATATTTCCTTTAATTGGCTTTCAAGGGTTAATGCTGTTTTCTTGGTCATCTGTATCTGTGTAAAAGCAATACTGTTATATAGCACAAAAGATAATCTCTTGTGGAAGAACTGCGCTTCTGTTCAGTTGTTCCTCTTTTTATGCTTTCAACACAATAGACCAAGCATGACATGGGAATCTCTGCACAGGTTGCTGTGAAATAGAGCTGTCTACTCATTGGAGAGAGTCCTGTCTCTAAGCTAAGGCTAGATTTGGAACCAAAATTTATTTTAAAAGCATAATTATACACCTTCTCTAAAACAGACATGCTATTAAATGACAAGTTCTTCTTTTTTCTTTTTTTTTGTTCCCTCTTGAAAGCTGAATATAGATAATTATATTCAAATAATGTGCTGATCGTGATACAACATCTCGCAGTCAAAGCCTGGGAGAGTTTTGTTTGAAAATCCTTTATTCAATGCCATAATTAAGCAGACATGGAGAAGGAGGAAGGGGGTAAAGGTTAAAGTGTCATACCTTTTAGTCTGATGCTGCAGGTTTGCCAAGAAAATAGCAGTTCTCTGTTAGCCAGCAGCAGATGCCAAATCCTATAGACAAGCCATATGTCAAGTGCCTGTTCTTGTTCTGTTTTTAGAAATAATAAATTAATTAGTGACGGTACTTTAGATGCACTTGGGCTTCTTCTAGGTAGTTAGTTTCATAAACAGGCTAAATTCAACAATCCTCTGTCCTTCTAGACCATAAACTCAGTAGACACTGATTTTTTGTGTTTTGGGGTTTTTTTTTCTAATTCATGCTGGTGTACCACATAATTCCTGTACTTTCACTTCGAAGCTCTTGAGAGCAACTGTACAGTGTAACACTTGGTTTTCTTGAATCATTATGGAATGTAGTCAAATATAGATTTCACTTGTGAAGCCATTGCTAACTTTTAAGGTTTTTTTTTTAAATATTCTTTCAATACAGCAAAAGTGTGGAGAAGACAGTTCAAGAAATCTAACAGTTACCTTCAGAAACTTGGGGGATAGAGTTTGTTATAAATAGCATGGAAATGGAAAACTTAACACAGAAATTGCATTGTGGAGATCAATGAGTATTCTGCTAACTTTCTGTAAACACAAATACTGATTCTTTCTATATGTATCAAATTGTACTGTTCTTACCATTTTTTTTTCTCCTCCTGCATTCTCAGGATACTAATTCTACTCCTTCTGATGCTTACCTGTAAAATGTGTTATTTGCACAGGGGAGGGACATCTTTTGTAGGAATCTTTTGTAGATATGCTATCCAGAATATTCATTAATAATACAGAGATGGTTTGTTACACTGGTGAAAAATCCAAGGCAACAGCTATGTCTACCTTTCTTCTCTTCTATAGTTCTTGAAGTGTTTTCAACTGATTTTCTTCCACAGGAAGCAGTTGGAGGGGGAAAGAGACAGAAGTCTTTGATACCCACATTTCTAGAAGCTTTATCAGACTAGGATGCTGAGGAAAGGAAATGTACCATTTGGAAATCCCCAGGGCTGTGTTAGAAACTCCAGCCCATTGTCAAGCAGTGGGTCTCTATGTGAAGGGGAAGATACATCACAGGGTGGGGAAACTTAAGTGAGATAATGTCTCATCAGCTACCAAGGAAGCCAGTCCTGCCACAGCAGGTTTCGTTAATCTTTGTTCACAAACCACTTCTAGTTTGCTGTTTCAGTTGGTAGAAGTAGTGACATTTGGAGCATTATTGTTAGAGACCATGTAGCAGAGTACTAGGTTTGCAACTCAAAGAAAAAATACACAGAAAACCTTCAATACTAAAACTAGTGACACTGTAACAATAATCTTTAAAGCAGGAATATCCGTTAATAGTCATAGTCATCTAGGTTGGAAGGGACCTTTCAGATCGTCTAGTCCAACCATCAGCCCAACTCTGACAAGCCTCATACCTGGATGGGGACTCAAACCCCTGACCCTCAGATTAGGAGTGCGCTGCTCTCCCAACTGAGCTATACATCCAGGTCAATGCAATTGGTTAAGAAATTACTTCACTGAATTATTAGCAAATTCCACTCCTTCTACAGGGATTGGAGGAAAAAAGGTTTTTTGGAGTGAATGGTAATTTTTTAATGACTGGTTCAGTGAGTAATTACAGATTGCTGGGCATTGAGCCATTCATTGGAAGGAGAGCTCTTGGGTGATGTCACTGGAGTTCCATATTTATGCAGTAGCGTCTAAAGATAATGCCAATACAAAACAGAATGTTGTTTGACATTTAGGAGAAGATACAGACAGGAAAACTTGGATGTGTTAATAAATGTATGTTTGGTAACATTTTTTTTTGATCAGACTGTTGTTATTAATGTCATATTGAGTCAATAGAAAACTATACATTTAAAATGTAGTCTCTACAAGCACAATTTTAATGCTTTTCTCATAGGTAAAGCAGAACAAGCTTGAGCTTTATCCCATTGCTCTCCCTGTTTTGTGGAACATTTGAAGAAGAATGTGATCTTACCAAAGAATATTCTGTGGAGCACTGTTTGTACAGGCTGGGGAATTACATGTGGAGCACAAAGCTGCTCATTTTGCTGGCTTTATAGTCCTGTACCTTATTCTACCTCAGTCATGATATCCCCTACTTATTCCGTTTCTGATGCACTGATGTGCACCTTCCAATATGGGAAAAAGGTATCCTTTTCCATGATGCTTTTCCTATGCTACAATGAAATTAATTTCTAGACAGAAGTGATAGTTATGATTACTTTGGACAGGTGCTATGCTAATGACAAAATTCAGGCCTGTGTATTGATTACTTGCAGGTTGTACAATTCCTTTTCTACAGGCCAGTTGCAGTAATAGGCATCAATGATCAGAACTCCTATAACTTACACTTAACATCTTGTACCTTATGATTTTGCTGGATGATATTCTTCATTGAACAGGTGTGATGAGTCTGAAAATTCTTACGTAGTCACAAGTATCCTTGCTGTTTTTCTTCACCTTTGCAAGTTACATGCTTCATGGTTGATATATTTGGCCTTGAACTATTCACCCTGGGCTAAGAACAAGGGGCAGGTTTCTCTCCTGCTTCAGCATTCTTGAGATATTTTAAGAGGGCACTTAACAGGAAGAAATGCACATGCTGTCGTGCTCATGGAAGCATTTTTTAATTGAAAGGCATGACGCTCTTTTATGTGTGTTAGTCAGGCTTTCAGTCAATACTGGCCTCTTTCTGTTCCCCTGGTGTTTGTTGTTAGGTTTTGTGGGTTGCTCTTTTGGTTATTTTGGTTTTTGGGGTTGTTTTTTGTTGGTTGGCTTGTTTTTTGGCTTATATAAAGCAGTTTCCTGTTGATTGTGGTTGATCATAGGAGTAAAATTATCTTGTCAGCCCTTCAGCATTTGACATGGGCCACCAAAGCCTGATAGCAATGAACTTCTTTTTAAGTCAGCCGGCCTTGCAGTGATACATGATATAGTTATATTTAGGCTAAATAAAATATGGCATAGAACCCTTTTCTTGGCTTTTCAAACACATCATATGTACACCCTCACACAGCTGACTGAATCTGGGGAGGTGAGGACTAGAATGAAGATGGAAAATGGATAGCATTTGTGCAGTTATTCAGAGTGGAGGGCTGACTAATCTTTTATGTATCCATTTTTAAGATAAAACCTTCATCTTGATAAAGAATTTTAATCTTTGTTTAAAGAAAGAAAGCTTAATATTTCACTACTGTAAGTATTTGTGGTGATTTCAGGGACTTCTTCAGTGTCCAGCAAGTGCAGTAGGAACTGATTAACGAGATTTGTGTCCTCAATTTGTATACTCTGTGCAAAAGTGAAGTTTCAGCTAGCTTAGCAATAATAGCTAAATATCTAGTAGCAATAATAGCTTCTCACTGCACACAACTGTGCTGTGTGGCCCCTGTGGCCATGTTCTCTCTCTGAAGTATGCAAAACCACAGAAATACTGCTTAGAAATGAAGAAAGCATGCAATTGTGGAAACTCTAGTTTTGTTTAGTGTTTTTTTTTTATTTGGACTGCTGCTTTAGGGGGAAGCTTCCCTGATTCTCATACTGCATCCAGACATGATTCTTTAAAATATGAGGGAAGCTACTTTGAAGCATAGTAGCCTAGCTTTTTGCAGAAAACCTTAGAAAGTACAAATGGGAACTCCTTTCTCTATTATCAGCAACAGAAAATGCCTTTCCCACCCTACTCCCCAGGCTCTGGTTACAAGTCCGTATGTTACAGAAAAGGAAAAAAAAATAATAATAATGGGTTAGGTCTCTGGGTGATACAGTAGGTTCCTCCAGCAGGGATGCCCATCATCACAGTATTCCATAAGAACATAACTACTTCTTTTTTTTGAAAGAAAAAAAAAAAGTTCTGACTTTAGCTTAGAAAGAATGGCTTCCTTACCCCTGTGTTATAGTTCAGCTCTTCTGCTTTCTTTGTTAGCATGTCTCCACTTATTTCAGTGAATTTATGATAATGCTTTCACTTTTGTTCAGCAACTACACCAAAATAAATTAGTTGAGTCTGAGGAGTTCTAAATACAATGCCAAAACTAATCCTACTAACAAAAGAAAATACACAAAATACAACCTGTGCGTGAGCATGATGTTCTGCAAGCAGAAGTATTATCAGTTTGTGCTTTGTTACTCCTTATGCTCTGCATTTTGTGCAGAAAAGAACTTCTTTCCACCCCCTACCTACCTCCTACTTCCCAGCTAATATTAAAAGCAGAGACAGCTCTATAAAGAAATTATGTTGCTGAGGTCATTGCTGTTATAAAGTACTTACTGGTACTTTATGAAATAAGAAAAATTGTTTAAGATACTGTTGAATATGGATTACATAAAGTCCACACACCTGTCTTCTGTTTCTTCTCCAATGGCTCCAAATTTTAAGACTGAAGCATCTTTTGCTGCTTACTGCATAGCCAGTCTACTTTATAACAAAAACCTTCTGGTTCTTCTATACAAGTTCCATAACATCATCTGTTTTTATGGTGCTCTAAGTCTTGGTTTGTATTTTTTTTTCCCTTACAGGTACTGCTATGTGGATATTTGTTAGCAATGACTGATGTAGAATCTACATATGCAGACTTCATTGCTTCAGGAAGAACAGGTAGAAGAAATGCGTTACATGACATACTTGTGTCCTCTCCTGGTGGGAACTCTAGTGAACTAGCCTTAAAGTTATCAGAGCTTGATATAAACAAAGCAGGTGAGTGCATTTTGGTTTTTTTATTATATTTACTTAAAACTAGGAGTAGTACACAAAACGTGATTTATGTGCATGGATTACTTACTTGTCCCACAGCAACCAAAAGTTTGTTGTTTTTTTCCTGATAAGGAAAGATCAGCAGAGTTTGCCCGCAATAACAAGCCCAGATTTCATAAATGGTGAAGGTGATTATTTGCAAGTGTATCATAATAATGGAAAAAAGGAATGTCACTCTGCGTTGAGTGCCTATAGGCAGGGCCTTTGTCACTACGTCATGATAAATTTTTGGAAAATTGAGCATAAGGAAGTCTTTATGAAAACCAGGAAGTTTTTTCATTTGAAGCTTGTGGGAAGAACCATGTGTCTTCTTGAAATGTTATTGTGAAGATTAATTTTGTTTTCAGCTGCCAGAGGACAAGAGTAATAGCAATGCATTATTGCTTGTCTTACTTGGATCTTTGTGTATAAGTAAATTGTCTCTTTCCCTTCTCAACTGGTACTTTGTTCTTCTTTTAAGGTAATTGGTACTAATGTAACCATAAATCTTACTTCATCACTAACAGTAACGAATCTTCAGTTGAAAAAAGGGAGGGGTAGTGTATAATAAAAGCCTTTACATTAAATAAAAATAGTAATATGGCTGAGTAATTTTTTTTTATGTTATCCACGTGGGGATTAATGAATGAATCTTGCAGATATTTGAAAACCCTTTTCAGGTCTTACAGAAGAAGTCTTGTGCTTAATAACAACTGAAGAAAACAAATGCAACAAAGAGCAAATATAAGCAGCTGCCCTGTTTGTGCACATGTTTTTATGCACATATTTTTCTCGGGGACAGCAGTAAGACTTCTGAGAAGGAGTCTCATCACTGGGCAATGAGATTTGGGCAGCATGACATCTGAGTAGTTGTAGTGCTTTTTAGAGGGGGGGATTGTCATTTTTTAGCTTTCAGGCTAATGTACATCCAAAGTAATTTCTTCCGCAGTTGCCAGCTTGGGGCCTATAGCTTCTAGATGCATGCAATTCTAGCTGAACAGGGGCTTTAATGTTTTGGGTTTTCCTATTTTAGAAGAAAAATTTAATTAGTATGTGTGTAGCTGTGTCTACTTATTTTATGTGAGGATACGTGTAAGATGTTGGAAAAATCTAAAGTAGGTGTCATTTGAAATGCGTAACACCAGCCTTTCTTTTTGCTTTAATTTTTTCTCAGTCTTAAATTTACATTTATCAAAACTATCTTTGATCTTGTCCATTTAGAACATGGGGATTGTTTAGAAGGTTATGATTGTAAGCCAGAACTGTGTTCTTTTGTGAGTTATAAAAATGTAACTTTGCCTGCAATATATGCTGGTATGCATTTTGTACATTCAGTTAGTTCTCAAGTGAAGAGAATTATTTTAATAACAGCCTAATTTTCAATGCATAATTCATGAGTCTAGTTTTTCCTGGAGACCTCTCATGCAGCTTGGGTAATGTAATCATTGTAGAGAAGTGTAGTTGCTTATAAAACCACCTTAGGCAGTGGGCACACGCTAATTCCTCTATGCCTCTTAAGAAAACTATGCAGTTTCAATTAACTACTATGAAAATGTATTTGAATCTTGTGTTGCTATTAAGCGGCAGTTAATAGCATCCAAAACAAATATTGGAAAATGCCTTACGTCATCATTCATGTTAGTGTAGTATCACATCATATCATTCCAAACTAGAGAGAGACTAAAAAATATTTTGGATCCAGATGCTTATGTAAATCGCATCTGATAGGATTAATAGCAAAACACATGTTTGGGGGTCACTTTTTACAAGGTGCATATCAAACTATTTATGATGAGTATTACCTGGTTATTCAAATACATCCATAAAGTTTTGACTCTTTCTTTCTTTTCTTTTTATTACACCTGTATGTGTTTTCTTGCAAAAGCGCAAGTACGTTTTGTTTTGCACTGCATAGAATATTGGCAGAGTAGGATAATGCAGATGGGGGGGGAAAAAGATGTTATTATGAAACATATGTAAATTAAGCTACCCAAGCATATTTAATGCACTTACTGTGAAAAGCCTGTAGATACATTTCCTGTAAAGAATAGGAACAGCTTTGAACAGCAGTAGGCAGCCAGGCCTCATTCAAAGGACCACGGTCATGCAGTATTTGATACCTGAAGTTAGTGCTAGTTAAGCCCTTCACTGATGAGCCAGCAATAGATAATCAGATTTCCTGCATAATTTTTTAGAATGCATATGACTGTAAAATATTCTCCTTGTTCCAGTTACTATTTCTCCATAATATGCAAACAGACTGCTAGTATTTATGGACTGGACATGTATGCCCAGCTTCAAGTATGCAATGCATTTGATCTTCATTTTGTAAAAGCACCACTGTGTACATTTCATGAGTAGAAGACTGCAACTTTTTTGATTAGTAGGGAAATCAGCAGGTAGCTTTACTTCTTAACTCTTCTCAAGGTAATCAAGGCATTTCCATTTGGAACTTTATACTCAGTTCATCTCATTGATGATAGTAGCTAAATTAGGTAGTTAATAAAAAATTACAATGAAGAATCAACATCAGTCTCTGCAAGTCTGATCTGAAACAAACTACTGGTTTTTTAGGTGTCTGCAGATAAAGCACAGAATATAAAAACTGTGTAGTTGCAATGATCCAACCATCTATATTAGAACCTTACAGAACTAGAATGAAGGACTGAATGTAGAAATTAGTGTTTAAAAGTGAGTTTAGTGCATTGTAGAAGCATTTTAGGTGTAAGTATTGGAATACTGATAGACATTGGATGGTCGTTAATGTTACTGGAAGAAAAATGAGTTAAAATCTGCACATTAGAAGGACTGCTAAGTGTTGCCAGCTTCTAGCCTCTCACAACTCTCACAAGCTGCAGATGTGTAGTGTGGTTTGGAATGGGAAAATAATAAATATCTCTATTGAGAACTTTGACATTATTCTAAAGATCAGTAGATTAAAGAGGCACCACTACCTCTACATAGACCTCTTTACAACTTAGTCCATGGAATTTTCTTCACTTACTGTATCAGGCCAATTCATTATTAACTCAGTATGAATCCTTACACAAGATATAAGAGGCGATTTCTGTCTTAATATTGTTTCTTACCTAGTCTTCTTCCTTATTATGTTCCTATAGCTAATTAATCCAGTGTTTGGGGACTTACTTGCATTTAGCTTTAAATTAGACCAGTTAGACTTTTATAGTATTAGCTGAAATACAATACTTTGCATGTAAATACTAACATGCACTATCAGTGCACTTCTTGGCTAGACTTTGAGTGGTCTGCTCACTGTGCCACTCAGATGCTTTCCTCACATCTTTCAGTGGTTTGCAGTGAGATGACAGAACTATGGCATGTAGCACGGAAAATGGACACACAGAACAAACAGACTTTAAAAAATTATTGCTATTATTGTGGTTGCATCTGTTTATAGTGAAATCTATTCAGACTTAGTGTAGTGGAGGTTTTTACCTTCTATTGTCAGAGTATCACAGTGAATAATTTGTCAAAAATACCCTACTGTTTTTGTTCAATTCTTTCACTTTTAGCTGCTTTGGGTCTATACTTAAAATGGTAGTGGTTGCAGATAGGTATTTGGCTTTTAAGGTGTGTCTTGAAAAGCAAAGCATAGCTGTCTTAGTAGTAAAAGGTTTCATATTCAATGCAAGAGTTCAGTTTGAGGTGGTTTTACTTTGTTTTTGACACTGGTGGATTGAACAGTTAGGGTTCTGGGAGCAAAACCTCTTTGTTCCAGGGTTAATCACTCATTCTTGTCTGTTACAGAAGGAGAAGGAGATGCACAACGCAATCCAAGTGAGCAAACCGGAGAGGCACAAGGGGAAGCAGCAAAGCAAGAAAGCTGACATCCAACTTTGACTGACTGGAGCAGCTGCTGGATGTTCTCAGACTACAAGAGCATGCTGGAATAAATCTGTTTCCATGAGCAAGCTGGTGGAAGTGCATGTGTCTTCACTGCTGGAACCCACACAACACAATGCTAAAAATGGGGGTACAAGCTGTGGCAGAAGACAGAATTTTCTCTACCTCTGTCATTAGCAATGGTTGAACGTGTATTGATTTTTTTGGGATAGTGTCATCAGATGGGTCCCTTCATAATGGCTACTTGACGGGAGCACTTTTAGAAAGTAGAACAGGTCAATCTTGTAGCAAATGGCCTTTGAAACGTCAGAGGATCTAATTGTGATAGTTAAAAAAAGGCTTGTGTGATCCTCAGAGTTTAAAGTTCTCTGGCCAAAGTGTTCACCCATTAAAAGAACTGTAAAGAAAGCACTGTTTTTAGAAGTTTGCGTCTGTTTTACAGCTCTGTTCTTTACAATGAATGGTTTTTGTATTGTACAACTTAAATGCTCTACACTGCCCCTTCTCAACTGCTTATGAAAAATATTTCTGTTACTGTGAATTTTCTACCACGCATTTTGAAAGGGCTCTTTTTTTGCATAATGTGGTGATGTGCACATGATAGATTTAAAACGTCAACCGCTAAATTGATTACGCCTAAATCTAAATGACTCAGCAACACTCAAATTTGTTACTAGATGAGCCTTCAAAATGATTTGTTAATGTGAATACTTCAGCGTGTTTTGTGTTCTTGGTACAGTTTTGCCACTTGCCTATAGTTAGTTGCATATCAGAGACTCAAATTGAATCTTTTAGGTTATTATTCTTCCCCCTTTTTACTCCCAATTTCTTAATCTTTCTCCAAGATATTTTTTTAAAATGTTACTCCAAGTATTTTATTGTTATGGTAGTTTAAAGAATACATTTATAACCTTAAATGGGTTAAAACTCAAATTCTGTGGTGCTAGAGATTTTCCTGGTTCATGTTGTTGCAGATGGGCCTTGTTTACACACGGCAGATTAACTGGCATAGGTTAGTGCCCTGGAATGAGTTTTTGGTTGTAGGATGATCCCAACTAGTGGATCATGGGCTTGATACAGCCAAGGGGGGACTATTTGTCTTATTCCTTGCCTTTTGCCTCAGCTGATCAGGCTGTTGAGTTTGCACAGCCACTAGCCTGTTACTGATGCACCAGGTACAGCCAGGTGCCAGAAGATCGTATCTTTTGCCTAGAATGCAGAGAGAGAAGTGAGACACTCAGCATCTAGCACCCAAAGGACTGGATTTTTCCCATTTCGGCTATTCCAAAATGATAGTCCAAACTGGACCTTCATTGGAATACCAGGATGACTTGTACATCCAGGGTATTACTTAAAGTATCTTCAAATTAATAAACTATTCTACAGTAGCTATGCTGATTGATTTGATTTGATTTCCTCCCCACCCTCTATCCCAGCCCAATCCATGGGGCTGAACACTGGAAATGGGGCAGCTGCACCTCTGTGTGACTAAGGTGAGTAGAGACAGTGACAGAGTAGTAAACCATGCCAATCATGTAAGCACCAATCACAAAATCAGTCTTCTTTTATTAACAGGAGGTGATGTCACTTTCTTTATATATAGTATATATATTATATATATTTTTGTGTTGTTGTCAGTTTCAGATGTTATGCACTTTTTAATGTTTGTAAACTTTTACTAATGAATAGTGTGATTGCTTCCTGAATATATTAATCATCAGTTAACAAAACATCTTTGTGGCCACAGCTGTTTGTTTCTGCCATATGTACCATAGTATTTGTCACTGGAAATTCTTTTGTGAGATGTGTGGAGAAAAAAACAAAACAAACCACTTCTGATCAGTATTATGGCTCATTTATTAGTGTTAATAAAAAACAAGCCAGCAGTATGCTTGTGGCTCATTAGTGTAATATTAAATCTCACTTTTTTATCATTTGGAAGCTGAATGCCTTGCTGTCTTATTAGCTGTCAAAAGGCCTATGTTCTTGGTAACAGCAGTCCATTTGCTTTGAAAATACTATTACCCTTAAACTAATTATTTATTCATTTGTTTCACTTGGTGTTCCTTTTAAAGTTAACAACTCATTATTGATTTCTTTTTTTTTTTTTTTAATTCTTTTTCCCTTTCCTTGCTCTTCCATCAGGGCTTAAAGGTGTAACTGGTTACCCCTTTGTTATGAACTAGTTACTGTCAGTCTAGCACAAACAACAGAATGAAATAAGATTCCGGAGCTTTTTATAGTGTATTATTGATGATCCATGAAATGTCATCAATAAAATATCGCAGAAAAAGGCACTAGTGGAATAAGTAATTATAGTACATTTAAGTGGTGGTTTTCCTTATTTTCTTCCAGTGCTCTTCTTCATTTCAGTACATTTTCCTTCTTAGTTCTTCTGTGTTGCGAAATAAAATTCATTTCAGCTGTTCCTCTCTATTTTGTATGTGTTTCTTCTATTTTTGCTTCTGTTTTCTTTTGTTTTTAAAACAATTATGGAAGCCTTTCCTGGATTTTAAAATATTTCTTCAGGATGGAATGCAGTGCTGTTAGTTTCGGTAAGGTAAAAGGCTGTTTATGTTCTTCATCCTCCAAAAGTGTATGATTGCTTGCTTTGTCACTTAAACAATGCTCTCTTTATTTGGGGTGTTTCTGCAGCATCTGTAATCAAGCCTCACTTCACATAAACACAGCACAATATCTTGAGTACTGTTATAACCCAAGCAATTAAGAAAGGGCTGGGTCAAGAATAGGCACACCTTTATTCATGTGTAGTTTATTGTTCTCATGATAGGTAAAACATTTACATTGTTGCTTTTCTCAGTTTTTGGGGTTTTTTTAATCTCTCCAAAAACTACATAAACCCCACAAACCTAAGTTTGGACTATTTGTGAATTTTAAAATGAAAACTAAAAGTTTGGGTTTGGTGAGGCCCTTTTGGTGATTATGGGGTTTTGTTTGTTTTACTCCCCTCCTGGTTGTATTTCAGTGCGTTCTTCACCCTGCCACACATACCACTTTAAATATAGTCTCTGCTCCTATTCCTGTCCATAAGAAAGCCTGTGACTCTGCAGACATTGCATGCAGGGTTTAGATTCTCCATTGACTTGAAGTACAGATAACATAGAACTAGAATTGAGAAGGATATTTCTTTTTCTAATTTCCTTTAATATTGTCCATAGGCTTCATAAAGCTCCTATTAAAAGATAACAGCAATCATGCGTATGCCATTATTAAATCAATATGAAAAAAGTCAGTATATGTGATTAAACCTTCCTGCTATTTTCCTTCCCATTGTTTTTACAAGATTTGAAAGTGTCAGAAATTGTATCCAGATAAGAGGGACAGATACCGAGGAGTTACATTTCATGCAAATAGTAATGAAATTATCTGATGTCCATAAGGAGGGAGCACCTGCCAAAGTGGTTGAGATGGAACTTGCACAGCATGAATTCCTTTCTCAGCTGAAGTGAGGGATTCAAGGTGTGCTTAATGTTTTATATTTCAGAAGCATCAGTTTATTTTTTTATTAAAGGAAGGGCTGAGAGCTGCGTTTGAGACTGAACACAGTAATATAAGCTCAAATTGGATATAGTTTACCTTACTTCAGCAGTATTGCTGTGTTAAACTGTTGTACTTTTGCCCTGACTTTTGTCTCTGTTTTACTCTGCCTCTTCCTGGATGATTTGTGTTCTGTTTCACTCGTGTAAAATCATGTCTTAGAAATGCATGGATATGGAGTGCTGTGTGGGATTTTCTGTGTATTTGTCCAGACAAAGTCTTGTAGCAGAAAGGTGGTTTCTCCTCATCTTTTTGATCAATGCACAAAGAATGCACAATCTGCTTCAAAGTTCATTGGTCAAGAGAAGCCATGGAGCCAGGAATTTCAAGAAGATAAGCCATCAATATAAGGAGGATATCCTTTCTCAACGGTAAGGCAAGTGGAGCACAATGCAGAAAATAGCTTTCTCCAGCATACAGTGGACAGCCAGGATATCAGTCTTGCCTAAAAAAAAGAGAAATTATTCAACTTGAGTGAAAAATGTGACTTCAGAACCATCTTCTGGTTTTCAAAAGTATTCTAGAATAAAAGCATGCATAAATCTGTGGCCCTTATGACAAATGAGAACCACTGGGTTCTAATGAGTAAGGAGTTGCTTGGGTAACAGGATACAGGGCACCCTCTAAAAAGCAGAAACTTCAAACAGCTAGGAAAATCATAGAAATCAAGATAGTCACAGGAACCTCCTTAGTTGTGGATGTTTGGTGTGTTTCCATTAGTATTTTATTTAAGTACTGCCAGAATACTTGCAAGGAAAAAATAATGGTGAAGCAGTGGTCTGGATGAATATGGTAACAGAGTACCGATGAAACAGAGTACAATTAAATGTTACATTTAATAGATGTAGTTGTGAGTTGGCAAGATATGCACAAATCTCAAGAGTGTGAAACTGAATCATAGAATAGTTCGGGATGGAAGGGACCTTAAAGATCATCCAGTTCCAACTCCCCTGCCATAGGCAGAGACACCTCCCACTAGATCAGGCTGCTCAGTGCCTTGTCCAGCCTGGTCTTGAACACCTCCAGAGAGGGGGTGTCCACAACCTCTCTGGGCGACCTGTTTCAGTGTTCCACCACCCTCAACAAATATAGTGCACAAGAAGCATCCACAGCTTCTGACAGCATCAGGAGTTCATGCTCTATCCTTTTACTTCAATCCTTAACTTACTCAGGATGGAGAGTAGGACAGACTTACCAACTCAAGACAAATGTAGATAATATATGGTGTTTTTGGGCAATGCATTATACTTCAGTACCCCAACACCAAGTGCTTGTAGAAAGACAAATGCTAATGAGTTCTTAAGTAATTCTTAGCAAATTAGCCATCACTGTAATTTTTCAATCCTTTTTGCTTTTGAGAAATTCTTGGTGCTGATCCATAACTCTCGTATAAAAGATGACAGCATGATGCAGGCTTGACCAAGGCAGATCCTAGAGTATTCTCAAATTATTCTTTAGTCTTGAGACAAAAATGTCAGCAAAAGATCTGTACTATTGTCTCACACTACCAGGGGACAGACAAGAAGGGTTTTTTTAATTAGTTAAAGAAATAAATGTATTAACTTTTTGTCAGTTAATGCTTAAATCTACATCCATGGAAAATAAACCTTTTGATCCCGAGCAAAATATTTTTTAACATACCGAAGGATGAGAGTCGAAATAAAGAGTAGCTTAGCAGCAATTTGTAGGAAATAGCTACATGTATCTTCCATCCCTCTCTTGGATAATTTGTAGGGAGATCAAATCCTGTGCAGTTCTGCAAACCTCTGCTGGGATTGATGCTGCCTGTCATTCAGTCAATGCTAGTATGACCTAAGCAATGTACTTGTTAGCGGGTGAACTGATCTGTTCTGCATGTCTTGTGTTGCATTAGCACATAAATCAAGCTTCACTGCATTCGTCAAACCACAGATTTTGCAAATAGAAGCAGTTTTTAATTATGAACACATAAATAATAACTTCCAAGGCAGCAGAAGAGAAAACAAGACTTTATTTACCCTGTGGTGGACCTGTTTCATTACTACTGTACTTCCATTTGTCTTTATCTTTATTAAGAAAATATAAGTGCGATTGTGCAAAGAATTTCAGTGTTAAAATGTACACATCAAAAAAACCATGAATTTGTCTCAAGAGTTTGGGTCCTGTTATCACTTGGGACCTCAGATGGCAAGCATCTAGCCCATGTATTAGCTGTATTTTGATGTGGAAATGTTTTATTATTCATTCCCGTGGAGTTTCACTGTGTTTCCTACTTGTCCCTTGTCTGCAAAATGGTTACTGCTCTTCTTTTCAATTCAGCAATTGAGCTGGCTGTTACTGTAGTAACAAATACCGTGAAAGTTAGATATCATTATTGTACTTGATGTTTTATCTGCTTCTTTAATGTTTATCAATAGAACAGGACATAATCGTAGGATCATAGAATGGTTTGGTTTGGAAGGACCTTAAAGATCATCTAGTTCCAGCCCCCCCACCATAGGCAGGGGCACCTCCCACTAGATCAGGTTGCTAAGTACCTTGTCCAGCCTGGCCTTAAACACCTCCAGAGAGGGGGCATCCACAACCTCTCTGGGCAACCTGTTCCAGTGTCTCATCACCCTAAACAGATTTGCCAAATTGGATCTGAACTACCTCAGTCAAAATCTCCAGTACTTTCTATCTACAGGAAGCACACAACAGTCATGAATGGTAGGAACATGAGCCACATGGTGAGGTAGGTCAGGTCTTCTGATACTATTGTGTGCTCCTAAATACTGTGGCAAGAATAATGCTGAAATGTGATCTGAGGCAAAGTCTGCAAGAACTGAGTCAGTCCCTCTGGCTCAGAAAGACGGTGCACACAAAGCATGTAGAATTGGGTGGTATGTGAGAAACTGCCAGTACAGCTACCAAGCTGATCTCATTACTATAAAACACCCTCTGGAACAGGATGCTGGGTTGGATGGTTCCAACTGTCTAACTGCAGCATCCTCTGGGATGTTCCATGCTATCTGCTGTATCACCTGTTGCTCTTTGCAGGTAGATAAGCTGTTTTCACTGACTGTGAACATCAAGGTTTCCTAATTTTCAAACATGAGAGCAGGTGTGACATACACCTACCCTATGTACTGCTCCTCCTCTTCCTGTGCCTCAAGAGAAATTGTGTGTGAAGAAAACTACATGGAGGTAAAAGCTGCTCCACTGAAGGAGAAGCTACATCCAAGCCCCTTGTCAGACACAACAACATCTACAACTTCCCAACAGAAACTGATTTTTATACTATGTACCTGCCCTCATAGCAGCCTGTTTAGCTCACCAGATTAACTTCATGTTATAAAGTGCTGCAGCATCTGTAAAAATGTCACCCTTACATTTGAAATACTAAAATCTAGCATGGTAGGAATGAGTTATTGTGGTCAGGAACTACTCAGAAATGTCCTGGGGCCACTGTCAGTGGTGGGAATCTAATAGCTATTCTTGGAAGGGATCATACTAGTGTGATGGTGGGTCAGTGTTACAGTTACTGGTGTTATAGTTACTACGGGTAAATTTGGGGAGGGAGGGGTTAGGGCAGGAGGTGAGCTTGCAATTTTACATAGGTAGCATGAAAACCATAACCTCAGTGAAATGTGACTACGAAAGTACATTTGGCGAGCTTACATATTTTAACATTTGCTCTAACCCATAAAATATACCATTGTGTTTAAAAATCTTTTTCAGGTGAATAATTTGCCCTCAAGGAGGATGGCGTGCACTTCATCAAAGCAGACGTTGATTGCAAGATGCAAAAGAAAGTAGAAATAGTCTATCTGATTGTCCTGCCATAAAGTGTCACTCCTGCACATTGTCCTCCCCCATATTTGCAAGTAGTGCTTGTGATTGAGTTTTAATTCAGTTGAAAAAGGAGACTCGGTGGAAAACCTCTGAATCACACGTTGATATCATCAGGCTGGGCTGATCATATTTTATGAACTGATCCTTATCTGATGTTCAAATGAAGTCAGATTCCCTATTCGCTCCAATTTATGCTTTGGAACATCCATGTGGTAATAAATATTCCACTACTTTAGGCTATAGTGCAATAGGATGTCTTAATTATCTGTAATTTCCCATGGAACACTAAGAATCTGTATATATTTTATACCTTTATTGACACTGAAAATATACTAGGTGTTTTCTAGTTACACATCACAGAGAAAATTGGAATACACAACAAAAAGAAACTGTATATTTAGCAATATGTGCCAATCTCTTTTTACTAATCCTGGAAGTTGCAGAAATGCAAATACAACATATGTGTTTCAGTAGAAGATTTTGATTTGCACAGACTCATCTTTGATCCTGCAATGCAGTCAAAATGTAGACTGTGTAACATCTCATTAGAGTCATCATTTCCTAGCAACAGACTTGATGTTCTCGATACATTACACTGTATACTTCAGAGAACAGGGCATGCTCTAAGGGAAGAAGATGGATGACTTTAACAGGTATTTTTCATTAATTTTCTCATTCAGGGACAGAATTAAGAATCTCTGCGTGCAAATGCAACATCCTCATTGACTTGGAAGTGGAAACACCATTGCTATATAGCAATAGTGAGCATGTAGGAACTGCTACCACTGTGGTGGTGTTGTGGAACTCCCCTCCACTCCCGAAAAAAAACCCAAAAGCAACAATATAAAAATGCAAGCACCTCAGAAACTAAGTGATAACTAGCACACGGACACCTCCTGGTGGCATTAGGTAGTATTTTATATACAAGTATTACAAATTAAACCAACCTATAGAAACTTAAGGTCCAAACAGCCATTCTAGAGCTGGGTTTAAGATGTTGAAAGAGATGTTTGGAAATCATAAAAGCGAAGTATTTTAAGCACATCTTTTACATGTTTTGTCTTAAAATGCCTGTTATTTTTCAGTGCTTCTCCACCACCTGCATCCTACCCCACTGCTGGAAATAGAAACAGATTTTTAAAGCAGACCTCACACCTGATTCCAGTAGCTTATCTGAAATTACATAGTTTATTTGTCTTCACACAAACCCTGATTGCTGAGAGGACATACTATGGGATCCCAGCTTCACCAGTCTGGCAGCATGGTCAAAGCAATCTTCATCTCTGGTAAATTAAGGACCTGAGTATATCAAATAGGCTCTAAATTCAAATAAGCTGTGATAGCGAAACCCAAGAATACTCTTCTGATGTTCATGGAAAGTTTGTGCTTACTAGAATTCA
Organism: Turnix velox; assembly: GCA_013400935.1. Lineage (NCBI taxonomy): Eukaryota > Metazoa > Chordata > Aves > Charadriiformes > Turnicidae > Turnix > Turnix velox. Next base: position 101,633 of record VZTY01017619.1, read on the forward strand.
CAGGGAAAAAAAACGAACCACCAAACACAACAAAACAAACAAATGTCATCAAGGCAATCTCAGAAAGGATATTCCAGAGGTGTTTATATGACAAATTCTGTCCTGGTGCTAGTCCCACTATCAAAGCCAAGCAATTAGATGTTACAGAGCTCAATAATTAAGGAACTTGGTGGCCATTACTGTATACCAGCCTAAGATGCCTCAAAGAGAAAAGTAACATGAGAACAGTTTCTTAGTGCAGAGAATAGCAGATGGTATGGACTTCATTTTAAAATTAAAATTTAAACAATTCTGCCTTCCATCTCCTCACAGAGAGGCTCAGTATTGTAGGGTATGAAAGGTGACTGTTTGTTCCTAGGCCATATCCCTAATCACAGACGTGACACCAGGAAAGACCAGTAAAACATACATGTGCAGAAAAGTCTCAGAAAGCTGATTCCCTGAAGATTAACTATACTATGCAAAAATTGGAGTCCCACCACCTTACCAGCCAAATTGTGTCATGTTGCTTACAGAGTCTCACATTTAGGCTTCAGGTTTTTTGTCTTTAAAGAAGTACAACTTTCGACTGTTTTTTACAAAAGACCAGAAGAGTGCTAGGAGAAGATGTCAATTTCAAATGCCCAACACAGACAGAACACCTAAAAAATCTCAGAGAGAATCTTTAACATTTGTGCCTGTTTATATACATCACATGAAAAGACGGAAGCTTTCTACTGCCTCCAGTCTAAAATAGTTCTCTAGAGCATCACTCTTGATCCATGATATTCTTACTGCTTCTCTCTTTTTTCCAGTGTAAATTCTACTTCATTTCAAAAAAGGTTTTGCAAGTGACAGGGTTATTCATCCATCTCAATCACAAAATCAGGGTGGGACTGTTTGCAAGGGCATGTAGCTATAGTATAAGGGGCAATAGTTTTAAACTAGAGCAGGGCAGGTTTAAATTAGACATTAGGAAGCACTTTACCATGAGGGTGATGAGGTACTGGAACAGGTTTCCCAGAGATGTGGTGGAGGCTCCAACCCTGTAAGCATTCAAGGTCAGACTCGACGAGGCTCTGAGTGACCTGATCTGGTGCAGGATGTCCCTGCTCACTGGACTAAATGGCCTTTGAAGGTAAGCTCTTGTGCAATAGTACTCTCAAACACAGCAAAACTGTTACACCTTTACCACTCAAGATAGTGAAAATACTATTTAACAATTCAAAAAAAAAGCTTTGTTGAGTGCACAGCTTTCTCCAGTAGAGTTACTGATAGATATGAACTTCATCAGATGTGGATTCTGCTGCTTGTGCTTGAGAATAAAACTTTCTTAAAACTTCCTCAGTTTTGAAAGCTGAAAACAATAAATCTCCCTGATAAAGAAATATATATATTTATGTGAATATTCAAGGACTGGGAAAAAATAGGCAGACATTCCTTTCTTTGATGTAATTTGTACTAGGTACTGCCCTTTTAAAGTCAAAGCAAATAATGCAGAAAAATCCACGCTCTTTACTAAATAGAATTCTTCTTGCAAATTTTGGCAACAGATGCATCAACAGAGCATTTTTATCAGTGTCTGATCCATAGGAGACCTCCTTTCATGTCAGCTCCCTGCGAGGCCAAGCAACATCATCTTAAGAGTTCTGTTCTTTTTGATGATTTGAAAGGCCCCTTCCCATCTAGATGATTATGATCTTACAATACATGCAAATTATAAAGAGTCTGTGCTCAGCACATCCTGCAAACACAAGTTTTTAAAATAGGAGGATATGATTTATACAGATTGTAGAGCAATCTCATAAAAACTCCCTTCACTGAAGACAATAGACTTGGACTAGTACAAAACTCCTGTGGACGTACACTCTTACTGCCAGAAGCAGATTCAGCTGATAAATTTTTGCTGAGGGCTGCAGTCAGAGCGAGAATTAATGGAGTATTTTTTGCTCTGACGTCTCATTGAATAAATGGTCCCAGTTTAAAACAAATTATTCCTATTCCTCATCTCACCAAGTGCACCGGGTTTGGCTTAAATAGGGTTAATTTTCTATGAGCATAGTCAATAAAGAATTTTTTTCAGGGGATGATTAAGAAACCAAATCTAGTTTTGGTTCTTTGAATTGCCCCTTCTGAAAGTGTTTGGAGGGACCACCTGGCTTGGTTACACAGACTTCCCTTCATTTTCCAGCACAAATATCTCCTTAGACCTATAGACTGGAGAATCAGAACTCAGAAATTGTCTTCTTATCTTCATTTTCTATTCATTTTACCCCTTCTTATGAAGGAATCATAACCAAAATGGAACAGCTATTCCAAAAATATGCACCCAGTTTCATTACAGTCATCATTATGTCCACTTTAACTTTTTAAATACTTGAAGGCGAAGCTACTGTACTTTCTCCCAGAGTGAAGTTTTGAAGGTTTAGGCAGAAGATGATTTACAGTGAAGTTGCAGTTAAATTAAAACACCAATACCATTATCCAACATGCAATAATCTACTGAGCTGAAAATAAACCAGCTTGGAAAAGGTAATCAAAGCAGTACCCCCTAAAGACACTAATTTGACCAGCCATGCAAGGTTCTAAAAAAAGGATGTTAATAACCCCAGCCACAGGCATCAGGAGCTTGTTCACTTCAGCAACTGTATTGCATATTAAAGTGTATGACTAAGCTGAAAATTAAGTGCCTTCAGTGGTAACATATGGCTACAAAACTCCACTTTTAATTCTTCATTCTTTTAATTCTTCATTGATGTTTATATTAATTTGAAACTTGTTTCTTACACAAAAACTTGGAAACTTTTGCATATTTGTGGCTTGAGTTTTAAAGGGGCATGATGTGACATCCATATTTCATATTATCATATTTCTTTGCCCTTATGTGGCAGAAGGAGGAGGGAGAGATAAGTAACTTTCAAACATCTTTCCTCTCTACCTACTACTACATCATTTTCTATTTTAAGACTTGAAGAGCTACAAAGTGAACATAACAAAAGAAGTACCAGAACAAATTAGACCAGTGGTGAAGTCTGGATCTGAGCATGATATTTAATAGAATTCACCATCATTACATACAATCTATTGCTTTTTTACAAATATATGTTTCATAAATATTAGCAAACTGATATCCATTTTTACTGATTAAGTACCATATACTGAAATTTCTCTCTGTACTTTGTTTTGCCACTTTTTGAAGACTGAAAATATTGCTTGTTTGAGCCTCAGCCATCTACTTGTAATATTTTAAAGATTAGCCCAGTTTTGCCTCTTTGAGAAAAAAGGTTTTTCAACCATCTTTATATAGAAAACATGCAGCTTCAGAGAAGCATGTGCACTCTATAGCAAACAGGTTCTTGGTGAAAATCGAGGAAGTTTTATTCTGCTATTTTGTCTGCAGCCTAGAGAACGTGTAGGGTCACAGAAAGATCTTGATAAGGTTTTTTCACATACTAAGAAAATCAAACTATTATATTGCTCAGCCAGGAACAATGGTTCTTGCTCACCTGATATGTGAATGAGTTCATATCAGCAAAAGGCTCCCTTTCTTACTATTTGTTTCTTGAATAAAATACCTATATCTATATATCTTTATCTATCCATCAATTCATATGGATTAGCTATAGCTACATGGAGATATGCTAACTACATGCATATAGATACATATAGTCTATGATGAGTAAACAGTATTCCAAGAGGGAAAATTGCTTAACCCACCAACTACAACCACGTGACATTTCAGTCATTATTTTTCCAGTTTCAACAATAAGAAAAACAAAGCATATTTTTAATGAGCATTAAAATACCCAACTAGACCAGGCAAACTGAGATTATTTTTGTCTTTACTTGAAGAAATTAACTATTTAATTTAAATCTATGTCCTTTATGGAGATGTAATGGCAACTTAACATTTCTGTTACAGTAAAGATAGTACAACAAGCCTATGCAATACAGAAAAAATAAGTAATTTGATCTTAAAAGCTTTCCTGCTGTAGTTTGACAACCGGGGCTTTGAAAGCTGTGATTTATATGAAACAATCTGTCAGGCTGCACCACAAAGAAGCACAAATGCACTGTGCATGAAATAAAGGTGCAGTATATAACCTTGAAGCTTCACACATATAACCTTGAAGCTTCACACATGAAAAAGGTTAGCTCTTTCTTTCAGTTACCAGCTTTTAGCTGTAAGCTGATACATTCACTCATCCTTACCAGAGAGATGAAATAAATGTGGGAGAAAAGTATTCTCCCATGGAGATTGTTTTTGACTAAGCTCATTTAGTAGCTTTAAGCGTGACCACTGAGTATGAGATTACCAAGGCAAGAACTACCTCTTGAAATTTTCATTCTTCCAGAAAGTGGTGCTCCTTCTCTTTCAGACAGCAATCTATCACTTTTTCCAGCTTGTCTTTAAGTCAAAACTCAAAACCCTAAGGGACTAAATGTTGCTCAGGTTCTAGATGCCATGTCTCTGTGGTTCCCTTTTCATGTTAAAAGCCACAGAAAATTTGAAGCATTGTATTCTTTAAAGAAACTATCTCAAGCATATTTAAAACAAAAGAAGGTCTAGATGATCATGACAGTGCACTGTGTCCAAATCTGACATTCTCTGATTCAGTAACAATGGTCTTCTTAGGACATTGTTTTATCACAGGATGTAGCAGCAGTACCTGTTTCCCCATTCCTTTCCTCAACTTTGATCCATGACATCAAAGCTTCAGAATAAATCCCATCAATTTCCTGAGCCTTTGAATCTCCATCATCTACCTTCTAGGCAAGAAAGTATTCTGGGGATGAGACTTCCTTTTAAAGTGTTTCCCCACAGTGTAAAACGAAGTTAAAGACCTTGCCTCCTCCCAGGTGAATGCCCTAACCACTAAACTACCTGACAATGGGTCCAAAACTACACCAATTGTTTTCCTTAAGGAAAAAAGAGGCAGATTGATAAGCTCATCTTCAAAGGAATCTGCTGAAAAGGATTTACATGCTTAATAAGAATAGAGAAAAGCAGCCACAAACACAAAGGGATAGATTTACATCCCTGACAAGCAGGTCTTAAACACTACCTTGTGCCTTTTCACAGGTTTATGCAGTTCTGTTCTTGGTACATGACTTTTGTAGACCCCATTTCTATGTCTATAACCCAAAGACAGAGAGACAGCCTAGGCATCCTCAGAGGACAGAGAATTACAATAGTTGCATCCTCCTCATGAATACAGTCCAATATTTACTAACTCCTTGGCTCTCAAAGGTGAGATCACAAACCACAACTGATTGCAAAACATAAATACAACCAACATTTTCCCTCCAACAACAACAAAACCAAAACCTTCTTAAACTGTATCTCTTCAACCAATCTCAGTGTCATCCATGAGCAGCTTTCACCCTGGCATCAATATTCCAGGCTTATTTTGGGAGATTCCAATGAAAAGCAGATGCTTTCAAAGTTGTCAGTTCAGTGCTGCTTCCCCATTTTAGGGTCATTTGCTTTTTATCCCAACGTCCCTAATTCCTAGGTCCTAAAAAAATCTCAGAAACATTCTTTATGAACTGGATTAATACAAGGGGAGTGGAAGTGACATGACACTTAGTCCTTTCCTGACCTGGGGTGTTGCTTTTACAGTATTCTGAAGAAATATTTTTACAAGATCTACTGATAAAATTTACTTCTAATAAATAAAACTAAACACAGTAGAGCTTATATATCTGTGTTTAGCAGAAAGGTATATCTGGTTTGCATAAAAACAGCCATATATATGGCTGAAATGTATTCCATAAATGCATGACTTTTAATAGAGAAATGAATTAAGTCAGATGCTGAAATTGAGTGGTCATCTAAAAAAAACATAATTGTAAGTGGGAGTTTTCTCTTGACTTGATGTCTCTGTAATGCATCCTCCCTAAGTAGATGGGAGACTGCTTGGGATAATTCATTTTCTGTGGTGTAATAGTGCTGAAGTAAATACACTTATTTGTTAGCTCTGAGAGCAGGACTCAACTGTATCCTGTAACTTCTGCATCAAGCCTGTACTGTAAATCAGCTTCATATTTTAGGAGGATTTAAAAATCCATATAAATTTGTTCCCGGGACGTGTTTGCTGCTACTTGAGGTCCACCAGGGGGAGTTCCAAGACTGGACTGGAGTTCCTTTTATGCAAAACGTCTTTATCCTAAAATAATGCCCTTAAAGGAGGCCAGCAAAGATATTTCAGAGCTCAGTCCTTTCTTTGAGCATGAATACAATATCATTATTGCTGACAGCGTTGAACCCTATAGTAGCATCTGAGATTAGCTGATTCTGAAGGTCAAAAACAAATTGGAAAAAACAACCCAAAAAAATTGGCCCTTCAGACAAAAAGTTGATTAGTTTTATTCCATGGATATTTGTTTACCATTCAGCTTTGAGACTTTATTTGAGAAGTCATGAGGAGGAATTCTTATCTTTGTTAATTTTACTAATAGTAATGATAATACTATAAATAACAATATAGAGGCATATAAATAAAATTGTGACTTTATATTTTATTCATCATTGCTTGACTCCGTAAGACTTCTTCACAAAATAGTTACCCAAGTAGAATCCATACAAGGGTAAAAAATAAAACCCCTGCTGGGGTAGGTTTAATAGATAGCAAGTAAATAATTTAATATAATGGTATGCATCAGTGACAGACACCCACATTCCTTCCAAGTTTCACCCTTTCCACTCTGCTGACTGGCATACCCATGAACCTGGGTGATACCAACACTCTACTTCACCCTCCCTTCTTTCTGTTGGGAGGAGAAAAGGAGAGACTCTCATGTACTGAATTCACTTTACCTGAGATTTTTGGAATTTACTACACTTATTTGCTAAGGTCAAGTGCTGTCTTCAGTACATCTGACTTTCTCATTGTCAAGAACAGGGGCTTTTTAGGCCAGTAGGTGCAATTTCCTAATTTCCTTGCATGAGCTGAGGGCCTCAAGTCTAGGTCCTCTAATATTGATGTTAGGTGCTATATTTTAGGAAAATTCCTGTCATACTTGCTAGACACTACAGACTACATAGAATCATAGAACAGTTTGGGTTGGAACGGACCTTAAAGATCATCTAGTTCCAATCCATCTATTTCCAGTCAGGTTCCACATAACCCTCTTTCCCCCCATCTCTTGCCTCTGCCCCACACCAACCCTTTTCCAGCCCATTTTCCCCCAAATCCCCCACACCTGGGCTCAACTGGAGAGTTTCCCCCACCTCCACCTGTTCCAAATCAGCCCCCTCCACCCCCTCTCCTATTTACCAGCATTGGGGAAGGGCAGCAGCCACCATTTGCCCCCCCGTGGGGCCTGAGGGATGCTCCTCCTGGTGTCTGTGCTGCAGGACATCACTGGTGAGTTGCATTTCCAAGGGGACATGGTGGGAGGAGAAAGGCTGGGGGGCCTGCTGGCCCCCCAGTTGGTTAGGCAGGGGGAGGGTTGGGTGGAGGATGAATTTGTGTTTCCATTTATTGCCTTAATGCTCTGTGGGGTCTGCCTGAGGTAAGATGAATGTTTAGCAGGAAAGCAGGAGAGTTGTGTTTTAGCTTTGTGTTTCAGCTCCAGATGATGTTGGTGTAGCTCATGTGAGTTCAGCCATGAAATGGGAGGTAGGACAGGCAGCTGTGAGAAATTCCCACTCCTGTATCTGTAACTGTGAGTATGACAGTCAAAGAGATAATGTCTGGTAAATTGTGGAACATAACTTCTTCAAAGTATGTAAGTGAAAGGTAGCTTAATGCTATTACCATATATTTTCCAGTTAAACTTAATTATAGTAATCGTAGAATCACTGAATGTGTTGAGTTGGGAGGGACCATCAAAGGTCATCCTGTGCAACTCCCCTGACGTAAGCAGGGACAACTTGCAGGGACGTAAGCAGGGACACCAAGTTGCTTAGAGCCTCATCAAGCCTGTCCCTGAATGCCTCCTGGGATGAGGCCTCCACCACCTCTTTGGGGAACCTGTTCCAGTCCCTCACCACCCTCCTGGTGAAGAATGCATGTAACATTTACTGAAGGAATTATTCATAGTTTGAATATTTCAGAGACTTGACAGAGGAGATTTGGTACTTAAAACATGCACAAGGTCAGAGAACACAGTATATAGTTGTACAATGTGCACAGGGGTCTGGAAAATGTGACATATACCACGCTTCTAGTTCAATTTCTGGTTTACAACAGTATTTTTAAGAGTAGAATGGTATAAATAAATGTGCTTTTACAAGGACATCATTCATTCACTGCTTCTGTGAATATTTTCCTTTGGGTAGGCATGAAGCAGCCAGGTGTCTTAGACAGAAGCATCTTACAAGAAATGTGCAGTCTACTTGGACTTTTCCTGAATCATCGTAAGTGAATTTTCCCTCTTTTATAATTTACCCCATCACATTTCGTGTTCTAAGCCCTGCAAGGCAGGGATGGGATGCCTCTATCTGGCATTCAAGGCCAGACTTGATGAGGCTCTGAGCAAGCTGATGTAGTTCTGGATGTCCCTGCTCACTTTGGGGGGTGTAGACTAGATGACCTTGAAGGTCCTTTCCAACTCTATGATTCCATGGTTCTATGATAAGGAGAGGTACTTCAAGAGTTCCAGAAAACCATTTGTAGTCATCTTTCATGTAATCACATAGCAGATGGATGCAGAAAAGCATAGCCTGGTATGAGGTTACATAGCAGATGGATGCCTATTAAGGCAATCATAGATTATTACAGTCTCTTCTGCTTCCTATTTTTCAAGAAAAACATTTCATTTAAACCATTTTGCTTGACTGCATTGCACTAAGGAATGAACACACAGATTGTCCTGTAAGCTGGTTCCCAAAACAATTGCAACTTACACTTCTGGGGTCCTGAAGAGACAGGAAATAGCACTGCTGGCCAGGAAGAATGTCCTTTCAGGGCAGAAGCTCTCAGGCACCTATAGTGGTATGGGCTTTACTGCTGTCACTTTCATTAAATTCTTTTCGGGTTCAGAAGAGGCTGCAACAGAGAGAAATCTTTCCTCCTCATACTCACTGAACAACTCATGGGCTAACAAATTTGGAAAAGTAATGGTAAAACTATAATTATTACAGTTCTAATATTTGTAATTGGTGTTACGTGCTTTGCAGCACCCTTTAGTGAGATTTTGATAGAGCATAAGTGTTACTAAGTAATTAAATCTCACTGATTAATTAAACAGTGTGGAAACAGGAAAAGACTAGGTAGCAATCCCTTCATGCATTACTAAAAAGCTCTGGGACTGAATGCCTTTTGTGTTTAATTTTACATTATAACAGCTTGCCTAAGAAGGAAATGGGTCTGCCTAGAATTTTAGGAGAGCTGTTAGTAAAAAAACATTACTGTTTCGAAATGGCATTTGACCACATCATTGTGTTGCACTTTCTAGTCCTGAGTTTCCTAACCCAACTTCAGGAATTAATCTTTTAATAAAGCATAGGGGCATTTTTACCTGAACTCCTTCAGGCAAAATTCCTTTTAGAAGTGAAGGAGAGGTTTGCACAGTAATTCTACAAAGAAAGAATAATGTGAGAATGTTGCATGGTTTCCTGCACCAGCCTCGTTTCTCTCATCACCCCTCAAAGAATTACAATTGTGGGATAAGGGTGTCAGTCATCTGTACGACAGCTACACACAAATTCATCCTCTCTGCTTTAATGATCCAAAGGAGTGATGGAGATATTTCATAACAAAACAGTATTTTCTGCTAAAACCGTGTTTCCTCAAACTGGGAATGGCTGGAGTTTTAGAGCCATAGACACACATCTGAAATACTTACTTTCAAGCAAACAAAAAATGGGATAATTTTCCTTGCAGGTAGTGCATGTACTATTTTGTTCAAACATACAGGTGTCTGAATTCACACTGCAAATATGAGCAATACAGAGCTCTTGTAAATTACTGTATCAAGTAGAATCCTGCATGCTGATCCTTATCTCAACAGATGTGAAACATGGACCACAGCCCTTTCACTAGAATTGAAAAATCTGTTATGCACAAAATTGGATACACAGTAATTGCACATAATTGGCAAGATAAAACCAATTACCTCAAAGAACGTTAGTGGGAACATTTGCTTCTAATTTTTGATTCTGTTTATGGCAAAAACAATACTAATTTTGTTAGCAATTACCACATGTTTATGCATCAAGCATAATAACTGAATTGTCATACAGACAACTATAGGATAAAATACACAAATTATGATTGATTAAGATAATGGATAATGAAACACATCAGCTGATGGAAATTACACTTATGATTTTTACAGAGGACGTCTAGAGAAGCACAGAAGTAGGAAGAACCAAAATGGTAGTTCAAATACAAGGTCCAGCATCCAAAAACTTTGTAGTCTTAATGTAGGGAAACTGAATGACCTAAAAGAAATCTACTTCTTCATAATACATTGTAGTTCTAACATGGAAATAATAGTGCAAGGTGACATTCAGACTCCAACAAGAACTGAGTTCTGGAGATCATCTGGTCAATCCCTCCCAATCAAGCAGGGCTAACTACAGCCAGTTATCCAGTATGTTCAGGTAGCTTGTGAATATCTCAAGGGATGGAGACCCTACCTTCTCTCTGGACAGCCTATGCCAATGCTTGGTCACTCTCACAAAGTATTTCCTGATGTTCAGAGGGAATCTTCTGTGTTTCACATGTGCCCATTGACCCTTATCCTATCACCAAGCACTGCTGAAAAGAGCCTGTCCCCATCCTCTTTGCACTTTGCCTTCAGGTATTATTCCTACATATTGATGAGATTCCCCTCAGACTTCTCTTGTCCAGGCTGAATAGTCTCAGCTTTCTCAGTCTTGCCTAATAGACAAGAGATGCTCCAGTCCCTTTGTCATCTTCATGGCCCTTTGCTGGAAGCTCTGTCTGCATCGATCTAGTACTGGGGAGTCCAGAACTGTACCCAGTACTCCAGATGTGGCCTCTCAAGATCTGAGTAGGGCATCAGGATCACCTGATGGAAATGCTCCATTCAGTGCAGCCCAGGTCACCATTTACCATCTTTAACATGTGGGCAAGTGCACCAAGCCTTCAGCTAACTTCATGCTCAGTAGGTCTAATTTAAATATGGGCTAAACGCTATGCAGAATGCTGACTTGCAAGACACAAATGGGCCTTGCTTTACAGTGACTCAGCCACAGTGCCCTAACCAAAACTCTGCATCTGCCTGTATGCACTGCAGGCATTTGCAAGCCTATTCATTCACATATTTATCTGAAGTACAAAGCCTGTGTGAACAGCCTCCATCTATCTTAACTGCATATGGTGGATGGATGTGAAGACCTGAGGTACTTTGAGGTAAACAGGAATCTCCCTTAACAAGGAGCAATTTTAGCTTAAATTAGTTTGCAGGGAAAAGTAGGTACAAGTAGTCAAGTGTCTCCTGACTCACCTCTCCCAAATCTTGTTTATGATGTATAAATTGTAAACAAGATATAATATAGACATAATCATCCATGCCAGATCAGAGATACCAATGAGGAGCTGGACTCATTTGGTTCTGTTTACAATACAGAAAACAGTGAGGGGAATAATAACTACAGGTAATGGATAATCAGGAACAGAAACTGAAGTGGCAGGAGGAATTCTTGTAAGCTTGAAAATTTGGACAGAAGTAGTAGAAAAGGGAAGTCTGAAAGATCCAGAGGAAGTCAAGCCAAGACAGTAACACAGTAACTGATTTTAAGGTCTGACTGATTCAAAGGAGTAAGAGAATTCAGTGAGTGATGTTTCTACCCAAACTGCAGGTTGCTTCTTTCTGCTCTACTGCTAATGAATTTAAGTCCACAAAAAGCATGAAGTTTGTACTGGTGGAAAGTGGATGATGTGGTCCCTAGAACCAAAGGAGGCAGCTGGAACTGTAGGAAAGAAAAAATTGTATTGTGAATTTTTCAGGAGCTGTAAGAAGCTGATACAATAGAGCTGTAAAAGATTTGTGCTGGTTTCATGCAAACAGAAACCATAGACAACAAATGCAATTTTGAGCTTGAAGTTCAGTTTTACTTCCTTGTTTCTCCTTTCCTGTTTTAATCAGACCTTTCAAAGAATCAGTTCTCCTAATATATTTAAATAAAAATTAAAGGAAGGAATTGATAGAGTGTGGGAAAACAAACAGTGCCTCCAATAGGCCTCTGAGTAACTTCTTTGCATTCTAATTTACAATAGTTGGCACTATTCAATAAATTTATGATCCAAATTGACTTCCCTAGTGGACAAAGAAATATATTAAACAGAGCTCTTAAAACACATTCATTGGTTGAAGACTAAGATGTGAATGTACATATGCACAAATTAAAAAAATACTTCAAGAGTTTTTGCCCTGCTCATTTTATCTTGTATGTGGCCCCTCTGTCTGTTTTCTGTTCATAAACATGGGAGTACTACACAGTCCAGTTGTTGAATTAGTTCAGTATAATGCCATCAGTATGATGGGCTCATTGCCCAAAATGAAAGCATTGACTGATGTTTTTACATTTCTTGATGGATTCCGTGTATGTTTGGTGACTTTCTATGAAAGTGTGGAAAGGCAAACTTCATGTCAGATGGTAAATCCACATTGGAGTGGAATACTGTACGAGTTCTTTGTATCAGAACTTGCAGTCAGTATTAAAGTAATTCATGAGCAGGATAGTTTTAGATTAGACATTAGAAAGAAATTCTTCACCATGAGGGAACTGAGACACTGGAACAGGTTTCCCAGACAGGTGGTAGAAGCCCCAGTCCTGGAGACATTCAAGGCCAGGCTTAATGAGGCTCTGAGCAACTTGATCTAGTGCAAGATCTAGTGCAATCCCCCCTACTGCAGGGGGATTGGACTCAATGACCTTTGAAGTTCCTTTCCAACACTATGATTCCATGATTCTATGTAGAACTAGATGAAACTTTAAAGTCTTCCTTCTTTGGTATGCAAAAAATGTCCTATACTATGTAAAGATGCTTTGTTTTAAGAAGAATTTTTACCACCATTACTACATATTCCCAAAGGGAAGAACTGTAAATGTGCAAATCTAGTCACAAACAACAAAGTGATAAGGAATGATATCCACTGTCTAGGTTTTTCTCTAAGAATAGAAGATCACATTCTGAGACAGTGTCCTGGTTTGAGGTAAAATAGAGAACTTTTCTACCTTGTAACTTCACTTTTCAGCTAGGCCTCTTGTGTCTGACTAAACTCCCAGAATGATTATAATAGGGAATGGTATGCAAGAAGCTCTTATTTTTATTATTCACTATGGTGACCAAGGTCAGAAAATCGTCAGTTGCCCCACTAGGGGGCTGGAAGAGAAAAAATGTAGAGGAGTCCCACCTGCAAGGAGGAGCGGACAGGGCAGGTGACTGACCAACTGGGAGTATTCCATCCCATCTGCCCCATACTTAGTATAAAAGCTGAGGGGTCAAAGGGTCAGTCTTTTCTTGTTCGCTCTTTCTTCAGTGGCTGACATCTAGGAAAGACTCTGCCTGTCCATCTGCCTTCGACCCAGATCCGAGCACTCCTGACTCCAATCCGTCATCCAGCTCCTGACCAAACTGACCCCAGCCTAGGACTTTCCCTGTGTCTGCTGGGCATGTGATCATCATCCTGGGAGCTTGATATGGTTTTGTATACCTTTTTATCATTCTCCTTTTAATTTTTCTATTTTATTATCTATTAAAGTAGTTTAGAATTTTTCTAAACTGATAAATCTTTTCATTTCTTCCTCTCCTCTTGTTTGAGAGAGGAGGGGGAACCATCTGTCATTCAGAGGGGCCTTTGGGCGTAACCCAGGACAGTAAATGGCAAGAAGCTAAGTACCAGTACGTCAACATACTTTACTGTAAAACAAAATCTAATTTCAGTCAATAAATTCTACTCTTAATATTATTTGTATGAATAGTGAATAAAGACCTGATAAAACTGCAAGTTATTATAAATATAGATTAAATTGTAATCCCATTTTAATTTCCCCATTAAAGAAAAAATCCTCTAAGAGAGTGAAACCACCTCATCCTATCCACAGGACCATCACACATGAGATCAATTGGTTTGTACAATACAAGATGCAATGAATTTTCCCATGCCTACCCATCAAAGCCTGTCTTCTAAGCAAGGACTTAAGCAGCAGAAACACATAAAGTGCTTTGTGGAATTCTCTCATAGAAAATGGCTTTGCAAAATCAGCTTTGTGGCACTGCTTTGTTTCTCAGTAACCTCTAAATTGTGGGTTGTACCATGCCTCAGAAAACAAGATCACATCTTAAACCAACAAGCTGAAAGGGAGAAATATATTGGAAATGAGACATAAACTGATGGGAAATTATTAAAAGTCAATCCATTTTGTTTACATATTTTGTACTCTTACTTTCCCACTCATTTTTCAAGAACTATCCTATTAGTAGAACTGTGAAAACTAATGCCCCAAAATTTGAAGACTGTTAATATAGGTTGCAAAAGCCAATATATGGGAAAAGGAAAACAACAAGTAGTACATGCCACAAAGCTTTAACTATGTCTCTAATCAGGACTTGGAAGCACATTATACAGAAAAAAACTGCATTGTGTAATTTGAGTTATAAAAGAACATATTTTTTTGTTCAGTGCCTAAGTTTGTAACTACCAAATTGATCTTGCCAAGCAAATAAAGTTTCTTGCAATGGAAATACACTGCTGGGGCTACAAGGTGGTGGTACACAGACAATACTGCTTTAAAACGTAAGCAAATACATAAAATATAAGAACACGTAAGCAGAAAACTTCAGAATCCTCCTGTTTCTTCACTCCTTGAACTTCAGCTTCTCAGTACCAGCTTCAAAGACATCACAAGCATTTCTTAGCAGAAGCAAGCTGTTGTTCTAATTAGAGGAGACTGCCACCATACCCTGAACAAGAAGGTTTTGGTCTCACTGTCTTCTGGAGCTCTGGTTTCTCCCCACTGCCCTGGGCAAAATGGGGTACTGTGAGGTGCAGAAAAAGGCTGATGGAAGAACATGTCTGGCAGAAGCACAAACAGCTTGGGAAACCAGCTTCTCCAGAATTTCCCATTGTTCTAACAGTTTGGAATTTCCCACAGTTGATATTTTGGTCCAGTCTCTAAACAGTCATTTATTTCAGGGAATAAAATGCCAGAATTTCTTGAAAACACAAGGAAAAAGAAAATTGCAACCGTTCATATTTCAACCACAAACAGGAGGACCTTCTTTCCTCATTATGTCACTTTAATTTTTCAAATGACTGCTATAAACCTGTGACAGCATTTGAGCTCATTTAAATATTTTTTTAAATTTGTTCCTTTGAGACTTGTATAATGGATCCATTAGGGTTTCATATAGAACCTTAGAGACAGTAAAGCCCAATCCTACACACAAGGCTGTATTTTAATTGCTTGGGAATTTGTGCTTCTAGATTAGAATAAGTGTTTGAATGGGCAGCAAAAAAACCCAACAATGCAAAGCAAAGGAACATCAAAATCAGAGATCTGGAATTTAACATCAAGACTGGAGATTAAAAACTTGCTGTATTTTTGTGAATCTTCAGGTTTATGGCTGCAGAAAAGACTTCATACTTTTTGTGTCCAACAGGATGAGCTCAAGTGACCCCTTGACTTCATATGCTTTTTAAATTCACACAGGCTCCCCAGGGAAGTCTATTCTGCCTTCCCCAAAGACTGGCTATCCCTTCTGGATTTGATGCAGACACACTTCCCAGCACTGGCACAGCTGTTTATGTAGCCAGAAGAATGCACAGATCAGAGAGGAGATGTTGGAGATGGCTAAGTACAAGCCACTTGAGGACATGAACATCTTTTGTGCCATCATAATGAGGAAGAGAAGGATGTCAGAGAGAAGAGCTGATAAATCAGTGCAATTTGATGGCAATCATGGTTTAAGGATTGAGAAGATACAGCATTACTCCAATAGCAGATTGTTGATCTCTATGTCTCTCTATGTTGTGTGCTGTCCAAATGAAGAACTACAACCTTGGATAAATTCACAACCCCCAGCCTCTTGCTATTACTGGCCACTTGGCTTGAAAAAATATATCTAGTAGTATGACATCCTAGAATTTAAACTATTCTTTTAGCTTTGTTCTGAGCTTTATTGCATCACACTTGCTTTAATACCTGTTTATCCAGCAATTCGTGTTTGGATAGAAAAAAACCTGTTCACTCACTGCTCATCAGTGTTCATTTTGACCTCTGGTCTTTTTCTGTTTAATTTAGGAGTCTCACAGCA
Organism: Turnix velox; assembly: GCA_013400935.1. NCBI lineage: Eukaryota > Metazoa > Chordata > Aves > Charadriiformes > Turnicidae > Turnix > Turnix velox. The sequence continues at coordinate 117,853 of VZTY01017619.1, forward strand.
AATAAAACTATAAAAACATACTGAAAAAAACCTGGGTTGGTAATAAGATTGAGAGTAAAATTACTATACTCCAATCTTCAGTATGAATTGGGACTATAACCCACAAAAGAACAAAAGGCACTCTTGTAGTAAGGAGGAATTATTTTAGTGAGACAGTAATCATTCTTGTCTGTAGCCCTCAATTACTGTTAATTGTAAGAAAAAGCTTGTTAGGAATATTTAAATTTTAAAGTATCCCTGTGCAAGCATATCTGAAATCCCAGAAGGTAGTTACAGTGCAAAGTGTATTAATTAAATTGCCACTTTGGGAAATTCTTCTTTATTCAATGTTCATTATTAACAAGAAAGACAGTGAACAGCATTTTTTATTTCCTATAAAGATTTTAGTCATTGTGACAGGGATTCAAATAGTGAAAAGTATTTGAAATGTTAATGAAATTCTGATGATTTTACAAGACTTAGCCCTTTTGTGACACTTTTGTGCCAAATGAAGGAGTTGCAGAGCTTTGCAAAGATCTAGGGCAATGAACTACCAAACTCTGGACCCCAGAGTCACTTTCTAAAGTGACTCAAGATTCGCAGCTTATCCCTGAGTTAAAAGAATCATTTTTTTACCAACTAAAACTGGAAAACTGTCTCCTTATCTCTTTAATGGCCAGCAGAAAAACATTTGAGTCTTTCTAGTAACTGTTTGGATCTAAGGTGGCATTTCTAAACTCCTGCTTGATGTCTGAGTTTACCACAGATTACCTTTTGCTTCCTTTCTTCAGAATTCCTCCTGAAATCTGGTCATAGGTATTCATATCTATGTTAGTTTTGAATTTTAGTTCTTTAAAATAAGTGTTGATAAGGAAGATGTGACTTCTGCATTTAGAGCCACAGAGTATTGGTCCTTCTCAGAGATACTGAAGATTCTGAACAGAAGATGTTCAGATTATATTACTCTTTAGAGGCAAAAATTCCTATCATCTTTGCTGCCTCTGCAAAACAACTGAGACGGAAAGGGAGCTAAATATACACATACTGCCTACAAGCTTAGCATAACATAGCAAATGTAACCTAAGATGCATTGGTAGACATAGTCACAGCAGAGGTAAAGAACTCTAAGCAATGCAGTGAGATCATATCTGAGGGACAATTTAAGATTCTAATCATATATGAAATATGAACCTACTCCTAGTTCACCTATTCCTTGTGGAATAGGTGCAAAGGGCTCCATGGTGAATATGGAAATGGAAAGCATAGTTTCTGAGGATAGTTTGGAAGAGACACTTAAGGATAGGTGAGATGAAGTGAAAAAAAATTAACCACAAATTTCAAAGAAAAGCAATGAACCAAACAAAAAAATAATGCTCTCCTAATATGAAACCTTTCACTGAATTGAGAATAAAAGATAAAAAATACGTTTCTGTTTTCATTATAAAGGATTTGTCTGCTGAGAGATGAAATTATCCTAGGCCTCTAGTTTTGATTTTTCAGTCCAAGTACAGAAATAACATGCAATGAAGTGCACTTCTTATACCGTCCCCTAATGGCTAGTTAAACAGCAAATGCTTGCTAGATATGGGCTCATTCAAGTTTTATTTCAAAGATTTAATAGATCATTTCAAAGCTCAGGACTTGCAGCATGGTGGCAAACTATTCTGGCATGGCCTCTAATTTTATAAACAAAAGCTCTATAGATCAAAAGTAAATCTGAAATGTATTTTTAGTATAGTTCCAAATACCTAGAAAAATTTCAGCTAGAATTACTATATATTTTCAAGGTTTTGGTCTCAAGGAGTAATTTTAATCATACATCAGGGTTTGGTACATAACTTCTGGATCTATCTGTCCTGTGATAAGGGGACACAGATAACACAACATGATTGTAATCTCCAATCTAATTTGGTTTTTATCTATTTACTTTGCTCTCTTTGAATTTCATTCCCAGATGTATGGTGATTGAAGCAGTAAAAGTGATTTATTATTCTATAGACAAGCAAATCTATATCAACCAACTTGTCTAGAATAAGTATTTGTGTGTGACTGCAAAGACAATGGAAATTTCTGTAAGATTGTAGTTTACATGGAAAAAATTTCTTAGTTGCTCACAGCATATTGCCATAAGAGAAATGAAAGATCGTAAGAATTAATTCTAAAATAATATCTCAAAGAAAAGTCTTGAAATACTTTTGTTCCTAAAAATGTGGTGAGCTCCTGTAAAAGAGGAATTTCAGTATGTATCATCATTCACATTCACAGCAACTTAGTAGCACTATCTTCCAAAAACATCCATTGTTCAAATGTTATCTTAGAACAGGAGATGGCCTCAGATGTTGTTTTTATATTAGCATCTCTTTCATTTAAGAAGTAGGAGTAAAAAAGAAAAAAGGGGAGGATCCACTGCCTGCAATAATTCTCAGGGCCTGAACCTGAAAACCATTTTTCACATTTTTTTCTGTGGTTGTCCATAGTTTTCTCACAAGCCTGGGGGTACACATTCCACCCCAGCACCCCTCAGTTTGGCTCACCAGGGCTGAGTTTGGCAGGCCCTGTATCCACCCAGGGACTGACTGCTCTGTGCCTTTTTCAACAGTATGGTAATTTCTTCTTATTTACTTTACTTTAGTCTTCATATACAAGTGAAGAGAGGAATGTGGGAATCCTGGTGGACAAGTGTACCATGAGCCAGCAATATGCTTTCATGGCCAGTAAGGCTGCTGGTCTCCAGGGGCACACACTAATGAGAGTGGACTAATGAGTGGGTCAAAGGAAGATATTCTCCCTTTCTGCTCTTCCCTGATGAGGAGAACTGTGTCCAGTTTTGGGCTATTCAGTTCAAGAAGGACAAGGAACTCCTAGAGAGAGTCCAATGGAGGACTGTAAAGATGATCAAAGGACTGGACCCCTACTCTTACAAGGAAAGGATGTGAGACCTGGGTCTGTTTAGCCTGTAGAAGAGAAGACTGAGATGGGATCTCATCAATGTTTATCAATATCTAAAGGGTAGGTGTCAATAGGATGGGCCACTCTTCTCAGTGGTGCCCAGTGATGGGCAACAGGCAGAAGATAGTGCACAGTAAATTCCACCTCAACACGAGGAAAAAACTTCCCTCTGAGCATGACAGAGAACAGGAACAGGCTGCCTGGAGAGGCTGCAGGGCCTCCTTCTCTGGAGACACTGGTCTCCAGCCTGCTCGTAGTGATCCTGCTCTGTCAGGAGATACCTCCAAAGGTACCTTCCAAGTTCTGCCACTCTTTAATTTTGCTGCTCTTGGAAGAAAAATATCCCAATCATAGTTTAAAGTCAACGTACGGGCTGTACGAGACCTAAGACTGTATCAGAGTTGGGCTAAGAACAATGTTTCCAGGAGGATGCTCAGACCTCGTGCCCTGCTCCCTTGGGAAGACCAAACGAAGGTGCAGGTGGCACCACCCGGACCTGGGGGGGAGAAAGGGACCTGTGGGCGGCGGGTCCTGGCGGAGACAGCTGGGCTCTTGGCCGCTGAACCAGCTCCAAGCGAACCGTCAGGAAACACGGGCGCACAGCTCGGAGCCGGGCCGTAGCAGAAGGCGGTCCCCGCCCAAGCACCCGTTCGTGCTGGGGCTGCGGCTGTGAGGCGCCGCCCTGCCCCGCCCGCTCGCGCCGCCCGGCCAATGGGAGCGGCGGTTGTTAGCGGGGCGGGAGGTGGTGGCGTTGCCACAGCAGCGGCGGGGCGGCGGCAGCTGCTGGTTGGGGTGCGTTATGGAGAGTCTGGAAGGTGAGGGGCGGCGGCAGAGGGAACTCTTCTTTTCGCCGGGGTAGTCGGCGGGTCCTAGGGCAGGGTTGGGCCGGCCGTGTCGTGCCTTTGTGCTGTGGTGGGGCATGCCTGGGCGGTGGCGGGAGCTGCGGCACGGGCACCACCTTCCCCTTTTCGGAGCACCCTGAGGCGGCGTGACGGCCTCGCCGGGCTCCGCGGCCGGCCGTCCTTGGGAGTCTGAGGTGGAGGGAGTGCCGCTGAGTGGCGACAGGGACGGCGAACAAAGGCGAGGGCAGCGGCGTCGCTGCGCGGAGCTCGGCGGACTGGCGGAGACAGGGCCGGCCCGCCTGCGCTTTGTCTCGGCCGCTGCCCAGCAGCGGGGTTGTGGCTGTTCTATGCTGTTCCCTTCCTGCCGCGGAACTCGGAGCGGGGTGAGCCTGCTCGGTGATCCGCCGCAGGGCAGCGGGTGCCTTGCTGGGCGTGGGGGAGGGGGAAGAGGGGAAAGTACGGTATGGAGCCGTGCGGGAGCCTGCCAGGCATCTTATTTTTGCAAGCAGATGAGCTGATAGTGCTAGGGAAGCGTTCGGTGTAGTGGAGAGCAGGTACGTATTTGCTGACAGAGTATCTGCAACTTTATCCCGTGCCACTTGCTGCAATAAAGATACCATTGCCCTCCACTGTATCCATCATAGTATAGATATTGGCTTGGCATTTAGGGAGTTAACAGCTTGCTCACTGAGCATTTTAGGAGGCTTTTCATTACTGTGCTTTTCAAGCTGCTTTAACCACATTACTTAAAAAAATACAGACCTGTTCTGAGTAACTATCACTAAACAGTCATTAAGTCTTCCATACTCTGTTTCACTAGAGGTAACTGAATGCTTAGATAGGGATGAGCACAAAATAACCTTTGCTCTTAATCCATTTAGGCACAGTTGGAGAAGTGAAATAATTCTCACCAAATACGTGTCTTCTGTCTTTAGTAGATTTTGACACCATTAAATTCGGTTCTTGTGCCTACTAACTTCATCAAGACTATAAATTTGAACAGCATGATTTGGTATAAAATCCCAAGAGATTCTCTTGTATTTGCTTTGTTGACAATTAATTCCTTTTAAATTTGAAAGGTGATGTTCAGTGGTTTGTCCAGTAATGCTTCATCAGGCGCTCTAACTGTCATGACAATCCTGTGGCAGTTGTATGTTGGTTGTACAGGAGGTGAAAACTTGCTTTAATTTTGAGTCACATGTGTGTTTGACTGCACTTAGGAATGCATATCATCTACAGCCCATCTATCAATTGATTTGGCTGTGAGCTAACTTAGCAAGGCCAGCAATGCCAGCTATGTTGTATAAGCTCTAGCACCTTCATAACAAAGCAGAGGCTGGGAAGAACGCAGCTCTACAGATAGAAGGCTGAAAAAACACGTTATTCATGCAGTAGAGTTTTTCCACCTTCTGACTTTGCTGAGGATGGTTTACATTTTGCTCGTATTTCAGTAGGTACTGGGAGTGGTGGGTGCAGGAAGTATTTTATCTCATGTTAACTCTGTGAACCATTCCTGAAAGTGCTTTCAAAAGCTAGGGCTTATCAAATAGTTTTTCCATTGCGTGAAAAATTCCTTCTAAACATGAGATTGAGAATAGCAAAGATAATAGGCTATTTCTAAAACATCATCTAAGACAGCATTTGTTTCCAGAGCCTTCACTTACACTATTAACATCAGTGACACCACAGTCCCCTGAACTAGAATGCTTACACTGTCCAGGGGTGCTTCATGTAAGTTAAATGACAGCTGAAATCAAGTTGAAAGGTTGCTTTGACAGAATTTCTGAATAAGCTGATGCCAGGGTTGTTTTCTTTCTCTAGTAGCATAGAAAATTATTTCTGCTTCCACTGTGAGCACTTGTATCCCACACTGCTAAGGATATAGTACTTTCCATTTTAGTGTGTTGCTTTGTTATGGTTTCCTTTCTCTAAACAAATTACCCAACATAAAATACTTCATTTTGTTGCCTCAAAACATAAAAGCTTTTGCTTTTATGTCCAGTTTTTCAGTTTAAGCAGTCTCTACAGATGCATAGGAGATTAGGCCTCAGATGAAGTTTCCTTGGGAAAGTGGCCCAAAGACAAAAAATGTCAACAAAACTGGTAGTTGATTATTTCACTGGACATTATACTTTTTGCAGACATTGATCCACTGGTAACTCTTAAGAATGTTTCTAGTTGCTATTTTACATTAAGATTGTCTTTAGACACAGAGTTGCAGAGTGTCATATCCATTCAATGTGGAATTAAGGGCTGCTTTTGAAATCTGTCTCAGTCTGCTCTCCCTCTCTGTTAGTGCCCAGCAAAATCAATGCTCAGAGCTGATTTGTACAGCAGGTCCTTGCAGCTGCATGTGTATGAGTGTGTTTGTGGGATGTGGTTATGGTGGAGGGCAGGACTTTGTTTTTTGGCTGCAGTCTCTGATGTGCTTTTATGAACCCCTCATGCTCACAGTGCTCAACCTGAATCTCCTGATGTCAGAAGCTGTTGCTTTGCTTTTCTGAAACACAGAACTATAGATGCAAGATCTGTTCTGTTTATTTAAACACACTATTAACAAGAGCTCTACTCAGTTTATAAAGATTCCTTCCATAATGTGGAAAGTTGAATGTGCAATGCTGGCTTGTGAAGCTGCATTAGTGATATTTAAAAGCTCAATTATGTTTCCTGTGTTGCACTTTTTCACTGTGTGCATTTTCTCACTGTGTGCAAGATTAACTGTTCAGTGAAATGAAAAGGTGGGTTTCTCTGTGCCTTAGATTTCTTCTAAAGCATACTTCTGTTGCTTTGTTTGAGTCTGTTGCTCTGTTATTTTATTTGTATGTCACTATTCTTATATTACTGTGTATTACCATGTATTAATATATATTATATATTGTAATATATAATACTGAAAGTGAAGTTTATAATTTTCAAGTTTTGTAAAAGGTATCAATATCCACTTTTCTTTACAAGTGACAAATTTGACCTCAAACCTGAAGTAGGTTGCTCAGTGCTATTATTTTGTAGCCTGTTTGACATATGGTTGTTTCTCTTGTCATAAACTTACTGGTGAAAATGCTTAGAGCAATGACCTGCCTGTATCTGAAAATTTAGAGATTTCTAAGGTGACTTAAAAAGTCCTTTTCTGAGTGCTGAATCTCAAGACTTTTTTCAGTGGGTTTACACGTGCTTGTTGGTTTCACGATGAGAAAAGAGCTGTCACCTTGGCATGTTTGTTGCTCGTTATTTTGCTTAGAGGAGATGGAGGAGGGGATCCAAGCCCTGAATTCCTGGCTTCATTTAAGCCGCTGCAGTCCTGTAGTGGCGTTTGATCGGCTTCTCTCTAGCCTGTTGTGGGAAAATGCCTGCAACAGCTGCTTGAGCCGACTAAATGCCGCTTCCCACACTTGTTAACAATCCATCCCAGTGGGTCAGGGCTGCTGCTGCCTAAGAAGTAAAGGGCAGAGGGGCAGCTGTGTCTAAGGGCAAAAGTCCAGCTCTCTGTGGTAAGTGGTAGCCGCGCTTACCCAGCCCCAGCCTTCTCTTCAAGCTTGCTCTCTATCTCCAGCAGCTGGTTGTGGTTGTGAAGAGATTGGTGGCTGCTTGCTCAGGAAATAGCCCGCAGTCTCAAACCCGGAGCTTTTCGTAGGGATGACTGTGATTAAGCATTTAGATGCTGAGCAGTCTGGGTGTGTCCGTGTGGCCTCATAAGAATATGTCTCGCTCTACAGCGTCTTCTGCAGAGGTCTCTGCTGTAACAGCATTTGTCTCCAGAGCCTTCACTGAATCTCTTAACATCAGTGATACCCCACTCCACTGAACTAGAATGCTTACGCTGTCAGGGGTGCTTCATATAAGTAAAATGACAGTTGAAATCAAGCTGAAAGGTTGCTTTGACAGAATTTCTCAATAAGCTGATGCCAGGTTTGGGTTGTTGTTTTCTTTCTCTAGTAGCAGAGAAAATTATTTCTGTTTTGAAAACAGAAGATAGCATTAATAAGTTGTCTTTTCCCTTTAGTGTTCATCTTTGCCTTGCCTCTCTGGATGCATGCAGCAGCTTCCTTACTTTGGCAGCCATTTTCTTAAGCTCCTACCTTTATAGGACACTTTATCTTTTTTAACATTTTTCAGCTATATTCTCAAACCCAACAGAAGGAAGAATTATTTTTATACTAGTGTTCTTAAATTAGGGCAAAGGAAACTATTAAAAGATTGAAATTGCAGAACTAATATTAATGTATATTGTTCTGAAAAAGTTGTCTCCAGTAGTCATTACAACACAATGATAAATATGACTTTGCATTCAACTGCTATGTTTTACTAGGGGTATTTGCACCTCTCTTAAGTGATCTAATTTTGGCATTGAATACTGTAGCTGATGTATTTAACTTTTTTGTAAGGTGCTTGTATATTTTTGGTAAATGTTTATGGTTTTGCTAAGAAATTGAAAAGAAATGCTTAAGGAGAAATTCTGAAAGCTATGTTTAAGCTGATACAATAGGGAAAGTACAATGTCAGAGTATGTTTCACCTTTAAAGGTAAGAAGGTAATATGGGAATTGGAATTTGGGTGTTTAAGATAAATTTCTTCATCATCTTATAAGTAATAGATTTTAACCCTTTTCTAGAGTTTTTGTAAAGTTCTTGCATTTTGAACTTGAATTGCAGAAACTAGATTTATCTAGTAATCAAATAGGTTAAATGTAGTGGCAAGATGAATGTACTTTACCTGCATACACATACACATGATGTGGTTAATATCAAAAACATTTGTTACATTTCGGTAAAATCTGTGAGTATTTTGAATAGTTAACTGGATGGGGTGAGAAACAGGCTTACTTTTCAGAGAAATTCCAGAGGGTGAGTGAACCTAAAGGATCAGTTTATTATAACTGAAGTTTATTATCAACATTTTTTTGATGATTTTATTTTATTATTGCCAAGTAGGATTCTGATAAGCAGGGAGTCTTAGGTTGAGATTTCTTAGTCCAATGATACTTGGTTAGTAGAGTACAAAAGTCCAGAATTACTGGTTACTGGTTCAAAGTAGTCTTGACTGTCTGCTCACAATCGTGATCATGATTTTAACCTCATACAGGAATATATTGAATTTATGATACCAAAGCAGAATTGTGGAACTTACATAGATTTTGGAGGTTACGTGCTTCTCAATGGCTTTAGATGATCTCAAAGGTCATTAAAAAAAGACCATATAGAGTATTTGGAAGTCAGATCAATCAAGTAGTGCTGCTTTTTTGCCTTTGTTTTTGTTGTGTTTCCTTACACATTATAGGAGACACTCATAGATTTTTCTGGATAATTATGACTTAGTACCTCCCTAAGTGCCTCTACGTTAACACACACAAGATGGGAACATATGGGAGAAACTGGAGGCTTTCATGAGGTTTCAGGGCTAGGATCTGGTTGGGATCACTCATAGGTGGTAGGACAGCTCATTGGCTTGCAGTGTTGGGGTGGATGATTACAAGCTATTCAGGGAGAACCAGCTGGACTGCAGGGGGGAAGGTTGCCCTTTATGTGGGAGAGCAGCAGGAATGCAGGAAGCTTTGCTGTAGAGCCACCTGGGAGCTTATGGATAGATCATGGCTAGCAGGCAGACCAGCATGAGAAATGTTGAGAGTGTCTGCTACAATCAACTTGATCTGAAAGACAATGAAGCCTCCTTAAGATATTTGGAAGGAACCTGGTGTTCACAGGCTCTGGTCCTCATAAGAGACTTCAGCCACCCAGTACCTGCTGGAGGGACAAATCAGAAAGGCACGAGCAATCTAGGAGACTTCTGGTATGCATTGCTAACAAATTGAGGAGGCACTCCTGCTGGACTTCACACCTAAAAAAAGTGAGATATGAAGGTAAAGGAGCCTTACCTGCAGTGACCTTGGGATTGAATTTGGGATCCCATGAGAAGGGAGATGGGTAAATAGCATGATCTCAGACTTGGACTTTGGGAGTACAGATTTTGACTTGTTTTGGAATCTGCTTGGAGGAACCACATGAGATATGGCCCTAGAGAAGAGTCTAGGAGGGCTGTGTATTTTTAAGGATGTGTAATGTGACACTGGTATGTTTTCACATTAAAAATTGTGCTTTGTTTGAGTAAGGGAGGAAAGAACAGTTACAAGAGAGGGGAGTACGCACATGATGGGAGCTGTGCATGTGCTACTGTCACAACCTTTCCTAACTGCATGCAATTTATTTCTCAGTCACAGAAAAAACCCCACTTCTTCACAGAATTGTCCTCTAGGTTGCACTTTGAGGCAATAGGAAATTTCTCTGATATGTTGTTCTTGTACTTCAAGGAAGTAATACCAACCTCGCCATCGTTAGACTCATGTTCAATGCGATAAGAGTAATATTGATGAATAGAATGCACTTCCATTGTCAGGCTCAAAAGCTGATACGAAAACATGCAGAGGTACACTATGAAAGTCTTTTGCAAGCTTTTCAGCTTGCAGGAATATATATATTATTGAACTATACTGCTTTTTGTTGTTTTTTGGAAGCGGAAGTGACAGGTTTTTACAAGATTAAACTATACTGTCAATACAGAAGAGAGAATTTATGAGACATCTAAAATTAGGAATAGTTAGAAGTAGATGGTTTTGCTCTTTGCTGTACAATTGTGAATAAAGTAATTGCATAAACATTTCAAAGTATATGAACTTGGATACTAAGAGGCAGAGCTTACTAAGATTTCCTCTTCCTTTCTATAACTTTTCTTGCGAACTCCTGAATACCAAAGGTGAGAAGGATTTGCTTGGTAGTGTAAATCATACATGTAGTCAGCAATCAAACAGACTTTTACTGAAGTATGGCAAGTAGGGCCTATTGTTGATCAGTGTGGTATATTTGCCAGACTTTCATTTGCATTTCAGAATTCCTTTTGGCAATATAATAAAAACTTATAAAACTTACACTGTTATTGGTAATTTTTTTCTGCTTTTGTTTGATGTTCTAAATTCTATTTAGTTGTCCAGTGAAATAGTCATTACAGATTAGCGAGCATATGTTGGAGACTGACAGCCTCCCAAAGAGCTAGATACTGTGACTTGATGATACAGTTTCCAATAAAAGTGGGGAACACACTGCATTTTATTTTTTTTTCATACTTGAAGGACATGGGAAATACCTTGCTTTTGGAGATGTGGAGTTATACTAAAAGCAATAAATACAATTTTACAGAGGAATTTGGCAAGCACTCTGCACATAATAATTTTCAAGAATCATAGATTACTTGCTGGTTACAGCTAGGCTGGAAATAATAACAGAGCGTTTCTGCAGGTTTGAATTCAGTGAGGCTTGACAGTTTCAGTTATCACATTTAGCACTGTTAATGCTGCAGATAAATAGAAGTTTGAAGTGCAGTCAGTCAAATTTTACATCATGGCAAACACATATTAGGGTATAGAAAGCTGTCCAGAAGAGTAAACTATAATAGAACTTCAATTAATTGCTATACAGCAGTATTGAAGACTTCGCCCTCTACATGCAGAGTCTGTTTACACAACTGCTTAATTTGTAAACATGACAGCAAGAGCTAGTATTATGCCTGTATTTGTGTCAGATAAAACTTGTGAGTATTGATGGAGCTACTCATTGCACATCACTTGATGTATTTGAACCTTAGACTAGGGAAAGAAAGAGATGTTTCCTGGGAATCTAGATTTCCAAGAAGTCTAAACTCATCTGTAGGAGTATGGAAAGCACAGTGCTGTATCCAAGGGTCTGACTGACTATACAGCAGTGCTTTCAGAGGTGCACTCAAACTTTACAGCTAAACTCCCACTTTAAGATTAGAAAGTATGGTTAACTAGACTGTGACCTTATTCAAAAGGAATGTGTGCAGTAACTTTGTGAAGGTAGAAAAAAAAATTATTTGGAAAGTGGTTTTACTCTGGAAGTGGCTAGAAGGGGAGGAATTTGGCTGGGATAGTTTAGAAACACAAGTGATTAATGTAATGTTGCTAAATAAACTTCCAATATGGTTGTTTAATTTATACACAGAGTTTTAAAAGGTTCAACTCTGTATTCGAGACTTGGTTTTAGGCATACAGTAGGAGACTCGGGCCTAAAGCTGTGTATTGTAGTTTCAGTATCGTTTCAACTGAAATATTACTTATTTCTTTGGTATTCACATAATCATTTTGAGCATATTTCTCTTATCCCTAAGTAGTTAGATTAGATAAATATTAATAATTTGTCCACCCTTTTCTGTTTATTCTTTCATGTTTAATACAAGGATGTAAAGTGCTGTTGATTAGTACTATAAAGACAGTAAAAGGAAAAAGAAGAGTAACTTCTAGATCTTGGGTTTTCTGTGGTTGTATAACCACATTGATGTTAATTCCTGCATTATTGCTAGACTTAAGGAAAACTGAAAGAAAAACATCATGATGGTATCCTACTAGCAATTTCTATTCTCAAAACTCATCTGCCAAGCAAATCCCTCTGTTTCTTGATTTGAGTGGTCCCTTTTTTAAAACCTTTTCCCCCTGCTCCCCGTTACATTCCAATTTAACATCCATTTTTGTAAACTTTTGTTCAGGAAAAAAACTCAATCAGTCCATGACTGGCTGGCTGCATTAGTTCACAGAACCAGAGAATGGTTTAAGCTGGAAGGGACTTTAAAGATTATCTGGTTCCAGCCCCCCTGCCAAAGGCAGAGAGCTTGCATTAGACCAGGTTGCTCAAAGCCCCATCCAGCTTGGCCTTGAATGCCTCCAGGGATGGGGCCTTCACTGCCTCTCTGGGCAATTTGTTCCAGTTCTTTACCAACTCCGTGGTAAAAAAATAATTCCAGATAACTGATTTAAATCCACACTTTTCCACTTTGAAACCACTGCATCTTGTTCCGTTACTATACACGCTTATACGAAGTCCCTCTCCAGCTTTCCTGTAGGATCCCTTCAGGTACTGGTAGGCCACAGTAAGGTCTCCCCAGAGCTTTCTCTTCTCTAAGCTGAACAACCCCAACTCTTTCAACCTGTCTTTGTAAGAGAGGTGCTTCAGCCCTCTGATTGTATTTGTGGCCCTGTTCTGGACCCTCTCCAAGAACTATATGCTTCATGTGCTGACTTCAAAACTGGACATGGTATTCCAGTCAGTACTGCATATGCTATATATATACACACACTAAGGGTCAAATATGAAGCATTAATGATTTATGGAGGGGAAAAAAACCAAAAAAACCACACAACCCAAAAGCCTTCTTTTTCAATTTTAATGATTTTGTTATTATGAAATCTGATAATTTAAAAATGGAACATGTTCATGGCATTGATAACCCTTCCATAAGAGAAGGCTTGTGGGCTCCCAGAGAGAAATGTTAAGGTGTTTTGATTTTGTTTAGGTGGGGTTTTTTTGTGTATTTTTTCCTTTATTTTGCTTGTTGTTTTTCTTTAACTAAAAAAGTAGGGAATGATTATGAAATTTAAACAGTAAGTGTGTAGACTTATTTTCAAGAAAACTTAAGGAATTTTCATGTTTTAAAATAACTTCCTTCAGGTCAGTGATTTGTATTAAGGGGGAGGAGGTGTTGGCAGTAGAAATAGCTCTTGACAAATGTAATTGAGTACTTGCCAGCTGCAGAGGAGGGTAGGAATGCTGTAAGGAAATCCAGCTCTGTAACTGTAACTGCACTGAGTGCTAACCGGCATTCATTATGCATTGGTATGTCATATGTAAATACTGCTCAGTCAGGTGAACATCTATCAAGCCTGCTTCTAATAATGGTGAATTTAAGCACACGTTTGAATTCCAGAGTTCAGTGAACAGAAGGAAAAGTTGGAAAGTACAGCTTTTCTTCTTTTACTAAGACTGATATTTGAAAGAGTTCTTACTTCACTCAAATCCTTAATCTTACAGCAGATTTCAAGACCACTAGTTCTGCCTTATCTAATTTAAGGGCACAAACAGTGTTGCTTTGTTTTTCCATGAAATGCTTCCCTCTCTCATTTCTGCTAAGCTGATTATTGTATTGGAATAATGTAATAAAAGGAAATTTAAATCTCTAGTAGAAGTGTATTTGCAATTATGTTTGTTAGTATTATTATAGTGCTGAGAACACTGAGAAAAAAATTAATGAGACAAACATCTGCACAGACTTCATACTTCTGAGTGGCAGAACTAGGAAATACTTGCAACCATTGCTCCTTACCCTTAAACAAAGTGATAATGGCAGTTTCCAGCCATTTAGGTTATGTACAACCAGTGTGCACATGACTACTTGTGATTAACATTATACTTTGGTCTGTGGATTCAAGAAAATAGGCCTGTGGAAAAGAATTCAGATATGGTTGTTTAAAACAGACTGAAAAAATATAGTTAACAGTAAAACATACAAGTATAATTCAGATGCAAGAATACAGGAAAAACAAGATTAATTTGCATGGGTTTTGTCTTTCCTATTTCCCCTATACCCATCTAAACATGTATATTTAGATGATGCAAAAGCAACCTTCATACAAAATTACTTCATTTGTAGAACTCGGTTACTGTCACAGCAGTCCTTCTATGTGTGACAAGGGCCTGTTCAAGTCTATGTGGAGAAGATAAATCAATTAAAGATATGAACATATATGTTTTAAACTGCAGGACAATTCTCTTGTAATTTCTGATTGGAAAAATGACTTGTACTCTGTAGTATATTCATTCAGTTATTGTGTTATGCATTTAGATATTGATGATGAATTTCATTCAAGTAATTGAGAAAGGCAGGAATGAACTTGATGTTACATATCATTAATAGAAGTCTCGTTCAGTTTTAATCTTTATATTTGGAATAAAAGGTTTTCAGTGGAAACTATGGCTGCCTGAATCTACATTTCTTTGCCTTGAAACATTTTGTTAAATTGCTCATTCTTTTTAGGGCTTGCCCAGCTGTTAATTGACAACTATGTGTGTTGAGATGGAAAATTGTTTTCCACTGGGAACAAAAATGAATCAAATCACTTTTAGTTTAAATTACTAGTTTGCCTAAAATGCAAGTCAGTTCAAAGTGGGTTTGTTTTAACCTCATATAAATCTAGGGAGTTGTACTGTCTGCAGCAGTCAGACTGAATACAGATAAAGTAACTAGTAGGTCTCAAACTTACAGCCTTGTTATTGATGTGTATATGGGATAAAAATACCCCTGTATCTCACTGGTACAGTTCTAAATATAATACATGCCTGTTATTGGGAAATCCTTTGGAGTTTGTCTTCTCGGCCATAGCATACTACTATATGGATATATTTGCTTACATAGACTTGGTTTTATTGTTTTGTTGGTCTCATATTTGGTTCCGTGAATGTGTATCTGTTGCATTTCAGGTACCATTTCCATTCAGAAATGCTTTTCTAAACTGTCAGTCATCTGAATAAAACATACTGAAATAGCAGTAAAGTGTAGTTTAAATTAGAGAAAAATAAGAGATGGGATGTGAATTAGAATCACCTATTACAGTATGAATTATCTTCTATAGCTACAGAATTACCCACTCAGTATCATTATTCTTGGTGTGTGTTTGGGCTGTCATTTTGACTTGCAGTGATTCTGTCACTTGTATGTTGACAGACCGGCAACCTTTTAAAGGTGCAGAGCTTTGCTCTGTAAATTACCAGAACTGGTGGTGACATGTTACTGAATTTGACTGTACCTAAGAACCGAGTATTACATTTTCCTTTCTGATTTCTGTAGTCTCTGTACAAATCAACGAACATAGACTTGTACATTAACAACGGTTGTTACAAAATGTATGTAATTAGCAATCTAAAAAGAAACTTTGACAAAAGTTCAAACAAATGTTCTTACAGAAGTTTGCTATGTTCATTGTTTTTAAGGTGAGGTTACAGTGCAAACCGGAGACCTGTTGCCATGTAGGATATGTGGAAGGACTTTCTTTCCAGCAGCACTGGTAAGAGCCTGGTTGGCTTTTAGCTCTGATAGGTCAATGTCATAGTGTCACTATAGCTAAATAAAGTGGATATAGGTGCTTGGGTTTAGTCCCAAATATTTATTGATTCCAGTTGTCTCAGTTTTGATGCTCCTTAGAAGGAGGAAGAAGTTAATTTTTTTTTTGGAATCACATTACTTTCTGAAAATATAAACTTCTAAATGCATCTTCTCTTGGGTCACACAATAATTCTTCTGCCTATGCAAATGTATGCTCTAGCATTATACAATCTTAGCTAGTCAGTGTTTTGCTAACCATCTTCAAAATTCTGCCTTAAATATGAATACAGATTTCAAACACCTGTGATTTGTCTTGCTACTCAATGGAAATGCTGCCTGCTTTCCTTCATTTTTTTTATTGCCCAGGATCAAATACAGATACCTGCCATTTTTCTTCTTCATCACTCAATCTTTTGTGATCGTGTATATGCATTTGTGAATTCCTGTAGTTGCATTTTAAAAGTAATGACTGGCATAAATGCTTGAATTAAAGCAGTCTAATTTTATTCATCAAGAGCTAGACCTTGTTTTGTGATTGGCATATTGGGAAAGAGGGAAGTAGCATGTTAATAACATAGGTTTTCAAAACTAAATTCAGTATTCTCTCTTTGGTTTTATTCTTGTAGAAAAAGCATGGACCCATTTGCCAAAAAACTTCTGCCAAGAAAAGGAAGACATTTGATTCCAGCCGACAGAGAGCAGAAGGAACTGACATTCCAACTGTAAAACCTCTTAAGCCACGAGTATGTTGTTATTTACTCTGCATACAAACATTTTAGACAAAGTGTCTATACATTATAATAAGGCTTATTTCTGATGGCAATTTGCCATAATTAGATCAACTGTGATCTGGAAGAAATCTAATCATCATGTTCTGAACAAAAATAAGGCCTGTGGTTAGCTTGAAGTGAAAGCTTCAAACATATAAAGCTTTTTCTCCTCTGGTTTCTTAGCCAGAGCCACCCAAAAAACCATCCAACTGGAGACGAAAGCATGAAGAGTTTATAGCAACTATACGAGCAGCCAAAGGACTTAATCTTAAAGATGGTGGAAAACTTCCTCCGCCACCTCCACCATCGTATGACCCTGGTATGTAAAGAAACATTCTTTACAGATATATATATATTTTTTAACCTAATTTATTTATTTGTGAGTTTAAAGTAATAAATATTTAAGCCAGATCTGCTGCATTTGAAGTAGCAACATGTAACCCATGTCTTACTTGAATTTTATAGCATCTAACAGTAATTTTGGAGGTGATGATTGTTGATTCTTTCCTCACCTTCTTCAGCACTTTTCTAAAATCACCTAGGGACGTACAAGTTAACCTGCTTTGTTCCTGTCCAGCTCTTCTGAAGCCGATGTTTATGTAGTTTATATGGTTTTGAATACTGGGAAATTCAACATTCATATCTCTACACATAAAAATGTCTCTCCAAAACTGCTGTTCAAATATTTTATTTTCCAAGGGCAGTGCAGTTTAAGGATAAAGCGATCTTTAAGTATTGTGTATGCTTCCATAGCGCTTTTGCATTTTCTTGTTAGTATTTCCTGCAAGTGTGCTGTTTTTAATATGAACAAATTAATTTTGAAAAATGATACCATCAGTTTTACCTGTCTCTATAGAGATCTCCCAATTTTGTCTGATTTTCTCATGTATTTTTCGGTTACTTTTCCATTATCTTTTTTTTTTTCAATGATCAGTTGCAGACAATATTTACCAGTCCATTCAGAATTGCCAGAGGAATCAAATTTTGTTGCCTTTTGCTATTCATGCAGGGAAAGATTGCAATGCATTTTCAAGTCTTGAACAAACTGGGTTTTTTTAAATTTTGTTTAGCCTTTTCTCCACTTTCTTCCAGCTAATATTCCTGCCATGTTCTCTTTGACCACCTTGTCTGCTAAATAGCACTTCTCAAAGTGTTTCTGATTTCACTTAGGTTATTTCTAATCCTCAAGCACTTCTCTGATTCTTATCCATCAAACAAAAAACATATTTTGTGTTACGTGTGAACAATATCCTTTTTCACTAGCAATCTCTTTCATTTTCAGATTCAAAAGACTTTAATTTTCTCTCAGGAGTTGAGCTGAGACTGGTCTTTCAAAGATTTTAAAACACTTTATTTTTAGAAACACATTATTAATGCTAGTTTTTTATGTTTTTAAGATTACATTCAGTGTCCATATTGTCAGAGAAGATTTAATGAAAATGCAGCTGACAGACACATCAATTTTTGTAAGGAACAAGCAGCCCGTATTACCAATAAGGGGAAATTGGCAACTGATGTCAAAGGGAAGCTTCTTACTCGAACACAGGTGAACTACATCTTTCTTAACTTGTAACTTAGATTTGACATAAAATTAAGCTTGTTGAATAGCGTGTTGCACCTAAATGGATTTAACTGTTTTATTCTGTCATTTTATTACTTTTGCTGGACTAAAGTCAGGCACTAAGAATAGAGAGGCTTTTCCTTTCTTACAAATGTTCTGTAAATCAGATGTCCGCAGATGCAAAAGCAAAACCAGACACTTTATATAATTCAAATTTGTGGAAATGACAAGTAAGGGTTGCAGCAGGAAGTAGAGGAAGTTGTAAAGGAAGTTGATTTTCTGTTGTGGAAGTCTTCTGAATCCAGTTAAAGAATATTTCTTCAGTGGACAAATAAAGTTAGATGACCACAGGACAAGTGACAGCAGTGTTTTGGCTAATTAGAAGCTTAGAGAAATTCAGGTACGTTAAGGTAAGCTGTAGTTGTTAACTTATGATGGAAACAAATGAACAATTAAAGTGTATGTGTGTGTTTTCATTTGATAGTAATGCTCTTGTTTCTCTGGAAGCTGTGAAGAACTAAACAGACAAAAGCAGTTACTTAGTACTTTTTGAACTGTATTCTGGATCAGTGATGGGACTGGTCCAGAGTGCACAGATGGCAGTAAGATTTGAGTAATACAAATTCTTCTATCAGAATGCTCTTTTTAAAAAATTAACTAATAATGCAGTGATGATGTTAATCCCATGAGATAGCTATTGAAGAAGTTGAGAAAAGCTGTAGAAAAATACACAAAGTTAAACAAAAAACCTAAATCCACTGGTTAAAGTTAGATAGGTCTTTTTTTGCTAGTATTATCTGTATGTATAAGAAAGCAGGCTAGTAGGAAACCACTTGCATGATCCCATACCAGAAACAGTTTGCTTACTAGATAATCAGTCTGTTTTCCCACAGTACCCAAGTTAACTACCTATCATGTTATATAGATAGTTTGATTTAATTGCTTAAATTTCTAGGTTGTATTTTGTTACAGTACAAACCTGCTGCAGCTAAGAAGACACCTTCTGTAGGATCAACACCACCAACGTCGTCATCACGCTTACCTCAGCCAAGTAGTGTTAGCAAAACTGCTATAGGTATGAAATGAAAGTTACAAATTTTCCATTTACTTTCAAATTATTAGTTCTAAAACAATGTAGCATAATTTTAATAGCTGAAAGAATTTCTACAGCATTATCCAATGATTTAAACTGACACTTGTGAGAGTAGTTCAGTGTTACAGACTTGGATAAGATGGTGTCAGTTTTCCATAATTTCTTTTAGTTAAGATTTTTGTGACCTGTTTTTTTGACTTAGATATGTGATAGCTATATACTTTATTATTGAAGGTGATATAGGAATTTGTAAAAACCCATTTTAAGTCAAGTTAGAAGGGAATTTGATTAGCATCTATCCAGCAAAATTCTTGAGATCATAGGATTATCTTGTTTGTTTATTATGGGGTCAAATTATTTTTTTAATTGAAACTGCAAAATCATGTCTATTGATGCATAATTGTATCTAGTACTGATTTATCACCTGAGATTTTTCTGTTGCTTTATTCCATAAATAATTTGTATACTGAATATGATCATGAGCTGTTGAAAGTACATGGTGAAGACTATGTATATTATAAGTATGCAAACACTGATCTTACTCTGGTTTCAGATATTGTCACACATCAAACATGTTCTCTTTGTACGTAATTTCACATTCTAGGCATTTTCTTAAGAAAGTAATTAAGGTACAGTTTTTTATTTGAATAGAACATTGTCTCAATTGCATGCTTCCTGTAAAGTTATTGAAGACATACTTTTTCCTATTGTTTTGACACTTGTTCATATCTTGATATTAAAAAAACTCTTCCTTTGAATTTTACAATTAGAAAATGTATAATGAGTTGTATCATTCCAGCAGCAAAATATTACATTTACTTATATCTCCATGCTTTCTTTCAAACACAAGGTGTCTCTTCAAGTAAAGCACTCCCTTTGCCTGGATCCAGTGGGAGCAAAATTCAGACAGCTCATAAAAACTCAGTGGGAATGGTGAACCCACAAGCAGGGTAAGTTTCCATTTAATGTTGTGATTTATTCTTTATATTATATTAATGTTGTACTAGTTCTGTGTGTGCCTGTTGTCTGCTTGACTTGCATTTTTTTCCTGTGAGTCTGAGTGCAGTGTTTTGTATTTGGAATTGTTTATAAACACAATTAAAGTTTAAGGAATATTGGAGTAAGCAAAGATGCATTTTCTAATGTTAAAATATCAGCAAAGAAGGTGAAGTGGTAAAAGTAGATGAGAAGTAGATTAGAAATATTTAAAAGTTATGGATTATGCAGAAGTGATTTAAGCTATAAATTATTTTTTTTAAGAATGGAGAGTCTTCAGAAATGAGAAAACATTAGGTAAAATTTCCATGCAATTTATTGGAATGAAAGAAAGAGACCTTTAAAGACCACATGCCTATTGTGACAAGATCTTCCCTCTTAGCTCAGAAAGGTGGATAATTTCCTTCTTTCCTGTTTTAAAATACACAAGAGAGAAAAAGGGAATGAGCGGAAATAAAGCTCTACAACAGCAGCAAAATGGTAAATGTACATTATTAGAGTTCAGTGAAAATGCTGGTGTCATCAACATTGTTAATGATATTTTGCTGGAGGTAGTCACCGTACACTCAAGAAAAAAAATGTGAAAAACTGAAGAAAAGTAGTGCAATTTTACTGAAATTTGAGGAGTATTGAGGATCACTGAGTTAAAACATAAACCAAAGTGGTAAAGTGCTTGCAGTTATAACCTGGTGATTGAAAATTTATTCCTATAAAAATGAGTATCATATAGAACCTTCATCAATCTATCTTACAAGTTGTGTGCAAGTGTGAGCTGCAGCTCTGTCACACCTCTCTCCTAGTATAAGAATGATGTTCTGTCTCTCCTTGCTTTACCTACGCATACTAAATATTTAAGGCACAGACTGGAGGCAGAACCTGTAAGGTTGTCCAGAAATTTTGTTCCCTGCACCATCATCCCCCAACTCCCTCCAGCATTCTAGTAGTCTTTGGTCTATGGATCAGCTTTGCTACTGTTTACAGGCATGTGTGCAATGTCAGAAAAACACGGGTTCTGTTACTGGTTTTTATAGCACGTTTCTCCATTTTCGGAAGTGGAATTAACACCTACTGATGAAGTAGGTCTGCAAATCACAGCTGACAAAATTTAATGGCACATTTCTGACCATATTGTTGAATCCTAGATGTCTAGGAAAGGCCATTTCCTCTTGATGGATTTTAATTGCAATCTGAACTGATTGGTAAGGGGATGCAGGTTTTGGCCCTCACTTCTTAACAATGAAGTTCTGAATTCTACCATTCATTTGCTTACTGAACTTACTGCTTTGTGTTCTGTAGTGTTCTATTTTTCCCTCTAAAGCATGGGAGAATTGTCATGTGAACAAACCAGAAAAGCAGTTAATAATACTGGGAGATGTTTGCGCAGGTTCTCTCTGTTCACACATGCTGTTAACTGCAAATAGATGACTTCTGGTTGGCATAGCTCTTGGATAATGATCTCTGCTGAGAGACAGTGATATTAGCTTGGCTTATAACCTCACTTAATTGCCTTCACAGTTTTTAAGAGTAGGCATGTGATGAGAGTGTTTCTGCCTGCAGTGCTTCTCACTTGCCTATTACAAAAAAATTCTGTTCTCTTCCTATCTTTGTCAGCCAGTCCTTTTGATTTCTTTCTAGCCATATTGACCAGTCTTCTCACTGATAACTGTTGCTAAGTGACACTCTTTGCTAAGTGAGATCTAGCAGTTCTTTCTTTTTTCTTTTGGCTACTTTCTGTTCAAAGGGTGACAGAACACTGGAACAGATTGCCCTGAGAGGTCTCTCTTCAAAACCTGTCTTGATGCATTTCTGCATGGCCTGGTCTAGGTGTTCCTGCTCTGGCAGGGGGATTAGATTTGACAGTCTATTGAGGTCCCTTCCATTCCCTGATACTCTGTGATTCTGTGATTAATTTCTGAGAACGAATTTAACAGGGATTAAGCTGAAGTAAAGGTGTTTAGGAGCAGTTAAAGCATCTAAGAGTTAGGTACCTCAGATGAGACCCTGATGACAATCTTAGCCTTAATATTGTGGTGTGAGGGGGGAAAGACGTAGGGTTCTGTTGAAATACCTACAAAATTACATTAGAGGAAGTACTGAGACTCAACATCTTAAGTCAGTGTGAAAATAGTTAATACTGTAGTGATAAGTATGCCAAACATAAAAACATAATTTAAAGTATGGATAATTGCAGCTAGAATTATTTTTCAAAATAAAAGGTCATTTAATATTTTGTAAAAGTAGCCTTCACTGTATGAAAGAAAATGTCTATCTTTTACTGTGTTTATTACTTGACCAGTAAAATGACAAGGCATAGCATGAGATCTGGGATTCTGTTGTACTTAAGTCAGGCAGAGCTCATGCTCTAAGATGTCATACTCCTCTTTCTGAGTTATTTACTGAGCATAGTGTTTCACATCCATTGTTTTAATGGCAGTCTTTCGAATGAAATTTTAAGAAATCACATGGGGATTTTTTCCTTGTGAAGTATTTAAATGTCTACCCACTTTTTTTTTTACCAAATTAAGTTCTGGGTTTTTTGCTGTAAGAAACAAGCTGCTGCAGTTTTCCTTAAGGCAAATTGTAATTTTGGGGGTGTTTTATATATTAAGTGTAACCTTCCGGTTTTGATAAATGGGTCATGAGTCTTAATAGTAGAATTGCAATTACTTTGTACAGCATCAAGGATGGATCATATGGATATTAGAGTGGGGAAATGCAGTTGGACAGTGCTGCTTTCTGTATAGTCATGGCACCTGTTTTCTGTGTTGGATATGCAAAGGAGCAAGAAACAACTATATCCTGGCTAATGTTAAGAAGTATTTAAAATATACAGACGTGCAGTATCTTTCTTGCTCTTTAGGTGGCACTCTTGAACTACTGCCTGAAGCTACCGTCAAAGTCACATAAAGCCTCCTGGTCTATTTGTGTTAAAGGTGATGGCCGAGACTAAATGGGAATCTAAGTTATTTAGTTCTGTAAAGGAAAGAATCTTGAACTTCATTTTATATAAAATTCAACCTCAATATTTTGATGTAATTTTTTGTTTTGTATAAGCAGAAATGCAACCAAATTTCATGAATTCCCTTAAGTCACACCTGCTATACTGTTATTTTAGTTTGTTGCAGTTTTTTATTTCAGTTCTCCTCTTCTGCTCTCCAAGTAAAGGTCTACTGAGAGAGCACACCCACAGCATCAACATGAGTTAGGTTAGTGTTTCTTCAACACGAGGTAGATTAGTGTTTAGGGAGGCCTACTTTGTGAATGTAGATCAGGATGCGTCAACTGAGCTCTGCTGTGAGAATTTTATTTTTCTGCCTGGGCAGAGAATTGGAAATATTCATGTAAGATAAGAGCGTAATTTCCTACAGAAGCATCAAGGAGTGAAAGAATGTGTGACTCTGTATTATAGTCAGTAGGAAAACATTGACTTTTGTTAAAATATTATTTAATCTTTTTAATTCTGAAGAACAAGGAAAAAGAAAATTGATTCTATAGGAAATGTAATTAACCTTATATTTTGATAGTGAATCATATTAAGATCCTAAGTTTCATACATATTTTATTAGTGTACAGAGTTTAGCACTATCTTACATTTCTTGAGGGGTAGGACAGTTCTGGTAAGCTGTCAAATCTTCTGAAGAAAATATTCTGAAGGCTAGGCAAGCAGGATAACTCCACCCCCACGTGCCGACTGCTTTGCCTGTCAGAATTTGACACCTCTACTCATGGCCAGACAGATCTTTTGCGTGTACAGATTGTCTATGCATGTTTCAATTATGAACACAAGTTTGGTTTCATTTTTTACCGGGGGAAAATAAGGTGAGGTTTTTCAGAGTGGCACATGAACCCTTAGAAATTAGTGGGAGGTGTCCCTGCCTACGGCAGGGGGTTGGAACTCAATGATCTTTAAGGTCCCTTCCAACCCAAACTATTCTATGATAATAAAACA
Source organism: Turnix velox (assembly GCA_013400935.1). Lineage (NCBI taxonomy): Eukaryota > Metazoa > Chordata > Aves > Charadriiformes > Turnicidae > Turnix > Turnix velox. Next base: position 141,926 of record VZTY01017619.1, read on the forward strand.
CAATGCTAATGGACAATCATACGGATCAAAGTTAGGCCTCCAGGGAACCACATCTGTTAGTGACATACTCAGTACTGTCTTAACAGCCAAAGTACAATACAAACAGCACACCTAACCAGTACTGATAAATCTTAAATTCCATTTATGTATTTGCTATACAGCATGTATAGCCTTTAAAAGCATCTTTTTAAAATAAATTGTTCCTTTCATTAAGACTATACCTTACAATGACATCACGATCCTTGTGGTCTTTGCATTTTGGAAGATACTTATGATGGTGCCTTTCTTTTTTTTTAATTAGTACATGAACAGTTTGTCAGCTCTGTGGTTTTTTTAGTTTTGTTTAGTGTGAAAGAACACTATAGTTCCATATTTGGCCAGCTTTGTGTCTGCTACTAAGTTACTGTCTTCAGCATTTTACAAAGTTATAGAGTTTACAAATTACGTTGATGAATTGTTCTGCTAAGAGAGAGCTGAGAAAATCTTGATAGGTTGGACTGTGTGTCTTGCAGTGCCAGAGACCTCAGTCCTTGTGAAATATATAAATAGTGTGTAGTTGGTCAAATACGAATTGATTAAGCATTTCCTGAGATAAATAGTTTGAACTAGAACATCTGTTTGGGAGGAGGAGCAGGAAGCGGAACTCTAGAGGAACATATCTTGTAGCCTTCGTTATCTGGGGCTAAGCTGTCAAGACTAAAATCTCAGTGTGCCTCGCTGACTTTGTAGTGAATGCATGTTATTTAGCATTTTTTAATTTTTGTTCCTTATGATGGGGAGAGTTTATTTGCTTTACAGATTTAATGTGGATTTTGAGATTCAGCCCAGAAGCTTCCCAAAAAACAAATGGTGTTGCAAGTTTCATAGGTTCTGTGCCTTTTTATATGATGCTATGGTAAAAATAATATGAAAAATAGCATGATGTGGAAGTTGGAGATGAATAAGAACCTTTTATTTTCTTAAAAAAGAAATTAAGTTATGTTGAAAATTACAAGTTCTCTTGACACCAATAAGTTGTTTAATAATTTTTCAGGCACAGTAGTTTATTAAGGCTGTATAACAGGAATCAGAAAAATGAACAGGAAATTTAAGATTTTCCTTTTGTCTGTTTTATTGGTTTTGCTTGTTTGTTTTTTCCTTCTGACATCCCTTACATGTGGGAAACTTAGAGACCTAAGCTTCAGTTATGCAGGCATTTCCATCATTCTTGCTTGGTAACATTAATTTCAGAAAAAGATCAGTAAAAATGCTCCAAGTGCCATAATTTTTCCAGTTGAGGCTGAAGTTACTGGGCTTTTTTTGAGAATAAGAAACTTTGATTACATTATTGAGGTAATACAACGGGCTTTTAGCAAGTTTTACTGTCTGAATTAAGATGATAAAAATGCAGAGCTTTAGAAAAAGGAGGTTTCCAAGTAATCTAAGTTGTGATTTCACAAAAACTACAGTTCTCCTTATGATTATCTGTGGGAGGGGGGAAGGGGTAGTGATGTATTTTATTGGGGTTTTATGTAACTTTTAAATTTTTTTTATTTTGGAAATGTTATTCATAATAAAATATTTAAGTATTGCCTATGTGTATATACAGTGCTGTCTATTGTGAGTGGGAGTTTTTTAATACTAAAATTGTTTTTATTTCATGCTCTGCCCTGTTCTTATCTCTGTAAAAGAGAATGAAAGGCATGTTATTTTCACTGGGCACAAGGTTCAGCATACACCCAGAAAAAAAAAAAGGAAACTTTTTTCCTTCTTGCTCATTCTGAAGTTAAGGAGGCTCATACTTACATCTCTGTTATTATCTAACATATTAATAAGGTTACTGTGACTTGTAATTATGAGCCCCCTTGCTGGATAGGATGAGTCTGACATTACAAAAGCTGTTCTTGAAAGAAAAAAGGGCAAATGCCTTTGCGTTATGCCAATTGTGAGGATAACTAACATTGTCAATGTAATCCTTTCCTTTTAAAATAAGAAGAAACTTTTTGTTTAGTGGATTTAAATATGATTTTTAGTGGGGTTTTTTTTGATCAGTGGGAATTCTTTGTGAATATAAGTATTTCATTATGAGTACTTGTATTTTTGTGATAACTTAAATAGCAATCTAGCAATTTCCTCATGAGTACCCCTTTGTATATTTTACTAGTAAGATGGACAAGTTAGGCCCACCACTGCGAACTGGAAGAGATGTGCAAAGGTTTTATGAAACAGATACAAAAACAGACAGTACCTTCAAAAGACCAAATGAATTGTTGCCTATAAAGAAGTAAGTATTACAGAGTAGATTGGCTTATCTGTTTTGCAGAAATGTTTCTCCAAAGCATGGGAATAGTAAAAGTGTGACCTTTGCAAACATCTGATGCCCTGTGTGTCTTCCATTTAAATGCTTTGGGAGTAGAGTATTTAATATAATCATCTTAAGTACCCTTCATGAAACACATAAACAACTTCTTAGTAAGACAGGAAAGGGGATGACTTTTCTGAGATTTGATTTCTTCTGTCACTAACTGATTACAGGCTGAGAGTAATTGAACTTTTGTCTTTGTGAAACTGATATAAAACTGAATTTGCATGATATTTATTTGAAGTAAGCATTTAAGCTTATAACTATACAAATATCTGCCTTTTAGGCAAATGTTCTATGGCAAAGTTAGTTTATTCTCTTTGAGTCAAATATTTATCTCTCTCCTATTCTGCCAGATAGCTACTGTGGTCAAGGAATGTAAGTTAGGCAAGCTTTATAATGAGAGGTAAACTCAACTTCATATAAAGGCTTCAGCAAATATTCAGCAAATTTAAGATCCAAGTTTGGAAGAAAGGGTATTCCAATCTTTAAGAAACAGAAAATACCCTCTATCATATTTAAGTCTCTGATATCAATTGGAAGATGGGCTGATTCTTCAGGTATACATTAGGTTTAAGTATATTGCAGAAGAGAAAATAGTAATTAGTTGTGTGTCATATGCATGGAATGCAATGCTTTAAATAGTAGATATATGTCTAAATCTCTTAATGCTGCTAGTATCGTAATCAAATCTGAAGTGTCCTTGAGACATCAGCAGAATACTTGAAGAAGCAGGAGGTATTAAGGAGGGGGAAGGGGAACTCTTTTTAGACAAAGTTTTTCTTGCTTTTCCTCTACAGGTTCAGTTAGATCTGTAAGTACTGTAAACCATCAAAATTGGGTCAGTTTTTCATTTTAAAATGCATTACTAAAATGTTGATAATTAGTGAGTTATTAAATATGCTTACAATAGCCCCTATCATTAGAGCAGCGATGTGTTTCTTTGTCATGTGAATTTCTGTTGGATATAGGCACTCTGTTCTTCATAACTTTACTCAAATTACTGGGTTTGTGAATTGGATCTGTCTTCCGTCTTCCTTGCAGGTTATTCAATGTGTAATGTATCAACAGCACTGGACAAATACGAATAGTTACTAGGCAATGTTCAGCATAGCAAGCAGTGTGGATGGTTAGAGCTAATGGCAAAGGTTGCTGGACTTTGACATGCATGCTATTAGTCATAAGGAATTTAGTTATGATTTCTCACGGAACTATGAGCTGTGTGGGTGACAGCGATAGCTATAAAGCATATATGAAAACACCCTGTCTAGGAAACAAGCTTGATATTTCAGTATTTTATAGCAAGATCTAACCAAATTACAAATGCATAAATAGAAAAGGGGAAGTTTCTTTTACAAATTTCTTGCAGTTTTTCATTGTGCAAGCAGTGGTAATTCAGATAGATGTATGGCATGAGCCTCTTTAGAAAGGTGGATCTCTTTCAATCTTGCTTCTTTTGAAACTGAGAGTGGATAATAAACATCTTTTAAGGCATGTCCAGATTTCAAAAGTTCAAGGTGGCATTGGTACACAACCTCATCTGCTGTCAACCTCCATTAATATTTCATTTGATACAATTTATAATACAATACAATATAATACAATATATACCTTTGCAACAACAAAAAATTCACCCAAAAAGAAAACACAATGCTAATGGACAAATAGAAGTGGCAGAGGTTGGACAGAGCAAAAGTGTCTAAGGCATGGTAACGGAAGTTGAGATAATCAAGACTGTCTGAGTTTTTGGAAGACATCTGTCTCTAAAGATCAGATTGCAGCTTCAGGATGCTATTCTAAGATTACATGAAACCTGATGCTAATTACAATTGAGGAGCTGAGGTGAATGATCTGGCAGCTTGCTACTTCTGTTGATTCATTCATCAAAATGCCAGAAATCACTGCAGTTAATAATAAGAATCATACTGAACTTCCTTGTCTGAAGACAGATTAGAGTGTTTTTCTGTATTTTTAGAAAACTAATGGGGGAGAAAATCTACAGAAATTATCCAGAAATCTAAGTTTAAATATTTTGGATTGAAAATGTCCTGTTAAATGTTTTATCTGCTTATGGGAATCTCTCTTCATTGATAGACAGGGTGGATGGTGAGCTTCCAGTGTGCCTTTTTGGTGGTTTGATAATTTAAACTTTGTTTTTGTTTGTTTAACTCATGGTTTGAGTACCCTGTATACCTACTAAGCACCACACAAATTATATCTGAAGGCTGAACAGTTGAAATGCAGGAGAATGTATGATTTTTCATGTTAATTGCTTTCAAATATCTAGGATTCCTAGCAATATGTTCCAAAATTATTAATTCAAAGTACGCGCTGAAGAGACTTCAGTTAAGACATGAATGCTGTTAGTTTTGAAAAAATATGTTGTTCACAAGTTGAAAATCCAGAGAAAACTGAATCAGAAGCAGAAATGCTTTTGAAAAATGTGTTTTAAATTGCTTGGAGTTGTCTAAAGAGGAATTAAGACACAATTCTGTTCTTTACATCGTAGTAAAGAATGGTCCCTGATCTGTGACCGTTCATACTGTTTTTGTGTCTTCATGTACTTTTCTACCTGCGATAACTTCAATAAAGTAATATTCTTTCCACTATTGAGCTCTAATGAATTTTCTTAATTTTAAGCAAAGGTCTCTCTTCAGCGTGAAATGAGATGGGAAGAGAAGAATAACACAAGTGTATTTAGCAGCTTTTGTGCATAATTTTAACCATGTAATTTAGATTACACCTAGAATTTTTATCCTAATATTCTGTAGCTTTTAAAAGACTGACATATTTTTTAATAGGTTTTAATTTTGTAGTCTGTCATGATAGCCAGCAAAACACAATAGACAACAAGAAGTGCAGAATTTACCTGTATGTTGCTAAAATAGCAATACACATGAACTTGGTGAGACTTGATGTTCTGTTTAGCTTCTCACTGCAAGATTCAAGTCATGTTCAGTCCAAGACAGCTCTTCTGTCTGCTCTTGGTAAGAAATAAGTTCTACATTCCTTACTATTAATTGATGTGTGTTTTGTTGAGCTCATATTTTTATGTTATTTATAAATGCTTATTGTTTGTATACTTCTGCTGTATGTAATTCATCAGGTGTTTCTTCTGTTTTAGAGGTGCAACAAAAACACGGACACCTCCTAGCATGTCAAGAACTATGGGCATGGGTGCATCAGCAAACAGAAGAAAAACTAGCAATTCAGACAGCTATTCAAGGTAGCTTTTAACTTTGTGGATTTTTTTAAAGGGAAGTACTTACTGTAAAAGAAGTTGGGAAAAAATACCATTCTCTGCAGTTAGTAGTCAACATTATTTGGCATATTTAAGATATATTTTGTATATTATGTAAAAGCAAACCTTTGTCATCAACTGCCTCACATGTGCAGAAGACAGTGTTAGAAATGTCAAAAACATTTAGAAGCTGTTGAAACAATACATGAATGAGTCTTTCAAATGGGAAGTGTGTGGTTCAGTTGAAATTCTATGAAATTTGCATGCTAAGCACACAAAGAAATGACTGTTTTAAAGGGTAGGAAGAAAAAAATGTGTTACTGTTTTACTTTTCTTTTTGTGACAAGCTATGTTTTAAGTTTTCAGACACTATTTCATCTAACTAGTGGATCAAGTATTTGATCCTGCTTCTAAAAGTTTGGCTTTTGTTTTCTTACAGGGAAGGTGGTGGGTATCTAGAGATAATTAGTGGAGTCTAGATAGAGTTATAAGGCATACCACTCTAAATAAATAGTAATTGTAGCATGGAAATGTCAGATAACAATAGCAGGAATTAATTTATGCCATGGATTGAATATATTCAAATTATTTTGCATCAAGTGATAATGAACTGAGTTACAGAAAATGTTCTTTATCTGGGGATTTTCAGATCTGATGGTAAAGCTGACAGTACAGATTCGCCATCCTCAGTCAATGGAGGAAATTCAAAAAACAGCGAAGGAAATGCAACTGTACATTTATCAAAGTTCTGCCATGAATGTGGAACAAGGTTTCCAGTGGAATGGGCAAAGTTTTGCTGTGAGTGTGGAGTTCGACGAATGGCTGTGTGAATGAATTCTTATAAGCAAAATGGAACAGAAATCAGAAGCATCTGCCTTGTGCTGCTGCATGGAAAGCTAAATCACCTCTTCCAGTTAACCCTTCAGGCTGTGAACATGTTGAGAGATCATATTGTAATTTTCTGAGTGCAATCTTCTGGTTACACAGTTATTTATAAACAAGTATATATACTGTATATTAAAAAAGCAGGTATCTAAAACTGTGCCATTCAATGAAATACTCTTTAATCTCTGTTGGAAATATTTAAAATTGAAGTAAAGTATGTTAAGTAGTGCAGTAAGCAGAAATGGTTCAGTGTTATTTTTCTTGAAAATCCTACTAGTTAAACAATTATTTAAATTCCTTAGAAGGATAACACTTGCCCATAGGGAAAGGGCCGTGGCCTTCTGAAGTTTCTCTGTGGAGGAATTTCCTTCATATGGGACAGTAATTTACATGCTGTATTGTAAGTGAAAACAACATCGGCAGCTCCATATAAATTCCTAGTCAGAAGTGCAAAGAGTCTGGATCCCTTAAACACTCCAACAGCAATATCTGAGCTAGACTTCCCTGTTACTTCTTAGGACTTGAAAACTGAGGACCTGAGTCTGTTAGTTCTTCTTACACCTATTCATGTGTAAGAAGAAAAGCAAGATTTTTGTGACTTTTCATGTTCTATTTTCCAGTAAGGAAGTGTTAATCTTCTTAAAAATAGATAAGGACAAGTAAGGTTTCATCATTTTATTTAAGTTCCCTGTGTTCAGAAGGAAGTTGTTGTCTTCCACTTGTGCTCCACCATGAATTACATAGTTTTGTGCTTTTTGTCTTTTAAGTTTTCCAGAAGTCCTTCTTTTTTCCCTTCTCTCTTTTCCTAAAGGAGGAATAAATCCCATGCTTATCCTATGTAAACAGTGAAGTTTGAAAACAGCCTTCTTGATAAATCCAATACAAAAAGAAGAGTTCTGTAAAAATGTATGTTATTAGAGTAGTAAAACTTGATGTAAGTAGACTGGTTTTTATGCTTATTCCTGTGCAAATAACACATGTTATATATAAGTGCATAATAGAGTAACTACTCCACAGCTTTATATGTTAATTCCTTAAATGTGGGGTTTTGGGGCAATTTTTTGTAATCTTGGGCTCGGAACAGCAGCCTCTTGAAATCAGTAACAGACTTCACATTAATAGTAATGAAGGGCTAGACCCTGGAAATTGCAGTTGCTTCTTTTTATAAATTACACAATATATTAAAACATTCACAAGCTGAGTCACTTGTATCTGGATGTAGTCACTTATTTTGTGAAACTTTGTTTTGAAATACTGGCACCGTCTCAGTTTTGCATAGAAGAACAATCTGAAAGAACTTAATTGTGCCTTTCCCACCTTAAATAGACTCTGTCAGAAATTGTTGCAAACACCATTAGCATAAATTCATACAATTTCTTTGTAGCTTATGCAAAATAATAGTGAAGTGTTTGGTGATAGGATCATGATCATTGTGTTCTCAAAACTCATGATTACTGTCAGTGGGGCCAAATTTGAGGAAAGCAGTCAAAAGCGTCTCCAAAGCAGGTACCAGTCTTGGAGGGTAAGGCTCAATATATTCACATTGTCAGCCGCCATCTTTTGATGCTTTAGAATTTATTCAGTGGTATGGAATAGTTCTACAGTTTTTATACAAAATTGTTGTTAGAAATTAGCCTTCAATCTGTGTAGTCTTGTCTTTATTACAATTTCCCAAAGGTGGCTACTGAGCTTGTAGCATGGGAGACTGCTAACAATTACAACAGATAAATCTTAGCCAAATTACATTTTAGGTAGTCAGGTTCTAGGACTCATATTTGGGCACATTCCTATCTGTAGCTGAAGAAACAGAATCCTCCATCATTTGCAGAAGAAAGCCTGCTTTAGAAAATTTGCCCTAGACTTGGCCATGGAGATATGCAGATGGAAGTATTACCAGCAGTGTGCCTATTAGAGAAGATAACGAGTCAAGAATAGGTTTGATCAGGTTTCGAATCTAATGAGGAGTCAGTTCCTTTCTCTGACTTGATAAATTTCCAGCTTTTGTTTCTATTGAAAAAATGCATTTTATCACTTAGTGAAAATGCTTTCTACACAGGTAAAGGAAATAAATACTCTCTTGGATTTCTGTAACTGTAAAAAAAACATATTGACCATTTCTCGTTTGAATTGCAGGTGGCAGGCTTCCTACTTTAAAATCAATCCTCATGCAGTTACTGTATTATCTGCTTTTTGAGGTGTTTGTGTGACACTTTGCTTCCAGTGCAGCATTTAGTAAATTGGTTACACACCATTTACCTTATTTACACTTTTGTGATTTACAGCAAGGGCTAGATGGGAAATTAACCTGAAGTGAAAGAAAAATCTTATTAAAAGTTCAGAAGGTCTTTTTATGTTCTTACAAAAATAGCTGTTTGAAACATAAATGACTGTTGATATTAATACTGGATAATGTGTTTAAATCTGCAATAAATATAAGCAGACAACAGCAATAGTATTGACTATGCAGTTTACTGCTGTGTAGTGAGAATATCGGGGGTTGGCTGTGTTTCTGTATTACACATGTTATCAGCACATATTGCTGTAGTTGCATTTCAATTGAATGGTTGTTAGGAAATAGCCATTTGTTTTATAGTGCTGTCCTGGTTTAGGCCCAAAAGGACCTCCCCCAATGACAGATGGGCCCCCCCTCCTCTCTCAGAAGAGAGGAGAGGAAGGAATGAGGAGATTTGTGAGTTTAGAAGAATTCCAAACTACTTTAATAGATAATGAAATAATAGATAAAATTAAAAGGAAAAGATAAAAAAAATTATACAATATTTACAAAACCGTATCAAGCTCCCGGGATGATGATCACGTCCCCAGTAGATGCAGGGAGAGTCCCAGGCTGGGGCCAGTTCAGTCAGGAGCTGGATGCCAGATCTGGATTCAGGAGTGCTCGGATCGGGGTCAAAGGCAGAGTCTTTCCTAGATGTTGTCCATCGAAGAAAGAGCGAAGCAGGAAAAGAGAAGGGGCAAAAGAGAAGGGCCTGATCCTTCGATCCCTCAGCTTTTATACTGAGCATGGGGCAGATGGGATGGAATACTCCTGTTAGTCAATTTTGGGTCACCTGCCCTGTCCGCTCCTCCTTGCAGGTGGGACTTCTACATCTTTCTGTTTCCAGCCCCCCGGTAGGGTGGTTGACAAACTTTCTGACCTTGATCACCATAGTGCATAATGAAAATAAGAGCTTCTTGCATACCATTCCCTGGTCTTACCAGTCTGGGAGCAAACAGTGTCTGAGCAATGTGCAGTTAATTTCAGAGTTTAGTCAGACAGAAGAGGCCTAGCTGAAAAGTGAAGTTACAAACTAGAAAATTTACCCTATTTTACCTCAAACCAGGACAAGTGCCCCCACAAAACTGAATGGGAGACAAATCAGTTATATTTAAAGAAAAAACAAACTGTTAAGAGTGATGATTGTTTTAATCTTTAGGTATATTATGCACTATTTTAATTTATTAATGATATAGATGCAAGCCTTCCTGCTCTAGCCCTCCCCCCTGCCTTTATGCCTTGGATTTCATGGGGGGAAAAACTACAGATACGTATCCTGAAAGCAGTGTTCCAAAATGCCTCATGAATCAAAATATTGATAATTGTGAAGATGAAGCCCCTAGCAGAACTTCGCATCACAGAAGTGCTTAACTGGTGAGTCTAAACTTAGCTGGTGTTGTGCTCTGGATGCCTTGGTAATAGATATTATCTCAAAAGCCTAATTCGTTGAAGTTCACACGTACAATTGGAGTAACCACACCATCTTATTTCATGTCTGGCTTTCCAGTTCCCTCTGAGGGTGTACATGTGTACATGAGCATGCACATACGTTTTGTGAAAAAATACCAGCTTTGGTAGTAAAAACAGTGTAGCTTAAGGGTTTGTATTTACACATGATACTACACCCTAGGTAGTTCCAGAACTGGAATCTCTAAAATACACAGCAACTTACCTATGTGTTCATATGGATGGTTGCACACATACTCCCAGGAAGTGGGCATGGGGAAGTGATTTACTACTATTTCAGCTTGTGCCTAATGACAGGAGTGTTGTGGCAGAATATTTCAGGTTTTCTAGAGTCTGGAAGAGCGGTTATCCTCCCGGTGGCAGGGGCTGTTCCCGGCTGTGCCTGCGCGGCTCCTGGGACAGCGGGGACCGGGGGGAGAGCTCTCCATGGTGCTCTGCTGCGCGTCCCGCCGCTGGTGAGTCTGGCCCTATCTTCAAGCTTTGTGAAAGTGCTCTGTCATCCAGGAGAGGGACAAAGTCCTGATTCACCGCTGCAACTGACAGCTGGTATCTGAAATGTAAAGTGTAAGGAGTTTCATGATGGATGCGTGTCAAATCAGTGGCAGGAGGTGCAACTGCAGTAGTTTGAACACTAATAAACAAGGCATGTAGCAGCACGCACTGAGTTAGACTATATAATTAGTCTTGAGTATAAAACGAAATGGCATTGTCCATGTATTGCAAAGTTCTCAAGATGTGCTAGTTTCCATCACATGAACTTTGTATATGTGCAAAGAAGAAACTTGTTATGAAGTGGGTTTTTTATCCTTGACTGACAAATTTTGTTTTGTGAGAGCACTTCTTGTGGATTGAATTTTTTTCAGTTTGACTGAATTATGAATAATTATTGGTTTGTATGATAGGGTATAATTTGCATCTTTGGCAAAATTTGTTGATTTTAGTGAACCTAGTTTTACTGCCTTTCAAGTACAGCTCGTTCCAACTTGTGATGGTTTTGTTGCAGGGTTGGTTTTGATTCAACTCAATGTGTAAGGTTTCATTTACTTAATTCATTAGAATAAATGTTTAGGTAAAAGACTTTCTAGCTGTATTCAATGGTTACTTGGCTTGTATTTTCTTTCCAGCATTCACAGTTTAAGAGATTACACTTGCATACTATTTCTGGTGACTTGAGTTTTCATTTTTTATGTCATTCCAGAGTATACATTTCATTTTTCCAGAAAAGAGCTTATTCAGATTTTCTCTTAGTTCTCCTAATTAAGAGAAAATCTTTAAAAAAATAATGAACAGGGAAGCTGTATTTCTCTAATGTGAACATTAGCTGTTGAGTCTGCAAATCAAATATACAGTTATTAAACTTAAGTTCCAAATTATAGTGCATTATTTACCATACTCATCTATTTATTTCTGTTTGGATTTCTGGCAGAAGTGAATGGATTTGGTTCTGAACTTAAAGTGCTGAGTATTCTATGACTCTTAACCACACCTACCTTATATAATAGCTTGAACTCTTGGTGTTCATCCTTCATATGGCACTTAGTATTTGTATCTTCCTCAGTTTATTTATTGCTGTTCTGTGTTTTCAAGTGAAGTGCTTATTCATGTGTTTGGGGTGATTAATTTTGTCAGGATTGAATTTATGATGTTTGCCTTGCCCTTCATTGCATTGAATATTTGTGTTTGTGACCATCCAGTGGGGTTATTTTTGCAGAATTCATGGGGGGTTTTGCATCACGTTTGGTATATTATTCTTACTTTTAAATGTCATTTCTGTTTTAATAAACGTAAATCACCACCTAATGATAATTTGCCACTTGTTAACAATAAAGTGAATATGCCAGTAAAACTTTCTGCAATGCACACATTTTTATAGACAAATGTGAAATTGTCTTCAATAAAATTATATAGGGATAGATAACATTATTTCAGCCTTATGAATATTGTGATACCTTTGATCTCAAGTACACCAGACCTGAGTACTTGAGTACTACCAATTCTCCTAGAGGATGAGAGTCCTGTTTAGTTATAATTTTCAAAAGATAAGGGGTTTTAATTGATTTGTAAGAGGTGATTTGGATTCCTTAGTCATCTTGAAAAAATACTGTATGCTATATATTTAAATCAGCATGATACTTTTAAAATAAATCTTTCTCATCTGTTTCTTAACTATGTAGGGCAAATCACTGTAAATTATTCTTTTATTCCCTCTTGTGAGGTTAAACCACTGTTTTCTTAGTGAAATTATTAAGTAGGAAAAAAAGGAGAAGTGTGTTTCCTGTGACATTCACGTGCATAAGAGAAATTGCAATACGGGTTTGGGTTCCTGATTTTTTTTTTTTTTGCTAAATATGAATGAATAGAGAACAATTCCTCACTTCTTTCCTCTTTTCAAGGGACATTTCCTTCTGCTGGGCCCTCATGTTACCACAGTCTCTTCAGAGGAAGGCAGATCCATTTTCCCAATCGTAGGTGAGACTCACGTGGCAAGACTCTGCAAAATCTCTTGTCACCGCTGAGGTTCCATGATATTCCCCATTGCTGGCTTCCTCTTTATTCTAGTTGACCAGGAATGGTTCCACTGAGATAGTAAAAGCTAAAAAAAAAAAGAAAAGCCCAACAGCAGGAAAACGCCATCAAAAACCTAAGTAACTGCTGAATGAAAACTACTGAAATCTCAACTGCTCTCTTGCTTAGCACAAAACTGAAGAGATGAACTGGAACGAAACACGTAACCAGCCAAGAGAGGTTTACTCCTGCATCCTTAGCTGAAGAACTATAGCTGTAAACACAATTATAATGTCATGAAGTGAGATTTGAACATTCTCTTCCAGCAGTCTTCCATTATCTGGCATCCTGAACAGCAGAAATCCTTCTCATTATACAACACAGAGAACATAACTCATTTCATTGCTTGACCTGCCTGATAACCTTTTACGAAGACATAACCAGGAGGGTAGATGATGGTAAAGCAGTGACTGTGATCTATCTTGACTTCATTAAAGGATTTGATACTGTCTCCCATAGCATTCTCTCGGCTAAACTGAGGAAATGTGCACTGTCAGCAAGTTTGCTGATGACACAAAACTGGGAGGAGTGGCTGACATGCCTGAAGGCTGTGCTGCATTCCAGTGAGACCTGGACAGGTTGGAGTGCTGGGTGGGAAGAAATTCATTTAAATACAGCAAGGGCGACTGTAGGGTCTTGCATATGGGCAAGAACAACCTCATGTATCAGTACAAATTGGGGACTGACCTGCTAGAGAACAGTGTCGAGTAAAGGGACCTGGATGTCCTGGTGGATAACAGGATGACCATGAGCCAGCAATGTGTTCTTATAGACAAGAAGCCCAATGGTATCCTGGGTTGAGAGAGGTTTTCTTCCCCCTCTACTCTGCCCTGGTGAGACCACATCTGGAATGTTCTGTCCAGTTATGGGGCCCTCTGTTCAAGAAGGACATGGAACTGCTTGAGAGAGTCCAGCTCAGGGCCACTAAGATGATGAAGGGATTGGAGCATCCCCTTATGAGGAATGGCTGAAGGGCTGGGTCTCTTTAGCTCAGAGGAGACTAAGGGGAGGCCTCATGAATGTTTATGAATGTATAGAGGATGAGTGTCAGGAGGATAGAGCCAGGCCCTTCTCAGTGACCTCCAGTGATAGGAGAAAGGGCAATGGGTCCTAGCTGGAACATACGAGGTTTCACATAAATATAAGAAAAAGCTTTTTCACAGTGAGGGTAACAGAACACTGGAACAGAATGGTTGTGGGGTCTCCTTCTCTGGAGACATTCAAAACCCACCTGGATTCATTTCTGTGTGAGCTGATCTAGGTGTACCTACTCTGGCAGGCAGACTGGATTAGATGAAATCTCTCAAGGTCCCTTCCAATCCCTGACATTCCATGATTCATTAGAGAAGTGTAACACTATCTTGCTGACAGGGATCCTGTCTGCTTATTCATAATCCCCCTTTTTATTAACTTCAATACTCAAGGTGTTTTCCTTTGACACCTTCCCCTGAATTCCATGCATTTCTGAAATGTAGTTTTGGTCTGCTCTTATTCCTTTGTTGCTGTGGCCAATAGATACAAAAACCAAAGCAGCAGGTATGGTGATAACACCCTGTGGAGTTTTCATCCCTTCACCTATTCCTGAAGAGCAGTTTAATGTTGTCACATTTGTAATTTTAGGAGAGAGAGCAGAGAAGGTTCTATAAGGGAAGGAAAAAATAAAGACAGAAAGTCATTGTGTTTCACACTTAGTCTTTCCATCTAAGTGTTGACTCAGGAGATTTGGCAATAAGAATAAAGCAGGCAGGATGCTCACTAAGAGAAGCCATCACCAAAACTCACCCCCCACAGTTTCATAATCACTCTGTGATTGAAGCTTGGGCTTTTACCCAGGACAGGCTGTAAGCATTCAAAGTGTTCCCAAATTTCCTTAAAAAAAGCAACTATTCTCAGTTTCAGAGAAAAACTTAATCCTCAGTCTCCTGGGATTTGTTTCAGTAGAAGGAATTTCCAGAGAAGTCTTTACAATGGTGGTGTCACTGTCTGATTTGCAGTATTCTATTGGGAAATCTCTTTCCCTTTCCTATTGCATAAGAGAATTACAGTTTGGGTTTGTTGTAGTTTCTCCCACTTTTTGGAGTTGAAGTTGCATTATCTTACATGAAGAGCTAAAGAGAATATGTGAAAGTCTCACGATTGTACCAAAGATACTGCACCGACCTCAGGAAGTCTCTTTTACTGTACATAAGGGAGGAGGCTGGGAGTGTGTAGTGTTTGCTTTGCTCTTAAACTCATCCCTCACCATTAGCAGCAGGGCACACTGGGTTTCAAATCTACTTATAGCCCAAGGATATCTGTTCAGTTCTTTGAAGGATGTCCCACTATTTTTTTCAGGTCTTTGTTCCGAATACCGAACATTTTTCAGGGTAGTTCCACTGTAAATTTATTTTAGCACAGATAAAACAATATGTGTTACTTCACTTTGAACCAGGAAACAACAGGCTGACTTTACGGAATCATAGAACCACACAATGATTTGGGTTGCAAGTGATATCAAAGATCACCTACTTCCAACGCCCTCCACGGCGATGCCTCTCACTAAGACTGTATTGCTCAAAGCTCTGTCCAGCCTGGCCTTAGGCACTTCCAGGAATGAGGCATACACAGCTTCTATGGGCAATGTGTTCTAGTGTCTCACCACACTCAGACCCTTAACTCAAGATTTCCCAAAATATTTAATCCAAGGCTGATACCTGAAATGGAAATGTCTACATGTGCTGTCCAGGTTACAAGCAAACAAGAAATAGATACTCTATAATGAGAACTCTCAAGCAGCTGGAGGTTACATTACCAGCTGTGCTTTAGATAACTATCTTTTGTAAAATTAAGAGTGCAGTAAGCGTAATATCAAGGAAGTCAATGTCCCAATTTTATAGAAGACAAATATTTTATTATCAAAAAGAGTTGTAATATCAAAGTAAGAAACTGCAAAAGAGTTACAAATGACTATAAAAATACTTCTATTTATGAAAATTAAATATGAAGGCTTTATTAGATAAATGCAAATATATTATCCTCTGAAAATATTCACACATTTTTAGTCAGGCTTGTTTAACACTTTAAACACATCGTATAAAATAACTGCATGTAAGAGATCACAACTTGAAGGTAAGAAATTCAAGCTCCTCCTGCAGATAACTGCAGGACAAGCAAATACATAAGGCTAGAGCTGCTTCCAGTCAGCCGAACAAACATAAATTCAGGCATCTCTGTGGTTTGCCTTTCAGAGGTCTCACTCTCTTTGCCTCTACTTCAGCCAGCAGAAGTGAGCCACATGCCTCAAAAATTAGTGCCCTTCCTAAGTTTTTAAAAAAGTTAAACTTTTCCTTGCTATTCCAAACCTAAACTGAGATACCTATGCTCAGAACATGACAGCATCAGCAGAGTAGACCCAAGATCAGCTGCTTGTTTGGTGAATTGTTCCTTTTGGCCTTTGGTGTGTTTTATATAAAGAAAACAGCTGTTTTCCATAATGTTTTCTTCACGTGAAGGTTCTAAGATGCTTTCATATGGCAGTATTATGAAGGCACTTCAAGGATCAGAAAACCTTAAGTAGTTCCAGAGCACAAAGGTGGGACAGTCTCCTGCAGAGCTCTTTTCTTCAAATGCTTGTCTTTTCTTTCCACTTCCTGGACTCCAGCAGCTCCATTTAGCAGTTTCTGTTTATTCCATCTCCAGGAACAAGGTACAGTAGCTTTCCATCAATATTCCATCAGTATTCTGGCATAATATGTTCATACAAGTGAGCAGAGTTACTCCAAGAATGCATATAAAATGCAAAGATACCAAGTAATGCCACTTAGAAAGAAAAGAGCAGGATACACCTGGAATCACCTGGAAATTATTTTTTCAAATTTATTCCAGCAGGATCGAAGGCTTGATATATTTTCTTTCAGTTCACAAAATTCTTGGTTGCATTTCTTTTTGGACTGTTCACCTGTTTCTGGATGTTCTGTATAATTTGTATTTATCTGCATGCAAACCTGAAAAGGAAGAGTTTGTATCAGTGATTGGGAAGTGCTTGTTCTTTCCATATAGACATTTTTTAAGACAAACTGAGTCCACTCAGTTTGATAAATAATTGAGGCATCTTTTACGGTAATTAAGCCAGAAAGCTGGGCTGCTCAAAACGTGCTATGGTGGTATCTGACTTTCATCATTCTGATGTTCTCACTCTGTTGTTCATTCTGAGCATAGCTGCCACCCCTGCTTGCTGGACTGGGACATCTGAAACCAGTGTGTGCAACTGAGAACATGTACAAACTCTCTCAGTGGTTTAAAAATCATCTCCCATTATTGGAAGAACTGTCAAACTGAAGCCAATTGAACAGTGAGCCAAACTTCTAAAGATAAAATCACGTGTGGTACTTCAGCCTGGTGAGACAAGACAAACTGTTCTCAGGGGTTGGTGCTGTGGCCTAGTGGTTAGGATCTCACTCAGAAACAAGACAACTATGGCTCTTATCCATATTCAATAACTATTTGTGATTTTTACCAGATTACTTTGATCTTCAAATAAAAACCAGGCACCAACA
Organism: Turnix velox; assembly: GCA_013400935.1. NCBI lineage: Eukaryota > Metazoa > Chordata > Aves > Charadriiformes > Turnicidae > Turnix > Turnix velox. The sequence goes on from VZTY01017619.1 coordinate 159,235, forward strand.
GACTAGGAAGGAGTTTGAAGGGTGACACTCTTTCACTTCTATGATTTAAACGGCCATCCTGGTTTTGTCCAGGAAAGAGTTAATTTTCTTCATAGTGATTGCAGCAAGAGGTGTGTCAGTGACACCTATTGGCTTTAGTTATTGCTAAGTGATATTTACACAATTCAGCTTCATGTAGATGTATAGACAGAATGATGGACTTGGCAAATGAAATATTCCATCCCACAAACATCATAAATTGGGGACTGGCTGGTGGGTGGGAATCTGTGATCACTGCTCAGGACAGGGAAAGTGACACACTTCATTATTATTCTTAATGTATTATTATTTTTCTTTTTAAAAAATGTTTTCTATTAAATTATCTTTATCTCAACCCACAGAGGTGTCTTTATTCCTCCCTTTCCCTTCATTTTTTCTCCCCACCCCCTCTCTCCCTGCCCCAACCCCTACCCCAGGCAAATACTGTATTC
>VZTY01017619.1:160987-178211 GCA_013400935.1 Turnix velox
CATAAATTGGGGACTGGCTGGTGGGTGGGAATCTGTGATCACTGCTCAGGACAGGGAAAGTGACACACTTCATTATTATTCTTAATGTATTATTATTTTTCTTTTTAAAAAATGTTTTCTATTAAATTATCTTTATCTCAACCCACAGAGGTGTCTTTATTCCTCCCTTTCCCTTCATTTTTTCTCCCCACCCCCTCTCTCCCTGCCCCAACCCCTACCCCAGGCAAATACTGTATTCTTCACAGGTGGCTAAGCAAGATATGGGTATCAACATTATTTTGAAGATGGGTCCTAGACAATAAGTTTTTCCATTTCAAGGAGATGGAGATGCAGCCTTCAATCCAACTATTTAAACCAATCAGAAAGAATTATATGCTTTGGTGCCTATGGGGAGGTTTTTAGATGTTGATCGGTGATTATGTGTTCAATAGGTAACTTCGAGCCACACTTAAAAGAGCCTTTGTTATGGTAATCTTTTGACCATTGTGTTATATTTAAGCGACATCAAAGACCAGATTCTGACGATGACTAAAAATCCTAAATTTTCTGTCTAACAATTCTTGTTCAGTTTAAGACACTGTGATTAAAATAAAGATCAAAGGGATTATGAAGAGAAACTCCCGCTATTTGTTGAAATAATCCGGGCTAAACATTAGTCTTACAATAGAATCCTGAAAAGTAACAACTATGATTTTATACACTAGAGAAGTTAAAGGCCTCCTTCACACAAGCGCTGTCTTTATCTTTTACTGGAGATTTAACTCAAGTATTTCAGTACTCAACCACAGTATTTATTTTCACTACAGATTTCCAGATCATTGTCTTAGTCTTCATACTGGGCGGATGTCTATGACAAGACATATCCTATATTGACCCAAGTTCATCATGTGTATAACATGTGCATGATAACTATACCTTTGAGAGGAAGATCTGACAGTCTGTGTGCTCAAAGAAGTAAATCACATACTGTGAGTAAGCTTCAGACCACCGCTATCACTCACCTTTTCTTTTTTAAGTATTTCACATTTGCACTGGAGAATTCGTAATGTCCCACAGGAGACCAACGCTGCTTTCAATCTAAAGACTCTGCTGATTTTTTGCTTATGAAAGAATCTGAGCATGTTGCAGGCCATACTCTGTAGTGACTCTACTTCCTGTCAAGAGAGCAAGAAAAAATTATCCTGAGAAATCTGGGAAGGGCAAATTCTTTATAATGTTGGCTTGTCTTTTAAAAAATGTTCCATCATTTACCATTAGTTTCTTTTGCTTTCATAGTGCAAATGGATGTAAATTGGAAGAGGGGAGAGTCAGGCTGGATATAAGAAAGTAATTCTTTATAGTGAGGGTGGTAAAACACTGGAACAGGTTGCCCAGAGAGGTTACGGATGCCCCCTCTCTGGAGGTGTTTAAGGCCAGGCTCAACAAGGCACTGAGCAGCCTGAACTAGTGGGAGGTGTCCCTTACCTATGGCAAGGGGGTTGGAATTAGATGCTCTTTAAGGTCCCTTCCAACACAAACTATTCTATGATTCTATAAAAATGCATGATTAATGTGACCTACCTGCCATCTTTCAAAACATTTTAAGTATCAATTTATAGTATTGGCAAAAATAGTGTAAGGGTGTCAGCCATAATGAAATCAGCTGATGCCATTAGGAAAACAGTGAAGGATTTTTGGAGTCAGTTCTTTCATGAAGTCATGATAAAATTTGTAGCAACAGTTTTCCCTTATCTGAGTTCTGCCCAAACTATGAATTCTAAAGCTTTCAGATTTGAAATTAATATCTTGGCTAGTGTGATTTCCTGAAGAAAAATTAAAAACAGATGTTGAGAAATGATTATGTTTACTTCCACTGGAAAAATATCTTAGATTAAAAAATTTAAAATAATCTTAATAGTAGGGGAAAAAAACACTTCTTGGATATGGCATTGCTTACTATTTTAATTTTTTAAATATCAACTCATTTGACAGGCTTTTTGATTCTAAATTCAAAAAAAGAACAACCCTTAATATTATGATTTGACCATTAAAAGATAGTATTCCTATCTTTCACAGTATGTTATTCATGATTATGCAAAGAATTAATTTGAGATTTTATTCTCTAAAGTAAATTCTGAGAAGTGAAATTTACCTGAGTATCATTGCAGAAAAACACTTTGCTATTTTCATGGGTTCTATTCTTGCAACACCTGTCACGATACTGTTGAGACATATTTACCTGTAAAATGTCATACATGTTTAAACATGGAAGTACTTGTAATCAACTGAGAAGTTTCTTACAAACAGCTGGAGATGTCAACATTAGATTGTTCTGCAGGGTCCCCTGGTGCAAGTGCAGCAGCGTCACAAGGAGCTTTTCCTTGGCAAGCAGGCAAAGAAAATCCCAATCCAGCTACAATTTCCAAAGGTATTCACAGAATCATGGAGGTTAAGAAGAGCCCTCCTGTAGTAATTTTGTCAGTCCTTCTCCTCAAGAAGTGCCACCTAAAGCCAGATGTCCAGGACTATCTATGTCCAAGTAGCTTTTGAGTATCTCCAAGATGGAGACTCCATCTCCTTTCCACAGAACCTGTGCCAGTGCTCAGTTAACTTCACAGTGAAAAAGTGTTTCCTGATATTCAGAAAAAAACCTCCTATGTTCAGGTTCTGTCCATTGCCCCTGGTATTGTCATCAGTCACTGCTCTGTCCTCTTTGCACAATGCACATGGATGAGAATGCCTCTGAGCTTTCTCTTTTCCAGATTGAACAGCCCCAGCTCTCAGCCTTGCCTCATAGGAGAGATGCTCCAGTCCTTTTGGCATCTACATGGCCCTTTGATGAACTCCCTCCTGCAGCTCCATATTTCACATGGGGGAGCCCAGAACTGAACCCAACTGAGAACAATTTCTTTGCTTCATCTTTGACCTGTATCCAACCAATACAATACAACACAGAGGGCTTTGAAGTAGGCACTGATGAAAATATTGTTGATAAAAGCCTATAGGTACAAATTAGAGACCGAGGCACCAGAAGGAACCTTGTGGCTGATGTCAATAAGGCCAAGCGCAAGGTCCAGCACATGGGTCAGGACAACCCCTAGTATCAATACAAGGATGAAGGATTATATGATAGAGAGTAGCTCTCTGACAAGAAGGACCTGGGGAATGAAAAGCCAGGAATGAGCTGGTAGTGTGCACTCACAGCCCAGAAGGCCAACAGTATCCTGGGCTGTATCAAAAGACGCGTGGCCACTAAGCAAATGAAGGCAATTTTGCCCCTTTGCCCTGCTCTGGTGAGACCTCACTTGGAGGGCTGAGTCCGACTCTGGCATCCTCAGCACAGGAAAGGCATGGACCTGTTGGAGTGGGTCCAAAGGAGGGATGCAAAAATGATCAAAGGGATAGAACACTTCTACTATGAAGACAGGCTGAGAGCGTTAGGGTTATTCAGCTCTAGGAAGACCAAATATTAGCTTTTTAGTATTTAAAAGGGGGCCAACGGGAAATATGGGGGGAAAGATGGGGACAAACATTTTTGCATGGCCTGTTGCATGGCCTGTTTAAACTAAAGGAGGGAAGATTTAGACTAGATACTCAGAAAAAAATTTTTACAATGAGGGTGGTAAAACATCAGCACAGGTTGTTCAGGGCTACCTCATGCCTGGAAATAGTCAAGGTCAGGTTGAATAGGGCTTCAAGCAACCTGATCTAGTTGACGATGTCTCTGCTTATTGCAAGAGGGAATATTAGCCAAACTATTCTATGACTGTGTTAAATCCCCTTACCTAGGCATGCATATGGACGTATTAGGCAACTTTGAAAAATCACTGTATATCACTTCTATTTCATGCAAAGAGACTTAGATTTAAGACTGCAACAGATTGGTGGGTGCTCTTCTCACAGCAAACCAGAAAAATCCCATTTTCATAGACATGCCTCTGCTAACCCAACTGTGGTGGGTGCTTTCTCCTAGGAAGGTGCTATTGACAGATGAATGTAATTTCTAATAAATCATGATGAAGAGTTGGAAGGTAGATTTTGGGCATGGGTTGGTAAACTGTTGTGATGTTTCTTTGCAGAGCTGCAATAAATCCATCTGATAAAGCAATAACAGAGGAGATTTACAGCTATGAAACTCGAGTTTTTCTCTGCTACTGTCTATAAAAGCTGACTCTTTGTTGGCTAAACAAGATATATTAAAGGGAAAATACAAAGACACTTTTACTGCTGTACAGATTTTGTGCCTCTGTGCATTTGTATTCAATAAAGCTTCAGACAAGAAGTCTACAATTAGCAGAATAAATTACAACTTGTGTAATGCTTTTTGCTCTTGATAAGATATGAATGGAAGTAGTAATGAAATTACTTCAGAAAAGAGCACTTTTTAATGTGATATTCCATTTAGGGCCAAATGGTACAAACAGACACAAATACCCACATCACAGTATTGCAAATAGGCAGCATCCTCATATTTCAGAGATTTATAAAAGACTGAAGTAACACCAAGTAACACCACCATTCCATGACAACATGTATTAGCTGTATGTTAACATTAGAGATTACTCTTAATGTTATTATTAGCCATCTAAAAATAATAAACGTTTCTCAAAAGCCCAAGAGCCATTACTTACCAGCTCAATGACATCGTGGCTTAGTATATTCTCATACTTCACATGGACTTCAGTTGTTTTATTTCCCATTGTACAGCTAGATGAATTCACTGGAGTTAGAACAAGAAGCAGCAGCAGAACCCGAAAGATAGATCTAAAAAAGGCTGGATGACAAGAGCAGTTAAATGCATATTAAATGCCACAGAGAGTATGCCATGTTAACAAATACATTCTCTAATCTGTTTAAACAGTTTGAAAGAGATCTTTGTGTAACCAAATATCTTGTACTCTGAGGGAAGGATTCACATCCAGACTAAGACACTATCTGAGTGTCTCAACTCCCTAATACTCAAGGATGGTTTAGCCACCATGGTCAAAACCTGTCAGCTATTGAACTGATCAGGCAGTTCGAGTCTCCTTGTCTTGAATTCATCTCCTGTCTTCAATGCAAGCAATGATGGAGTCTCTCCATCAACCATAACCGAACTATGACCATCTAGTACATATGCAGGCAACATATTTCAGTGTCTTAATCTGCAGCAGAATCCTATCCTTATTATCAGTTTTTCACATGATAAATTTTACAAATGCCCACAGACATGTCTTCACATGCAAAGTGTGTTTCAGTACATTTTCAGGCTGACTGAANTTATCCTAATTATCAGTTTTTCATATGATAAATTTTACAAATGCCCAGTACATTTTCAGGCTGACTGAAAGTACAAATCCATATTAGCAGACATAATATGATATAAGGTAGTAAAACACCCTTTCTTGCAAGATTTTTGTAGTCTTTTGGAGCAAATCTACCTTCAGCGGAACATCTTGATTTTCTCTGGTTTTCTGTCCTTGGATGATATCCAGGGAAATATAAGTTCTGTGATGATGATGAACAGAGGGAGAAGATCAAATTATAAAAAGAGCCAGAAGGGACTACCTAGGCAACTGGAGGCTATAGGTGATTAGCTTGATGCTGAGAATGAGGTAGACTGGGCACAGGATGATGTCAGGATCAGGAAGTTCATAATTGGATTCTGGCTTACAGCCAAACTGGCTAGAATGATGTATAAATCAAAGGTTTGGGGAAAACACTGGGCTAAAAATTTAGGTTGGAGAATTAGCATAGATCACAGCAGCTTCACTGACAAGTTGAGCTGTTTCTACCCATCTCAGATACTCAGTAAGAACAGCAACTGCATACAGAATAACTGCAAGGTTGCAGCGAACATAGGCAGAAGGGATGCCATAAACCCAGATGCTTCTTTCCTTCCTCTCCCAAAAAGGTAGGAGCATCAGGTACAGCCAATTCAGCTCACACAGATGGGTGTCTCTGGACTTGGGCGTCACTAGTAAATTCCAGACTCACAGAGAAATCCTGAATAACTAAGGAGAAAGGAATGAAATCATCTCTACTGAGCCATCTAACATCTGTGATTCCAGTGCTAAAAAACCCTGCAATGTTTGTTTCCAAATAACAATGATTCAAACAACATGGATATGCTAAGTCAAAAATATGATTCTAAAAGACAAAAATACCAACCTTCTGAATAAAAATCAACCTAACCATTTCATTGCTTAAATCCAGCAACAAGTGGAGCTTATAGGTGAAAACTGCCAAATCACTACGTATCTCTATTTTCACTCTCTCTGTATTGTGAATCTTTTTTTAAAATGAGGAAATTACAGAATCAAAGCAGATGTTTCTGAAAGCAGTGCTCAAACTGGTGAAGTCCCTTGACACATCACAGGCTTGTGATGAAACCTGCTCAGCCACTCCTAAATGAATTCTCTGGATCACATTAGACAAATGTCATGAGAAGCTTTGGTAGCTTTGGATTGAGAACTGAAAGGCTTTCTTCTTAAAATTAATTATTTTCAAAGGAAGCGGAACTGATTTTGCTCCATATGACCAGCACTCCTGGGAGTATGGATGGGAGCATGCATTGCTGGTAATAGCCCATCTTTTCAGTGAACTCTCCAAATGCTCCTAATTTATATCTGGAAAACCCCAAAAAATCTCAGAGAAAAGCCGGGAAAAATAAAAATTCCAGTATTTCCAAACGTAAAAACCCCCTCTTGTTCTGGTTGTTTTTACTTAAAAAACCCCTACTCTCCATGCCGCCTGGAAGAAGCACCCCAGGCACGCTGGCGTCTGAGATGCTTGTTCCCAGACGGTCACCGCCAGGCTTCTCTCCCCGGCAAACCACCCGCATCTCGGCGGGCACCCTCAGCCTCCCGCCCCGGCGGCCGAGCCCCGCTCCGCAGCGTGCATTCCCCGTGGGCAGCGGTGAACAGCCGCTTTATCTCCTTCTGCTCTGCTGCACGCATGGCAAAGATACGCCGCGGCTTCGCGGGTGCGGAGAGGGAGCGTCACCCGCGCCAGCCACGGCGGGCGGAACGGCAGGTGTCTGCGGAGCGACAGCAGCTCCCCGTTCCTCCACGCCGCGTTCCCCGTACCCCCGCTTCCCGGCAGCGCCCAGGATGGGAACCGAGCTCTTTTACTTTCATTCTAAAGGGAAAATGAAAACCAACAAAGCAAACCAAAACCAAACAGCAAAAATGGGAATTTCCCCGGCGGTCACCGAGGGTTTAAAAGGGCATCGAGCGGCCCCGCGCTGCCGCAGCAGGCGAGGGAGCGGGACCAATAGAGTGGAGACGGCGGAGCTGGTGAGGAAGCAGCGCGGTCGGGGGTGCGGAGCGGCGAAACCGAGTTCAGCCCAGCGCAGCCCGGGTGCAGGTATAGCGGGGCGCCCCGCGGAGCTCTGCCCGTCGCCGCCTGCGCGGTGCGGGGCGGTGTGCGCTCCTTACCATGGAACATGGTCCGTGGGGAGGGTATCGGGGAGCTGCGCTGGCGGCTCCGCGGTCATGGTGGCGGCGCCTTCTGGCCCATGGTGCCCGCAGAGCGCCGCGCAAGGCGCTGGGGGCTAGAGGAGCCGTGCGGCGCTCAGCAGTCCCTCGCTGCCCGTCTGCACCCGGGGCAGCCGTTACTGTCAGAGGCGGCTGCGGGGCGGCCGGGCTTTGCTTTTTCCATGGGGCTTCCGTGCCGGCGGCAGGTACTTTCACTTTCTGCTCCGCCGGCAGCCGCGGGGCTCCCCGCCGGGCTCAGCGCGGCGAGACGAGCGCAGGCGGAGGGCCGGGCGCCAGGGGTGGTGGCATCCCCCTCTCCGCCACCGGAGAGGTCGGCGAGAGTCCCGGCAAGGACCAAGCGAAGAGAGGGGACCGGCGGCGGGCCGGGCTGGGGTCGCGGCTGGAGAAGGGCGAGAGCGCCGAGGTGGATCCCCGCGGGCGTCCCGCAGCGGCTGTGGCGGACCCAGGACGCGCCCGCCGGGGTTACATAGAGCCCTCGTTACACGCCCAGTGCTGGGTGCGCGGCCAAGGAGGGAAGGATGGACTTTGGCAAGCGCGCGTGGAAAGAGCTGCTCATCTGTGGGAAGGAAATCCTTAAAAAAAGTTTAAAAAAAAAAAAAGAAAGAGAGAGGACGTAAAAAACTCCCAGCAACCGTGTTGTGGAGTTGCCCTGGGACTAGCCCGACGGCTCTATCTCAGTTGCAGGGTTACTCTGGGCTGCTGGCATCGGGTCAGTAGTGCAAGGTGGATGATTTTCTGCAGACTTTGCCCTCCCTCTTTTTCCCCACCCCTATCAGTCCCCTCCTCTCCTCTCCTGTTTCCCTTCCCTCCTCGGCCCAAGAGATAGTTTCGAGTGAACTTAGAGGAGTAAGAAGTGGCAGTGAATGGCTTATGAAAGTGTTTCGATGTAGAAGATGCTAAAGTTCTAAAAGAGCTGTAGACAGATGTGTTTTTTCTAGGTAAATTAAGAATGCAAAACCTGGTGCTTTGGTGCAGGTGAAAAGTCTTGGAATAAATTAGGATCTGAAATGTCTGTGTGGCATCCCCTTTACATCTTCTGCCTAACACACTTTGAGTTCTACGTCTCTTTTTTCCTGCTCCACATGAGCACAGAGAACTGATACGATAAACTCTCTCCTCTCTCATATGGGTGCTTATCTAAGAGGGGAATTGACACTGGGGTGTGAACATCAAAGAGGAAATACATAGAACTGGCCAAGGTGCAGATGCTCAGGATGATTTCCTCCCATTCTTACATACTGGAATTGTACCAATTTATTCACATATAAGGAGTTACTTTTTACTATTTACTTGTCTCTGGACTAGACTCTGCTTTGGATCTGGTGAATGTTTATAATGAGTTTTTCTCTTGAAAACAATCTAATCCAATCCTTCAGAAGTGCTCTGAGAAGATTCAGGCGTGAGGGTGTTTTCCAGTCCTTCAGCTTGGAAGAGACTGACTTTAGTAGCAATTTCATATCACTAGTATACTGTTTCAGCATTGGGCAAGGGACACAAGGTTAGATCCCAGCACACCTCCATACAGAGAGTGAGCACCCATTCTTACTTGTTCCCTTAAAGATGTATCACTCACATCTTCAATTTGATCAAAGATTTTGCTTCACTAATAGCTACATGATCTAGTTCTTAGATGTTTCTTAAGTTGTCACTCTTTCTTTCATTTCTTGTCTTCTTTCCTTCCTTCTGACAAGTGTTGATTGAAAACTTCCCTCAGTGCACATTTGAATTTGTTAGTGTGGGCTGGTCAGAGTATTCCACATAACTCTTATTTTTGGTAGAGTAGTACCTGGTGTAATGCAAACAAATTTATGGCTGGCTGTTTCTGGGCTTTGGCACTTAGAGACTGGCACTTTCAAAACACAGAGCTTTTTTATTACAGAGCTCCAGTCATACAAAACTTCACCCACAAGATCAATATATCTGGGCAAATAGTTTTCCCAGTTTCTTATGACAGTACATGTGTACTCACAAAATTAGGTACTTTGTGCAGATGCTAGTATATTGTCAGGGTGTAAAATATAAAACATAACTTCAGTAGCTGCTGGTGCTGGTTTCCCAGCTGAAACATCAGGTAGACTCATAATTGCTTTAACTTAATTTTTTTTTTAAATTACATGACTGGTGGAAGGAGTCAGCTGAGTTTCACTTGTTAAGGGGATCATGACTCTGAAGTGTTAATAGTTTTGCTCTTTTCTTTGGTAGTGGTAGAGTCTTCAGCTTTTTCAGCAGATGAATAAGAGTCTGCCCGTTGAACGTATGTGGAACCTTTTCTTCAGTTATATTGAAAAATACATAGTGTGACCTGTACTTTGACCTTAATCATGTATTTAGATACAAATCAATCCTATCCCTGGACTGCGGCATACATTTATGATACTGGTGTTATTGGATGAGTTTATGTGCTGAGAATGCTTAAATACTCAAGCATTGACTGTAGCATTTATGTGCTTTAAAAATGCTTTGAATCATTACATGCACTTCATTTTCCAAGTATTTCTAATAGTGATTTTCCAATTTTTTTTTAAAGATTACCTGCAGAAAGATCAAAAGCCTAACAGACATAATTGCCTATTTTTTAAAGGAAAAACAAACACCAACCAGTTGAAATATCAAAAGAAAAGTTTAAGACCATTTTAATCAAGAATTCATGAGAGGAATCTTGAAGGACCAGTGTAAAAGTTTATCCCATCTGAGACTAACCCAGCCTAAAAGGCAGTTACCAGTTTGCCCAATGTGCAAAATGCAGTCAGTGCAGAGTTATATACAGAGGACTCTACTTCTGGAGTTGGATTAAGCTACACTTTGACTGTGGCTGTGGGAAAAATCATCTGGAAGCAACTAAAACTGCAGTATTTTAGTAGAACTTCTCAGGTCTCAGCTGTCTTAGTTATTTTTAATACCTAACCAATTTATAGGGAATCTGTTTCAATAAAAGGTATTTAAGTTTTACTATGAAAATAATTTGACTAAGTAAAAGTACAACTGAACTTCTGGAAAGATGTAGTCTAATGCAGGACATTAATGCAAATATGTGAAGTTTTTTAAAATCATAAAAGTAGGTGCTGCAAATTGCATAGCCAACAGCTGAAAGGCACCAGTGATTTTATCTCTTTGTGGGTGAACATACTCTATTATCCTGTTCATTTTCCAAGGGGAGGTTCTCTAAACGAGTTTCAGCTTGAAGAACCAACTGTCTCCTGACTTGATCGAAATTTTTATTAAGAAAGCAGCTATTCTGGCATTATATATTAACCTCCACCAGAATACCATTATTTCTGGGTAGTGTGATTGCAAAGCACATGATTTCTTGTAAGATTCAGTTCTGGAAAGCCTGAAGATTTCTGAGGATGTTGCTGCCCTTCTGCAGCTGTTCCTTGTCAGCTTGAAAAGCTCTTCTGGTGATGATTTTCAATTTGACTTCAAGCTGCTTGCAGACTTATTCCCCAGTAGGGAATACTTACATTATTGGATAAAATTAGTTACAAAGTTACACATTTAAAAAAAAAATATTTTGGAGTAAAATACTTAACTGAGGTTCAGAGTGATGTTTATTGTGCATCTAGAGCCCCGGATAATACTTGGGTGTGGGAAGTTTTAATCTTCTGTTGTGTTTAAGAAAGAACAAGGGACTTAATTTTGTCATTGCATCAGAACACCTGTTTTAGTGAATTACTGTTGCTACTTTTTCTGCACAAATCATTTGTCCTTTCACTGGGGGGTGTGCTGAATAAAAACATGAGCTAACCAGTACACTGTGTTTTAATACAGAATTAAATCTTAGTTTAACTCGAATATATATATACTTATACATATATTCATATGTATATTCATTTGAGTTAATCTAAGACTTACACACACAGTTTCCTCTATTTTTTGGAGAGAATTCAAGGTAATTTTCCCAGTGGAGGTTAAGAAAGAATAAAAGTACTTCTGGAAAACTATTAAAATAAGAATTGTGTAAGCATGGGAAGCTCACAGGAAATTTTTATTATCAAGTTATTGAAAAGTTTATTCTTTCAGTAGATAGCAGTAGTTATTTTATCTTCCTACCTTGCTGTACAGGAAGACACTAATAAAGATTTTATCAGGAACAACATGCAAAATAAAGAAATTTTGATAAATCCCTACTAGGAAGGGATAGTTTCCTAAGAGCACCAGCATTGGATGGTGTGGTGTAAGGCAGTAGTAGTGGGGATCGGTCTTTTCCCTCTTGGTTGGCAGGGGCACTGACTGTGTTCCCAAATGTGAATCCATCCCAGTGCCCAATGTGTAAGTCAGGATTTACCCAGGACACTCTGACAGTCTGAGGAGGCTGGTGCCCTGCTTGCAGCCTGTGGAACCACACACTCGAGCGAGAAACAGCTCTTGCTACCTACCATCTTCTGGGCTCTCACCTCCTCTCCAGTTAAAGTTTTCCTCCTTGCTGCTGAATTCCTGTGATTGAGGCTTCATTGCAGGTAGGAAAGGGAGTGAACAGAAGTATCTGTTCTCTGTTTGTCATGGGCTCCCAGGGAGTGCCCATGATTAAGCCTTTACAGTGCATTTGGATCACATCAGCTGCTAACTTCAACTCCACTGCGAGAGACTCTGGTGGGGTTGTCCCTTCAGTGGGTGGAGGTTTTAGAGGTGATTGTTGTCTCTTTCAGTGCCTTGTATGAGGCTCATGAATGTGAGAGAAATTAATATTTCAGCCTGGAGAAAATGTTAATATTCTGCTTCTGCTTCAGTGAAGAAAGGGGTGAAGGGAGATTTATTTCTGTCCACAAGTTTTCTCTGGCTTTTCCTATTTTAGAAAGTGTGTTTTCAGGTAGAGAGGGAGTTTTGGTAGCAGCGGTGATCTTTGCAGATACTCCCTTTGTTGAAATCATGTGCATTTTGTTCCATTTCAGGGACTTGCAAGTTCATTTCATTTTGGTATTGTGCTTTTAAGAGGTTTTTTTCCAAAATTGCACTAAATTCTATTTTATTATTTTGTGTGAACTTATGTCTTTTAGTAGTGGGTCATTTTCTTTTGCTACAGTACAAGAAAGGCATTTATTGAACTGTTTAAAATTTTCTTTTCCATGGCAAACTGTCCCTAAAATATCACTCCCTTTTTTTTTTTTTTTAATTTTTTTTTCCTTTTAAAAGATACCTGAGAGTCTTCCTCTCAGTTTTAAAAGCATACAAAGGGTCACCCTGAAAAGTGACAGCAACTTCAGTGAAGTCACAGAGCCACTGTGCCAGGGAATTAAACCAAATATCTTCTGCAATTTTGTAGAACCAGAATCTATCCAAGGGATATACATCATGTCTTAAATCTTGGAAGTATATTACAAGATGCTAAAGGTTATTTTCTTTTTGCTTTGCAAGTTTGTAAGTCTCATTACAACCATTCTGTTGAAGGATTTAGGCACGGTACTAAATTAAATTCTTTTCCAGTGGAGATTTTTGAGATTTTTTTTTTGTTAAATCCTTTCTCTGAATAAATTATTATTTTAGAGATGGACATTCTTAGTCTTTAATACACAAAGAAAAGGATTGAATAGTTTATCCAAGTGCAAACCCAAATTTACATATGATGACTTCTGTGAATGTCAGGGCTTCTTCTTTTGCTAACCTTCCCTTCCCAGGCTTGACAACATTTAATTGACTTATTTAGTGGAGCACCATGTTTAAATCCAAGCACTTAAAAAATCTTCAATACCAAGGACCTGCATTTATTACATAATAGTAAACTATCTTGAAGAAGTCTGTTCTTAAATTTGATTTTTTAATAAATCAAGCATTGCAAAGAAGTTGTTTAAAGCAGAGATCACTTACTGCAACTGTGGATTTTGTGGGCCTAATCCTGCAAGCATATGACTGCATAGCACTAATTTTACCATGCCTAACTTACATGTTTGTTTTTAAGAAAAAGATTACTTTGCAGATCTGAAGCTCAGAAGGAAATAGACCATCTCCACTTTGAGGCTTTCATTTCTTCATTTCTGACATTTATTTTGCTGCTGGCTGTAGTTACCCCAAAGTGATTGCAGGCACATCTCTGGCTTTGAAGATCTCCATTTCAAAATGTGCCTTTCTCCCTTGTTTGCTGTAAGTGCAAGATTCATGAATGATGAGACTGGGAGGGGGCAGTTATGAAGGAAGCAAAATTACAACCAAAATACAGTGTGCCAATGCAATTTATTTGATAAACATTGCTTGGCAAATCAAGAGAACTAGTGCATGCTGAGACTTGAATTTCTTTTCTTTACAGAATGAGTAAAGTATTACAGTAAAACCTAACCAATGTATTTCATAAACACAGTGTGTAGGTACTGAGTTTTTTTATAAACCACAAACATTTTAAAGGGCTTACTTTGAAGGAGTGAATGGACACATGGACTTGTTCTGTGGTGTTTGAGACTTTCTTGAGCTTTTCTTTAATTTATGTTCTCTCCTTCAGCAGGAGTAACAACATTGTCTCTCAAGAGTGGCAGATGACCTGAAATGAAAAAGTGTGAAGAGCTATAAATTGTTCTAATCTAGAAAAATTGATCAAATAATAATGTAAATTCTAAAAGGAAGAAATGAGTGAGCTATCAATAGAAACTTTTTCTGTTTTAAATTACATTCACAAGTTCTCAAAATATTCTGACAGTCACATTTAAAATGGCAGCTAAAGACAAAGCTAAACATGATTCTCTACACAGCACCACAACTACTAGAATCTAAGGTCAATCAGACTTAAATAATCTGTTGTCATTTCAAAAACATGTTCTGAAATGCTCCACTTTGCTTTGAAGATTTGAATCCCTTTCAAGGTAGGTAGCTATTAAAAGGCATTTCATTTTGAAGGAACAACAGCAGTAACGGATGCAGCTGATGAAGCTTACTGAATAGATAGTAAAGGTTTCTCAAGGTAGCAGTTTCTAGACTCTTTCTCTCTAGAAGTATTAAACAAATATACTGTACATCTCTTATTTCTTTTCCTTGGCTTATTTGTTTGATTTCTGTGGCATCTCCAGTGTGTTATACTCAGTGTTGTCTGTTACCCTATCTGACTCTCATGATACATAGTGACATAGTGACTTTTTGAGGGCAATGCTGTGAGCAAGGCAGGTGAAGATGTGTCTAGATAAGATTCTGTTTCTGAGACGTTTATGGAGATGAATGGGGGTTGCAGTAGGGAGACATGGGCCTCCTTGGGAAGTCCATCACTGGCAACCTGGTCTTCTAAATTTGGAGTGCTTTTGTAAGGTGGTGGAACTGCCACGTTTCCTGTATAGAGGCAGAGTCTTGCAAGAATTGTAGCATCACATGCACTGTCTTTAGCTGCTTCCGAGGAATGCCTGTGCCATAGCATTGTCACATCTCTGTTAAGATCCTTTAAGGCACTTCTGTTACTGCTGGTGCACCCATACATGGAGTATTCCTGGGCAAAACGTGAGTCTCAAATCCACATTTATCCTGCCCTAACTCAATATTCCTTGTCCCCTGCTCCACTTATGAACATCTTGTTTGAAAGTAAACATTACCTGGTGGTGTTCATAGCACAGCTTGTGAGCCTGGGCAAAAATTCTTCCCAAGTGCTTACTTGGTGTAAATATTGGGAGGTCTAACGCTTAAGTATTTGCTTCCATGGATTTGGAGTGGAATATTCAGAAGTTCTATGACCCACTCCCACTATTTACAGTCCTGGGGCACAAGCTAAAACTGCTGTTCCCTTAATTGCTCCTCCTCACTGGAGCTGTAATCAGAACTCACCATTACAAAATTTGGCAAGCAGAAGGGCTTGTGTGTTTTCAGGAAAAGAAGTTCTAAGGAACTGAGTCTCTAGGAGACAATATGCAGAGAAAGTACCAAGTGTTCTAATTATGTAAAAAGAAAAAAATTATTTACTATTGTATAAACCAGGTCATATTAGTTCTTAGCATTTGTAGATTGTAAACAGAATGTACCAATGTAAAGTAAGACTCAAGATCTCAGTGTTATATGGAAAACTTTGGTTCCATGACATCCAGTGAACATGACCCCTCAACAGCAGCAGCCTCTTCTCCTACCTCACCACAGGTGAGCAAAACAACAGAAATAAAAGCCAGATCTCTCAAGAGCAGTATTTTAATCGATACAAAACTGCATGTGTAGCTAACATTTATAAAAAGAGCTAGGACTGAAGTAACAGGAGTGTTCGCCTTTGAAACTGAACCATGTAAAGAGCAGACTAAAGATAATAGTGGTGCATGAACACTGTCAACATCATGCTTGGAGTCCATCTCCCAAGGACTGTTCTTTTTTGAGACAGGTTGGGAAGTATGAGAAGTGTTAGCAATTACCAGATTTTTTTCAGTTTTGCTCATTGAAAGAACATAGGCCTCTTCCTATTCTCTCCTTTCTGTTCATAGTGGTTGGAGTCTCTGCTCAGCACAAAGCTGTGTTCCTCATGTAACAATTGTCTTCTATTAATCCAGAGACCACCTGAGGAAGGATCTTGTAATAACCTGAAACCACATGCTGGAATCGGGCTTAAGCTGCTGGAATCCTGATTTCCATTGAGTCTGTTGGAAACCTGCCCCCCACTGAGTTTGTCAAGAAGTCTTTACCCTGCAAAGTGGCTCTCCATTGTCAGTGACTCTGGGTAGGCAAATTACCTAGGAGCCTACCAAGGGAACCTACATCTTACAGTGGTATTTCAAGTTTGTCTGAATCTAAGATGGGTATCTGCTTCCCCCACAATCAAGAAATTGCTGTGGAGATCAGGAGGTCATCCTTCTGCTCCCCGTCCAGGAGGCATTTCTAATATAAGGTCTGGAAAGTGTTTGAGGCATTTTTACTGAGACAAATCTTGAGAAGGGATGTAGATATGTAGAGAATCAAGTAAGATGCTGGCTTTCGTCCCTTGGGATAACTATCTTCCAGGTCCTTCAAGTGCCAATTAATTCCAATATTTCCCCTTTTCTAGGAGCATTTCTGGGCGTGGAAGGTCTGGAAAAGTAAAAACTGTTCAGCATTGTCAAGGTTGGAATCCTTGGTACTAGGCACTGGAGTGTTGCTCGGATGAGTGCCATAGGATGAACCAGGGAGTGTATGCAAAGGCAGAACAAGGACAGCCCATATGGTAAACAGACTTCTTAATTACTCAGAGAGTCCTTCCCTTCTGTTTCAATTCTGTACCTGGGGTGCGCATCAGGGATGTGTGCCTTGGTGTGCCAGTGTGGAAGTATTTGGCTCCACATGGATGAACCAGTTTTCACAGGGAATTGGGGTGTGACTCCCTTCCCAGGTTATCTGCATCATCTGTGGGCAGAGGGGAGTAGATGACTACAGGGCTTCACTTTTCACCCCAGAAACAATTCATGAGAGTACTTTGCAGTTATCTTGCCTCACCATGGACAGGGAATGAAGATCTTAACTATTGCAGGTTGACACTTCATTTTAAATAGACTTTAAAAAAATAACAAGATG
This sequence comes from Turnix velox, assembly GCA_013400935.1. Lineage (NCBI taxonomy): Eukaryota > Metazoa > Chordata > Aves > Charadriiformes > Turnicidae > Turnix > Turnix velox. The sequence goes on from VZTY01017619.1 coordinate 177,871, forward strand.
GCAAAGTAGGCATGGCTTGTACTGTACAAGAGAAATTGTGAAAATGTCAGTGATCTCTGAATAAACTCGAGGATCAGTCTGTTTCATTTTACCTAGACAGCTCTCCTAGACATTTATTTTCCCTGGACAGCCATGAAGATGTTCAGAGGGCTGGAGCTGGAGCACCTCCCTTATGAGGACAGGCTGAAGGAGTTCCGGTTGTTTAGCCTGGAGAAGAGAAAGCTCAGGGGGGACCTCATAGTAACTTATCAGTACCTGAAGAGGGACTACAGAAAGGCTGAGGTAGGACTGTTCATAGAATCATAGAATCATAGAATCATAGAATCATAGAATCATAGAAT
>VZTY01017619.1:179148-193142 GCA_013400935.1 Turnix velox
CTCCAGCTGCAGACATGGCCCCATTCCAGATACAGCTGTGCTCCTCAAAGGTTGTCCAACGATCTGTCCATCCTTCAGTGCTGAGATGTGAGACAGAGAGCCATGGCTCTGAGCCCCTCCCTGGGCTCGTAGCCACTGGCTCTCAGTGGCCAGGGTAGCCTGGCTGTGCCCAGCTCAGCCGCAGGAGCCTCAGCTCCTTCCTGTTCATCCCAGGCAAAACAGGGGCTGACCCAGGCAGGGAGGAAGTGCAGAGGAGGAAGAAAACGTTCATGGGTGCAGGGTTTAGGGTAAAGCCCGGCTGGAAGGAAACACCATCCTCCTGTGTCCCACCCCATCAGCAGCTCTAAAGCCAGCACCCAGAGATAGACTCAGAGCAGGGACCACAATGTTACCACTGCAAGATAAATGAGCATCTCTGGGGTCATGGGGGATTTGACTTACCTCGCTGTGTGCTGGCATCCTGGCCTGGTCAGATGGTGTTCAGCTACAGCCAGCTCATGTCAGTTTTCACTTGTTAACTTACGTAACAGAGGCAACAGGCAAATGGAAGGAGGAGAAAAAATTAGTAGGCTGGAAATCCTCCTCATCTTTAACCCAGGCATGTTCCTCCAGAGGTATGACAAGCTTTTGTTTGTGCTACATGTGAAATGACTGTTACATGCTGCGTGTCAATCCAACAGAGCCAGCAGCAAGACAAAATGCTAAGTCAGACAGGTGTGAGATGCACCTGAAAAAGGAGCAGGATGGAAAGGGGTTGCTGGCATCTTATGACACAAGCAGGTGCAGCTTTTGCTTTATTATAGATGACGTGGAGATTTCTGGCTTTAGGTTATAATCTAGACAGTCTGGGTAAGCTGAAGGTGCTACTAGGGATGCAGGATACTTTGGCCCCAAGAAAATTAATTGCTTACATGACTGCCTTGCTCACTAGGTGTGATCTGATTGCTGGTGTATTCATGATTTTCAAGATTAGATTATTAATTTCTTACAATTTGGAAATACTTCTGAAACTGGGAACTGGGACTCACGGCTTTTTTTTTTCAGTATTTGTTGAAGAAGTGCTGAAGAGACAGGAGATTACGCAAATTTGCAAAATACAGATATGAGAAACATGAAAAAAATCATGTCTCACTAAGTAAGGCATCTCCAGCTTCCATTATTATTGTTCTAGGTTCTAGGACACCTGATCTAGGTGTCCCTACTTTGGCAGGGGAATTGGACTAGATGATCTCTCGAGGTCTCTTACAGTTCCTAATGTTCTGTAATTCTGTGATTATCATTCTTTACTAAAAAGATCTTCACCAAAAATAAAAGATTGAAAGTCTTTGTTTCCCTTACAAGGTTATCTGGAGGGAAGGAATTAGGCTAGAGTAGGGTTTTTAAGCTGGAGAAAGCCCCAACAACTACTTTAATGCTTAGTTTGTATTGTACATAAAATCAGTGATTCAGGAACTTCTTGGATGCTGCTTTAGTCTTGTATCCTTTTACTTTTAAACTGAGGAAAAGCATGTCTGTTCCCAGCTTGACAGTGTCATTGACAGCTTAAACCAGAAGAAGTTAAGTAAAAACAGGCTGGTTGACTTCTGAAAGGAAAACAAGTGCTAAAGAAAAATACTTGCTAAGATCCATGTAACTCATTCACTCTAGCTGCACACACTGGTAGAAAATGTGGCACAGCTCACACTCAGAGCTAAAACTTGTTCCAGTTAAAACTTTATGTGATCTGTTTGATGCAGCAAATGTTTGTCCATGCTTTTGCAGATATCTGTCAGCATTTGCTGGCTCTGCTTGTGAGTGCAGATATTAAAAGGTGCCCTTCCTTGGCTGTGTGAGGCTGCTTGCAGAAGGAAAATATGGACCCCTGCTCCAGAGCCGTGTGGAAAGCACATGGCAAAGGCTTGTGGAGAGATCTGTATTGCTTCATTTAGGCAGGGCCAAAATAAAAGATGTTCCATATGATGGAAATGTTTGCCTGCAATTTACCGTTTGTTTGGTCCTCAAAAAGCAGTTTCCCTTCCTCCTATTCGATAGCCAATGAAGATTTTGTTTGCTTTCCCTTTTCCGTGCCATCTGCAAAGTAATCAAATTTTTTGCCCTAGTAAGGGCATGAATTCACATTCATTTCAGAGATACTCATTTCTGAAGAAGAGATACAAAATTAAAATATCTGCAGAAGTGCCAGTGCTGAAAAACAGTTCATTTGATGTGTAGAGTGATAAATTGTTATACCGGTAAGTGTAATGCTAACTGAATCTTCTGGCTTAGAACACAGTGATTATTATCTAGTTACTGCTTCTGCCAAGTACCACTGTCACACATTACCATCATTAATAATTAATGTGGTGGCTACTGTGCTTAGCAATACTACTACTAAGTGTCCTCCCAGTCATTCCTTTGACATGGAAAAAGAACCATTCAGATGCAATTTCTTTTTTTTTTTTAATCTAGTAGGTCATTTGCCTCTTGTCCTGAAGAAAATGACCCATCAAGTAGAAATAATGCTCTACAGTTTCACAAAGTAGAATTATGGGATATGAAGACCTGTTAGAAACCAGAGGAATTATTTATATTGCATGTATATTAGCTCTGGTGGAGCTTCAAGTCAAACAGGTCAGAATGCCAAACGGTTCTGAACTCTCCCACTTAGGTATTGAGTAATAAAGCATCTGATATTATTTAATTAAAGTAATTGTGCATCTCAGGATGCCATTTTATTTCATATGCTTTTGCCGAACAGGAACTCTTTGAGCTTGCAGTCAGAAAGGTTTGTTCAAAGTGCTTTCTGCTTTTGATTGCCCCCCCTTCCATTGTAGAGATGAATGCAGTTTTGACCTTACCTGAAATCAGATTTGAGAATTCTTTAACAAAGTTGCCTAAATTAATCAAATTGCAAAAATGGGAATATGCCTTCAGTCTTGTCCCCAAAGCCATAAATGCCCAACAGCCATTCTGAGTCTTTGGCTTCTGTCTCCTAACCTAGGCGAGAGGAGCTCAGCACAGTGGCTGAGCAAGATGTGTTATGCAATGCTTGTTTAGTGTAATAGATTTTGGCCAACACATGTCAGCTGAAACTTGGCAATCTCTGTAGGCTGCAAAGTGAATTCCTGTACAGACATGTTTACCTTTTTGTTAGCTACAAAACACATTTGGGGGATTACATCAAATACTCTGATAACGGAAACTGCAGTCTCACTAGTTTGCAAACTGATGTGTCTGACATTTTACACATCGAATTTTACTTCACAGTGGGTATCAGACTTTGCCTGTAGCTCATCACTGGCTTAGGCCACCTCCTTAATGGATGCCAGTTTAAGAAGGTCAGATATGCTGTGCACTTATGGAAGTTTTAATAAATATTCCTATAGGTGCAGCTTTAATTGAGATTATAACTCTGACCTCCTGTTGTGTGCAGCCATCTGAAATTGTATGAGCTTTATAAACGTATTAGATGACTGTTCATAGTAGTTAAACGTGAACTCTGTCCAAATATGCCACACTTCCCTTGCTTTCCAGGTGTCTCCTTCTGGATCTAGATTTTAGATTCTTGGAAAGAGTGAAAGTAGGGAAGAATATCTTACAGTTCCAATCTACAAATCTGTTCGGGCTACTGCTCTGAGAAGTGGCGCCCTAATGATTTTTTTTTTAAATTTTTTCTTTATAGATGACGGTGTGAAGTGCTGATAGTGAAAGATGCAAAAGCTTTTATAAACTTCAGTATTTCAATCTTCAGTGATTAAATAATTGACTTCCTTGTATCACTAAGTAGGCCTTTATGAGCAGCTGTTGGGCACAGGTGTGGTAAGCTTCTTTCAGAGTTAGACCAGAAACAATACCTACTATCTCAATATCCCAAATGTGTCCTTCACTGTCTTTTAAAAAGCTCAGATTTGGCTTTCTTATTTGATAAAATCCTGATTTAATTTTTATAGATGCCATGTATTTTAAAGTCATTTTACAGTTATTTTTAAGATATTTCCCAATACACAACCAAAACCATCAGAGTACTATTAGTATTTTGTGTATGTTGTCAGAGTATAAAACATTTAAATATTTGCTTTTGCCCTTAGAGCCTCATTTTAGTAAGAAAGAGAATTATATAAGACTTTGACAACCCTTATTACCAACCCTTTTCTCTGACAAAAATAAATATATTAGTTCTTACGGTCAGGAGAAAAAAAAATCAAAGACTCAATAGAATAAATGTTTGTTAGAACCAAGATTTCCAAACCTTAGAACTATAATCAGCTTAAACCAATTTTGGAAATGTTTAATCATTAATGACAACAATTAAAGAGAGCTTTTCTAAAGAAACCTTATTTAGATCCGGTTAGTACTTGTCTTTCAAACAAACATATTTTGCAAGAAGCCCTTCCCTACCCATACATTGTCACTGCAGCCTCCTCTTTACCTAATGCTACCTTTTCAACAGTGTTCTCACTGGATTTGTAGCTTCTTATTCCCAAATGCTGTTTGCATTGGCTGAAGTGAACAGCAAGTTGGCAGTCATAAAAATACACAGTTCCTCCAAGTTATGTGAAAATTGGCAGCTGGAGGGAAGAAACCCACCCAATGCCTTGACTGAAGAACTGGCTTCAGCATAAACTTGCACTTTGTTGTTCATTATATAATCAGCATGAGAGGAAATTTGGAAACCTCATAGTTTGCAGCCAACCAAATAGGTAAAGTTAGAGAAAACCAACCGTGATTTGGTCTTTGTGCACTTGTGGGAGGTACTTTTTCTGAATGTGACACTGAACTACCATCACTCTGAGGAGGAGCAGTGCTTAGAGCTGTGACTGAAGTGTCATAATAAAGCTGTAGCATTCTTCATGATGTTTTTTCCCTGATGGAGCAGAATCAAAAGTTATTTGCCCTTTTCTAAACAGGAAAGGTCAAAAGTGAGTAACATTACAGTGTCCTCAACAGTTTGTCCCCAAGCTTGTGTTACCCTGGTGAATTATGATAGATTACATTTACAAGCATGTATGAATATTCACGTATGAGTTTTGCAGAGCTGAAAAGGAATATTACTGTTGAAATGGTGCTTTCTGGGTCCTTTTTGCCATCTTTATGTCTCTCTAAAGATTATTCTGTGGGTTTGAAAAATGTAGTAAGAAAACATATTTGTGTTCATAAATGGTCTAAATATTTGTTCATTGAAGAGTTCTGGAACCACTGATCTGCAGAACATGTGTTGGTGGCCTCAAGACAGCTGGCTGATCATGTGAATAGGCGCTGCTCCAGACACTAAGTGCTTACATGATGGTATCTCATGCAGTTATGCAATGCAGAGACAGGTCTTGTGTGACTGATCTCTGCATATATATCCATTGAGATACTGCCTCATGGGAAAAGCATTTGTGAACTTTCACTCCTGACACAAAATTACAGCCACCCAAGGCTTTCTTCTCAATAAAAAAAATTTTGAAGCAAAAGATATCAAACAATCTTACATAATTTTATTTGTCCTTTTGTGTATCCCCTCTACCCTAAGGATATTTCTTTTCTTCTATTTGTTAAACTTCATCTTCAGAGTTATGACATGACATCATTGTTTGATACATGATGCATATTTCAAATGGAGTTCCTCCCATTCTGATTAGCAAGGATTATTCAACACAAGTAAAACTCTAAGATGCTGCATCTTGCCTCTTTTGACATGATTTTAGGATGTAGCTGTGACTGAACCACAGGGAATTTTTTAACAACACTTCAAGCTCAAAAACTACCAACACTGGAAGTCCCGAGTTTCTGTAGGCTAGTCCTGTATTTCTGAACCCACCACTGGAGAAAGAATGAGGAAGGGGGAACAGTAAAATTACTCCAGAGGACTTGCTCCTAAAGAAGGGGTGAAACACAGCTGTTACAAGCAACTAGAAGAAGTAGCGTAGCCCTGTGCAAGTTCTGTGCATTCCATCAGCTTTACGAAGCAGAGTTCCAGGAAGGGATTCTTAAATAAAGGACTAAAAAATAAAGAATGGCACTGAGAAGAAAGAGGCATGAACAAAAATGTATTTCAGTACTTCAGTGCAACTTCGTGTACCGCAGTGGTTTTTTGATTTTTGCTTATAAAGCACAACCTAAATGCAGATTTTTTCAATCTTGTATATACCGCAAGATTGGAGTCCCTCTGTATGAATTCTTGGGAGAAAGATGACAAGCTGCCAGCACTGGGTTAAAATTTGTATTCATGTTCAAAAGAAACATGATTAAAGGGTGTGACACTGGGTAACAAAGACTTCCAGGAAAAAGAGAGTCAAGAAATGAATCAGCAAATATGAAGAGTATCTAATATGTAAAAGACTAGACATCTGTTATGAGATAAGGATTTCTTTCCTGTCTCTGATTTCAGCCAAGACTCTTCTTTCACAGGCTACTCTGTGATTTAACTTCTGGAAATTTACTGAATAGAATTATTTGACTTTTAAAATAATTTCATTCGGAAATGAGGAGAGAAAATAAAAACATACCATTAAATATATGATGTAGCATCCATGCCTTCTTTTTGACCTTCATGAATGTGAGCATAGTATTGTAATGCATGAATCTTTTTCACTTTCTCTTTCCTATCTTCATTCTTTTTTTCTACCTTTTTAAACTAGTGTATCTGGTAGACTCTTACATGAATGATACACAGAATATTTACTGGTTACTTTCGCATATTCTGGTTAATTTTGTCTGTTCATGGACTGCTAGCTTCTCAACTTTATACAGCTAGTCTTAATTTCAACAGGGGGTTGTTTATTTGCCTGTGATTCTGCCTCTGAGTTTGAGCTACTTGGAAGTAATTTCTGTAGGGAGGCATGTCTGTAATTCAAACCATTGAGAGCTGTTGCCTTTCTGCAGTAATAGAATTCATAGCAGCAAAGAAGAGGCAGAATGTTGTGTCAGAAAACATTTTAGGGACCCTCAAATCCCATGTGCTTGTACTAACTGCACACTTCAAAGACAGGAAAGTACTAATAAAACTTTTAGTCATGGACAGTAGGAAGGAAAGCAGGAAGAGAAGGAGAGGATGGGGAACTGTAGACCAGTCAACTAACTCAAATTTAAAGATACATTCTTGAACAAAATTCCAAATGCCTGTAGGTACTTGAAAAATCAAAATGAAATTAATTATAATCAGCAAGTTGTGTTGAGCTAATATTATTTCTTTCTTTGATGAGCTAAAATGTTTTATGGGCAGAGAAGAAGTGGTAAATTTAATCTAGGTTGGCATTTTTAGCTCTTTTGATACTGTTATTTATGACATGCTAATGCATTAAATAATCTCAAGAAATATGGCCAAGGCCAAATGAAAGCTGAGTGCAAGACTTTGAGAATTCAGGTTACAAACAAGCTTGCCACTGAGTGGCATCAGATATGTATTCTGTGCGGTCTGCAAAGGTCTGACGTGTTCCACTCTAACTTGTGTCTTGCCTTGGTGATGGAGAGTAGGCTGTTGAATTCTCAGACACTGTAGAACTACATGGGAGGTAAAGGCTCCTGAAGCTCAGGATAAATATTGAAAATAACTTTCATGAGCTAGAGTAGTTTTGGGGATAGGAGGAAGATGTGAAAGATCTGCAGCTGGTTAAAGTAAGCCGATACAAAAGCAAACTTGTGAATGGGACTCTAAAGCAGCCAGTGAATAAATACTGCTTTTTCTTTATTATTTCTTTGCTATTCCCCTTAGAATATGTGTGAATATTTGTAAGTGGGCAGGGGTTCTTCTTCTGTCATTTATGACCTTTGACTGTTGGATCTGCTTTTGTGCCTTGGACAGTCTTGTTCCATAATTCATGCTTCAGAAATGTCTGCTTCTCATTAATTTCCTGTTGTATCCTTTCTTCTTCTTGAGTTCAGATTTTTGAGGACCCGTGATGCAATCAAGCTGATCTCTCATCAGATTGAATCATTCTTCTTTTTAGATGGTGCAACTGCTTTAATTAATCGCTGAGGGAGCATACTATCTTTTTGCCAGTGAACCATAATCAGTTCCTTGAAACTGATTTATTTTGGTGTCCACTGTTGGTCTTTCTCATCTTTTTGTCCTAGAAATCTTAATCTAGCATGTAATGATTGAGCTACTTGACTTGCCTTTGTACTCAGAGCTGATTTTCTTAGAAGTACTGCTGACCACTGGGAGTCTTTGTGTCTCACCCCTTTCTTCACTTTCTTAAACTGTTTCCGTCCCTGATCTCTCCTTCTCCTCTCCCCTGCCCTGAAATAATTAATAAAACTTGCTTTTCTTTCCCAAGTGAGGAGATGTATTTTTGGACATCTATATGGTTCACACCTTCTGAGAGGGTCATGATTCTCCTCACCTTGAATTGGTTCCAGTATAACATCTTCTACTCCCCCCATGCCAAGTGGGTGCTTCTTTGGTATAAGTTCCTCCTGCTTCCCTGTCATGTCTCTTCCCCCACCTTGTCTGTCTTCCTAAATGGGTTCACTCTGCTACACATCCAGCCTGTATTAATTGCCCCATCCATTTTCAGTTATGTTAACTGTCAAAGGTAATCAGACTTAATATTTAACATGCTCAGCATCTTCTTTTTAGTTTCCTGTATTTCTTTCACTGATTCAGTTGCCTGAAGTGTTCTGTGGAAGGAATGTCTGGTTTTGTTTTCTTGCCATCCCATATGACTTATTTTAAGGAATTATCATGGTAGATGTCTTTCATACTTCTAGTCAGATGTAACTGTCAGGTTATTTCCCATGAAAATAGGAAATATTAATGATAAGATGCTATTGAAACACAGATCTGTAAGGAGGGAATGGGATCACACCCAAGAAAAATAATAGCGAAGACACTACTGAAATGCAGATCTGTAAGGAGGGAATGGGATCACACCCAAGAAAAATAATAGCGAAGACACTACTGAAATGCAGATCTGTAAGGAGGGAATGGGATCACACCCAAGAAAAATAATAGCGAAGACACTACTGAAATGCAGATCTGTAAGGAGGGAGTGGGATCATATCCAAGAAAAATAAAAGCTGAGAGAACTGATGCAGACACTTGAAATTAAGGGAACAGAGATCCTCTCCTGCAAAAGGGAGCTAACAGGCATCAGGCTTTTGCTTACCAAAGGTAGAGAATGGGATTGTAACTCACAGGTTAGAGATGCAGCACAATGCAGAAGAGGCAGATAAAGTAATGGGTGATCCACTGATGCCAGAACAAATGCACACATAACTTCAGATTAGACACTGGAAGAGGATGGTTAACAGAGGAAGAAAACACATTTCTGGAGAAGTTTCCTCTTTAAAGAAGCATTTAGGCTATATTGTTGCAAAGAGAGAGCTAAAAAAGTCTTAAGGACAATAAGAAAATCCTCTTGCTAGGAGGCTGTAGGAGACATAATAAAACAATCCAATCATACCTTCAGTCTTGAACTTTAGAAAAGACGATACACTAGTCTGTCTCTCATATTCACTTTAGTTTAATTTTTTTGATACAAACTTTTTTATATTCCACTAAAAGTAAGGATTGATTTAGCAAAACCACACAAATAACCTTCTCTGATTCTTTGAAGCTGTGAGGTAAGAAGAGTAGTTTTTTGGGGAGAAGAGTGATTTCTTATTTTAGTGATTATTTAAAAGGCTGGCTGGTAACTCCTGGTTATATTTATCTTATTCTGTATCTTCATTAATTGATCACTATTCTAAAAATCAATGGTTGCCACATGACAAGTAATTAAAATATAATTTAATTACTTATGTAAAAATAAACACAGTAGTATGGTAACATGCTGAAGATTATGATTTGGCTCAATTTTGGAAGTTTAGACAAGAGACATGCATAATTTTCAGCATTTCTCTAAGCCTCTTGAAAATTTCAATCAATGGAATAATTTTCAGGATGTATTTTTGTATGAAAGGCTAGAATATGGAGGCACACTTGGGGTTTAGTTTGTTTTTTCATTTTTCTTTTACATCCTGTAATGAAAATAAATCCTGTTAAAAAATACATTTTCCAGAAAAAATTAAATTATTCTTTACAAGCCTTCCTTGATGGGAGATCTGACTAGCTGAGCATCACTGACCTTGGTAGCATCTTATTTATTTCTTCCAATAGGAGGGTAAATGCCTGGTGGATGTGAATCCACTGATTGTGACTTGCCTCAAAATACTGAAATAAGACGTAGCAAAGACCAATCACAAGAGCCATTATGAACATATGTTGTTCTTATTTACTGCTCTTCATCTATGCTTCTGCAAAATAAAGTTTATTGAAATGAGGTCCTTTACAAATGGTAATTGTTTTTCTGAAAATCAAAGTGAAATTAAGACATGTAACAAATGTAAGAGAAGATGCATTACCACTTTATCACCCTCATTTATGAGGAGCATGAATTTTCAAAAGATGTTATTCTTTCTGTCAGATTTCAGTACCATGGAAGTTTAAAATCTGAATTATTAAATTCTCTCAAGGGAGATTTTACTCAGCGTTGTTATAATTTATTTTATCACTGGCATGAGTGTTCACACAGCAGCAAAGCTTAGGTAGTCCAAATAGTTGAACCTGGGATAATCATGTAGTTAGCTGTGAATCAAATGGGGACTACTGACATTCTAAAATCCAGAATCCATGTGAGAGGTGCAATAGTGTCAGCTGTTTCTTCAGGACCATCCATATTATTAATTTTGACTGCACTTTCCTGGCAAGCAGCTATTTTGTATGTTCTCTTTGCAGACTTAAAGGTGAATTTTAATATTTTATTGTGCTGGAACTGTTTTACTGTTTCAGTGGAGGGTGGGAAAAATGCAAGTAACCCTTTACCCAGGGATGCTTCCATGTAAAATTATCCACCCCTTTTCTGACAGTCTTGTGTGTGATTTTTTTTTCTTTGTTACTTATCAGTTGCAGTATGTATTACCGCTGTACAGACATGAACAAAACACATAATATAAAATTACTTGTGTTAATGAACACCAGGAGTAGTGAATGGCTTTTAGCGTGCTACAAAACACTAGTGTGATTCAGTCACTTTCCCTTTTTCACCTATAAGACTTCCCTTTTAAAAAATAGTTTTGATACAGAAAATGCACTTCTTTCATGTGATCTATAAGAACACCAATGAACATGACATTATGGAATTCTGACCTTACCAAAATATTGCTTCTTTTGATATGGAACATCAATACCTTACATAAATAGCACATAGAGGAAGAGCAGGGTACTTTCTCACCAGACAGACACAATGTCAGAGCCTTTTTTAAAGATTTCATTCTAGGTGATACTTTTTCCTTCCTGTTTCTTATTTTACTTTGCTTTTTTCTTCTGTTTAATGAAGGAAAGAAAGGACTTCATGTCATGAAGGACCATCAAATAAATATGAACACTTAGGAAGATGATGTCATCTTCATATTTTATGCATCCATGGAGAGCTGAATAGTAACATGAGGGAGGAACAGGAAAATGGGTATTACTTCTGCATATGGCATCAGCTATTCTCTTGTCATATTGCAGTTCTGCTTTTTATGTCAAAACTATGAGAGAGATAGTAAAAAAAAATTGAAACAGCTAAGAAAACAGTTATGAGAGCAAAGTATAAATATTATCCTCAATGAGAGCTTGGTCAGTCTGGTTTATCCTAGAGGCAGTCATCATTTGGCTTGATGCTGAGAATCAAGGGAGAGCTCTGGCAAGATAAGCATCCTCCATTTTCAGCTGTGGTGCAAGCAAGAGCCAGAGGTCAGTCGGCGAGGTGGATATCATACAGGCAGAGGTGAGGAAGCTCTGAGGAGAAAAGGAAGCCTCGCGAAGCTTTGCTGAAGCCTGATGAAAAAGTATGTTGGGCTGATAAACAGGGTGGTTTTTTGCAGGAAGACAGTGCAGACATAATTACATTTAATTTAGAAATTAGTGCGTGAGGTACTTTTAATCTGGTTAATAAAAAAGTTAATCTTATTAATATATAGTATTTAGTGCCAGGAATAAGTAGGTGTGTAACCAGTATGTCCTGTTCGTAAGAAAAACGTTGCAAGTGGCTCATCATCCACAAGGGGGAGCTAGAACTGTCTTTAAAACGTTCGCAATAAAACTCGTCAAACAATACAACTTAAAGTTGCCTTGAAGCACACACGTTATTTTGTGACAAAGCCAGTGTTCTTAGCTGAAAGACTGTACTCAACGAGCAGCTCCTCTGCCCTGGGGTCACAGGGTATATATTTCCCTATACTGTGATGTGTAATGTGTCAAGGAATTACAAGCTGTGCAAAGAAACTGTGGTAGGGCACTGCAAAGATGCAAGTATCTTGCTGCTATTAGTCCTGTTTGGATAAAAAAAGGCAGTTCCTTCTTTTCAAGAGTCGTTTGTTGTGCCATGTATCTGAGGCAATAAACAAAGAGGAAATCTGGGGTGAGGGGAGGAGGGGGATGTGAAACTGAAAATAAAATACACATCGCCCTGCTGGGTAATAGAAAGTCAAGCTGTGGTGATTTAAACACAAAAAAACCAACAATAGAGCCACCAACAGGATCCTTCTTCTAGGAAAACCTGAGCTCCATGGGGAAAAAACGACGGACTTATAAAATTGGTTAGTGGAAGATAATGACTTGAAATTTACTGCATTAAAAAATAATTGGTTTGAAGGAAGAGTGCTACAGCTATAAAACCTTCCTCTGGTAAATAAGTGCCTTATATGAAGGTCAACTGGAACTGCTGGTTGAGCACATGAAGCTGAAGCTGAATCCTACAAGTAAAATGTGGAACTAACTGAGCAATGGTGTGTGTTGAGGGATACTTGCGAAGAAGCCTTTCCAGGGAGATTCCTGGGTCAGAGAAGTGTCCAACATCAAAGGAAGATGTCTGTGAGTATGAAAATATATAGGTACATACAGAAAATGAGAAATAATGGAAAACTTTTAAATGGGCAAAGTGTTTGTTTTCCACATAACAATATTAAGCAAGAATAGTCTCCTTGTTGTGCTGCAAACAATTGTTTATTGCATCATTGGATGTCACAGACCAAAAGCCCCTTTTCTTTGAGTGTGGGGTAGAAGGATTTCAGATTTTGGCATCTAAACACAATACTTGCAGTTCACTCAAGAGGCAAAATGCCTCCATTACTGCACACAATAACTGCTTAGTGGCTGCTTAGATTAGTGTGCAAAAAAAGGCTATCTTGTCATTAGGATCCGCATTAGGTTTGTCTTGGTGGCCTGAGCCTGATGTCTAATGGACCTGATGGCCATGGTTGAGGGCCAGTAAAGGCTGGTTAAAAGAATAAATGAAAAAATTTTACTTACAGCAGGGGATAAGTTCTGCATGGTACAATGTTAGTTTTATTTTCTTTTGTGTGTGTGCATGTGAGCAATGTGAGTGGATGTACAAAGATTTGCTGTATTTTGCCCCAGGGTGTAAGCGTTGGTGTGTCTTTTTCCTACTTGTACTGAGTATAATGGGTCTGTAGAAGAATGATGAAGCACTAGGCACTAGTCTTGTTTGTTTGACTCTTGAACACTTCACTTGACTCATGTAAAACTGACCTACTTGCAATCAGAGACTAAATTTAGTAATTTTGGCTTTGCAAAGGCGAGAAAACTTTTTTGGTCCAAAGGCTTCTTCTAATGTGCATTACTGCTTGTCTCTCCCTTTGGTCTGATAGGAACAGCCAAATACTGAAACCTGGTGCTCCTGGGGATTATCCAAACAAAGGGAATATAGAGAATAATATTGACGTTTGCATGTGGCTTCCAGTGCCACTTCAGATTACAATGAGCAAAGTTATAATTCCGTAAGATTCTATAGCACCAAATTGCATATAAAATAGTGAACAACATAAACTTCATTCAGATTTTTCTTTAGCCAGGTTGTTTTATGTTAGAAATCTCTTAAAAGTCGATGCAGTACAATTATCTTCTTTTTGATGTTAGCAGTCATATGGCAAAATAATCATGTGGGAAGAAATATCTTTGAGGAAGCAGCATCTTAGCAGGTGCCTCAATTGATAAGTAAAATCTCCTTCCGGTCTGGCAAGGGAAGACATAGAATCATAGAATA
>VZTY01017621.1:4742-16589 GCA_013400935.1 Turnix velox
TTGCATGTGGGTGATGCCTGAAACAACTGCCGCAATCAGAGAACCAACTTTTAAAACTCCCAATCAGAAACTGCCCAGAGAACCAACCTTAAAAACTCCCCTTGTCATTTTTGAGACTTTTATGTCACCATAAATAGAATTATATTAACAAAACTGTCATGAAGCCAATTAGAATTCCATTCTGTGTCCATTTCCCAACAGCAAATTAAAAGGTAAAAAAAATTTATAAAACAAATTTCCATCACTCTACTTTTTGTGTTCTGGCCACACCTCATGATGTGCAAGATCTTTTTTCTCTGCCAGAGCAAAATAATCTAGTGGGGAAAATGAACCTGTGTTGGACATGGGGCTAATCCAAACCTTCCCTAAGCATTTGGGAACATATTTGAGTCTTGCTAAATACATATTTATCCCCTAGAAAGAATGACAGCTGCCTTTGTCAGACAAAATGCTCAGTTTCTCATTAAAATCCAAAAAGCTTTATTCACAGTTGGGTGTTTGGTGTTCTTTCTTTGATATAAATTGCAGTCTAAAAATGAACTTGGGAGAAAGAGAATTTCATCTTGCTGAAATGCCTCCTGTGGATTTTCTGTCTGGTTTTTTTCCTTTATTTTTTCTTTTTTCTATTGAGTGAGAGGTTGTTGGAATTGATTTGTTTTCATGGAGTTTTGCAATGCAAGTAAGTTATCAAAATTTTCAACAAATTCCAGATGACCATAGAGCTGGTTTATACTAGTTCCAATTTATTATGAGATGCTAAAACTTCTGAGCTTTTTTTTTTCCAGATTTATTCTGATGTGTGAAGGCTGAATCTTCCATATTATTAGACTTCCAGTGTCAGGTGTTAATAAATCATTATATTTATAGCTCAGTAACATTTCCAACTTCTTCTTCTATTTGAATATTAATATTTCCTTTTTAATCATGGTAGGAGGTTTTTCCCATGAGTTTTTTTATAATTTTAAGCCCAGGATAGCTGGTTATTTTACAAGCATGGCTTTGTTTTGTGAAATCTCTGTGTGGTGTTGTACAAATAGAAAGGGTTAACCATTTGAACATAAAAATACATAAAAAATTGCAGTGTTCTAAGCTCTTGGAAAATTGAGTTTTCTCACAGTCTTTATCACAGATGTTATCATGATCCAAGTGTCCAAAAGGACTGAAGCTCTGTAGGAATTGTTTTGTTATTTGGCTGGTGTGTCATGTTCCACCTCCCAACTGTTTGGCTTGGCAGCTTTTAGCCAAGTTTTCCTGACTTGCTTTTTCCTCTTGCTCCCTTTGACATATGACTGGGTGACTGCACTTAGAAAATTTCTATTTCCTTCTTTTTTTCTGTTCCCCTTTTACATCCCATTTTCTATTTGTTTCATTTACACTGAGTGAATTCTTTTCATTTTGCAATAAAATCAGGAGATGAAGGTATGTGCTCTGACAATACTCTTTTATTAACTTGAGGAGCCAACATAATACTCTTTATTTTTTGGGTTGCTTACTGGTCACAAACATCCCAAGAATGTTGATTTCTTATTGGAGAGGGTCCAGAGAAGGGCCACGAAGATGATCAAAGGGTTGGAGCAACTGCCCTATGAGGACAGGCTGAAGGAGTTGGGGTTGTTCAGCCTGGAGAAGAGAAGGCTCAGAGGGGACCTCAGAGTAACTTCTCAGTACCTGAGGGGGTCCTACAGAAAGGCAGGGGAAGGAATTTTTAACATAATATCAGATGGGAGGACTAGAAACAATGGATATAAATTAGAGGGGGATAGATTTAGACTAGACATAAGAAAGAAATTCTTTCCAGTGAGGGTGGTGAAGCACTGGAACAGGTTGACCAGAGAGGTTGTGGATGCCCCATCTCTGGAGGTGTTCAAGACCAGGCTGGACAAGGCACTGAGCAGCCTGATGTAGTGGGAGGTGTCCCTGCCTATGGCAGGGGGGTTGGAACTGGATGATCTTTAAGGTCCCTTCCAACCCAAACTATTCTATGATTCTATGATTCTATATACTTTCTTCAAGCAGCTATGGAAATAATTTCCCTGCCTGGAATGAAAGGTGTTTTTCTTATTTTAATTTTTTTATAGAAGAATCTATCTCAGAGGTCTTGTTACACAACTTGCTGCAGCCCTTGTAGAGTGGAAATAAGTCCCTACAATCAACCCAAACCCCTTTTCTCATCTTCCATTCCTTCTAGCAAAGCATGCAACAGGGCTGTGTGTTTTATTCTGCTTTCTGCTAAACAACAGCTGCATTTCAATGCTGATTTACAAATGCATTCCAGGAGTGTAAAGCCCTCTGAATGAAACACGTTATGTACATGTACAATGTGCCATGAGTATTGTCAAGGAAACACAAGCTGGAAGAGAAATGCAGCAGTTGCTAAGAAACACTATAGCAGAAAAAAAAATGAGGACTTGTTTGCTGACATGCATAGATTTGAAACATTCCTCCTTGTTCTTTGAGGTCTTTGCATCTCAAACCTCACCTGTAATGAGATTTTGAAAGGATCCACATGTGTCTCAGCATCCTTGAGACAATTCACCTTTAGCTATAAGGGCATAAATGGCAGAGGGATTGGAACTAGATGATCTTTAAGGTCCCTTCCAACCCAAATTATTCTATTATTCTAAAAATAGTGGGTTTTGATAGAATCAGTTGATGGTTTGGGAAGATTTTGTAGCAGACAGGACTCTACTATCCTTGTCATAGGTCACCACCAACCCAAAGATGTGGGCTGTTCCTGTCAGGGATCCCTTCAGATGTAACCAAGAGTCTAAAATTCCCCCTTTCTACCCTCAATGAACAAGGTGTCTTTTGTTTAGACTGTTGAAGCATCATTTGAGTAGAACATCCAAGTTGATTTCTTCTATATACTTTGTTCAAGCAGCTGTGCTAATAATTCCCCTGCCTGAAATGAAAGGTGTTTTTCTTATTTTAATTTTTTTTTTTAGAAGCATCTATCTCGGAGGGTTTGTTACAAAGTGTAGGGAAGCATCATTTGAGTAGAACATCCAAGTTATCATCTCCTTTGTAGCTGAGAAGTTTTACAAACCTCTATCCTCCTGTGGTCTAAACCTGTAATGAAATTCTTAATCCCCTTCTCTACCTATCCTGCCTTTGTGATGTGAGTCCAAGATTTCTAGGACATGATGAATAAGCAACTGCTGTATTCCATCTGCCTGACAAAGTGCTGCCTTTCTGGAGATCTAAATATCTCAGCACCCATTTTATATTTAGGAGATCTCACCAGGCAAGTTAATTTGAGCCTCTGCATATCTGTATTCCTTTATTTTAATATTAATAAATTAATATTCTTGCTGTTACCTGAGAATCTGGTTAAAAAATGGCAACTCCTTCCCTGTCTAGGGAAAGCAGGAATTTATTTCAGGTTAACTATGAGTCCAGACAGAGAAATGCTGTTGTTTTTCAGCTCCCCTTCTTATGATTCTTCATTAATGTTATCTATCCAGTTGTTCCAGACAGTCTGTTCTTAGGAAGCAGTCCAACAAATCAACTCTCAGATGCTTTTAATTGTCCATTTCTTTCCATTTTCCATGTTTGTAGCTTTTGTTGCATCCAATTTCCATTTGTCTCGATTAATTTTGTGAGCAGAAAGAATTTGGGAGCTTAAGGCAATTGGTCTGGAACCTCTCATCAGCTAGAAAAATTTGCCATGGATTGTGATTTAACATTTAGTTTCACACATTTCCCTCAGAGGATGATTGCTTTTTAATGTTATTCTGAATTCCTGGAAGTTGTAGGTTCCTTGTCTGTTATCAGACCATAAAACTTCTCTCTCTCTGAGTTCTTAAAAAGTCCTTTCAGCTGCTCTCAAAATGCCTGTCATTTCTGATGCTAAAAAAGCAGGATGAAATTTTCAGTGGTAATTTGTTACAGAGGAATCCATGAAATTTGAATAAATAGCAAACTCCTCTTTCCATCCCTAGCTCATTTTAATAACATGAGTATTGTGAAAAGTTCAGTTTGTGAATCTCTTACTGATTGCAAGTTAGTTTGGTGCCCTAGAAACCACTTCAAGAGCTGGAAAATAAATGTGGAGTAAAGATTTTAATGTAAAATTAAGCTGCTGCAATTGGCTGTTACCTGATGAAGCTGCAGGAAATAGATGAAGTGTTTGGAGCTGTCATATGTTTGCATCATTCTTTGGGTTTTTTTATGCTTCTACGTGAATGTTTTCCATATGCATTTCCAGCTTAGTCATCCAAACTGAAGACAAAGGTGTAGTGACTAAACAGCAGATCACTTGAGGCTTCTTTGGTGCTAATTAATTTACTTATCTCCATTGGTTGGCAGTTTTTAATCATTATAAAAGCTCCTGTGGATATCTTAATTTGTTTTCATTTCCAAAGCAGAAACACAGGGTTCTTTCAAAGACTTTTAAAAGGCTTTTTCTGTAGTTGTTTGAGAAATAATAATTAATGTTTTCATGTTTAGTTTCCTGATTTCCACTTTAAACTAGAGAAGAGGAATGGTCACAGTGTCCAAATATGTTTCTGAAGAAGAATCTAGAAAATTTTATGTTGGTTTCTCCAACAAAACATACTTTACAGCACCATGCCCTGGCAAAAAGCTCCTCCCCATCTTTCCTGGAGCCCCTCAAGACTCTGGGAGACCACTTGAGGTGAACCCTTCTCTTCTCCAGCCTCAACAATCCCCATCTCTCTCAGCCAGCAGATGTTCCATCCCTCCCATCATCCTTGTGGCATCCTCTGGACCCTCTCCAATAGTTCCATGTCCATTTTTTTCTGTCTGTCTGTCCATCTCCAGGCTGTACCACAGGCTGCAGCATCTTCTGCTGGAAGGTTGCCATCTCCTCTGACTGGCCTTAAACCTGAGCTGCTCAAATTCCCACAGCACATCCCTACAGCATCCCCTTCTTTGCAAGGGAAGATTGTCCTTGTCTTTCCAGCATTTCCAGACCTGAGCAATTCCCCTGGCTAGTTGGGGGCTTTCACTGCTTCAAGGATTAACCATGCAATGGTCCTTCAGGAGTAAGGAGAAGCCTTTTCCTGTTTATCATTCTACAGCAGTAAAGCCATGAGGAAAACAAGGATTTAATTCAGCCTTTTTTATTTTTTTTTTGCTTTTTTTTGGATGTAAATTGCTCCTCTCTGTAAAGATGTTTCAGAAAGGTTGGGATAGGAGTTTCTAATAGGGTCCAGGATGGCAAATTGGAAGAGGGGAGATTTAGGCTGGAGAGAGGAAAGTTCTTTGCTGTGAGGATGATGGAAGAGGTTGCCCAAAGAGGTTGTGGATGCTCCCTCAATCTCTGGAGGTGTTTAAGGCCAGGCTGGATGAGGCTTTGAGCATCCTTATCTACTGGGATGTGTCTTTGCCCATGGCAGGGGGGTTGGAACTAGATGATCTTGAAGGTCCCTTCCAACCCAAACCATTTTAGGAATTCTAAGATTCTAGAATCCTCTATGTGTGGCAGAGCTTTGGTTCCTGGGAATTCACAATTATCTCCCTGGAGCAACAGAAGGAAGGACAGATTCTGGACTTGATTTAGGTCAGGTTATGAGGGCTCACCCTGCTTTTTGTGATATTCAAGGGATGTGGCAGCCACAGTACACAAAATGAATGCTCTATTAATAACTTCCCTTTTAACAGCCACTTAACCCAGAAGCTGAGCTGGGTTACTGAAACTTCCACTGCTGGTGCTGTGCAGCAGTTGTACTGACAAGCGTGTCTAGAAAGTTAATGGGATGCCTGTGAACAGACATTTGGCAAGATTGTCAGCTCCTCCAGGTTTATTTCAGGTACAGTTTGTCTTGGTGGTGTGAGAGACTTGCAAAAATCTGTCCCCAGTGTGTATTCTGCATCTTTCTCAGCTCTGTGCAGGGAATGATTTCCCCACCAAGCTTCTTGAGCTCTCTCTGGGCTTTCTCATCCTACTTTGATTTTTTTTTTAATTTTTTTTTCTATTTTTTAAGGATCTGTGTTGCCTTTGGTGCTAGAAAAAGGTTAATTTAAGCTTTCCTTGTTCCAAACCTGAAGAGTTAAAGCAGATCTTCTTAAGCACCTAGTAGCAACCTTCAACCAGTGCTGGTCTGGCTCTGACACCTCCAATTCTGCATGTATTTATCTGTGTCTAAACTGCTTTAAAATCAGTGGGAGTTAAGCAGAGAATGTTAATTGCTTTGCAGAAGTGATGGTTTAAGTAATTTGGTGGCTCATATGTATTGGGAATATCTCCTACCAATACTACACATACTTTACTACACTTTTACAACCCTCAGGTCTTTGCAGCATTGAATTCTAACCTGGAGTTTTTATTCTTATCCTAGGGATTTTTTTCCCCCCCACTTTTCATTTGATTTTCTGTTACATAACTAGTATTTTACATCTTAAGTTGCTCAAGCTTTTTTTCCCCTCACTCTTTTTTTGCACTCAGAAATAAAGTGGATGCCTGTGGGGAGAGGAAAAAAAGGAAGGGGGAGTGCAAGAAGGAAAATGAATCACACCCTTGCATGAGCAGGGATGTGGTAGCTATTTATGCTATAAATACCACATCAGTAGGACTTAAAATGTTATTGCCTTGTGGGTCTTAAAATGCATTATCAATGCTTAGGTGGGTTTTGCTTGAGTATTTTCATGGCAGGTAGACTTATTCAAGCAAATGTTTGCTTTCTTTGCTTTTTTAGGAGGATTTATAGCACATGGTGGTTTTCTTGGGCTCACAAACTCTACCCACTGCTTGCTGTTTGAATGAGGGGTTGCCTTAAGCTTGCTAGAATCAGAGTTGGAAGGGACCTGTAAATGTCATCTAGTCCCACCCCCCTGCAGTCAGCAGGGAAATAATTTTCAAAATAAAGGATTTTCTCCTTGTTCTGCCTTGATTTGGTGGAATTTTGGGAATAAATCTGACCAGGAGGAAGGTTCTGCCTTGATTTGATGAGATATTCCCCTGGGAATGCATCCAACCAGGAGGCTTCTGCCTTGATTTGGTGGAATTTTGGGAAAGAACCTGACCAGGAGGAGGGTTCTGCCTTGATTTGATGAGATATTCCCCTGGGAATGCATCCAACCAGGAGGCTTCTGCCTTGGTTTGGTGGGATTTTGGGAAAGAATCTGACCAGGAGGAAGGTTCTGCCTTGATTTGATGAGATATTCCCCTGGGAATGCATCCAACCAGGAGGCTTCTGCCTTGGTTTGGTGGGATTTTGGGAAAGAATCTGACCAGGAGGAAGGTTCTGCCTTGATTTGATGAGATATTCCCCTGGGAATGCATCCAACCAGGAGGCTTCTGCCTTGATTTGGTGGGATTTTGGCAATGAATCTGACCTGGAGGAGGCTTCTGCCTCGATTTGGTGGGATTTTGGCAATGAATCTGACCAGGAGGAAGGTTCTGCCTTGATTTGGTTGGGATTTTGGGAAAGAATGTCACCAGGAGGAAAGGTTCTGCCTTGATTTGGTTGGGATTTTGGGAATGAATCTGGCCAGGAGGGGAAGGTTCTGCCTTGATTTGATGCAATTTTGGGAAAGAATCTGACCAGGAGGAGGCTTCTGCCTTGATTTGGTTGGGATTTTGGGAATGAATCTGTCCAGGAGGGGAAGGTTCTGCCTTGATTTGGTGGGATTTTGGGAATGGATCTGACCAGGAGGAGGATACTGCCTTGATTTGATGCTCTTAAATGATACCTGTCTGTGCTGAGCAGTCAGTTCTGAATATGGATTTGCCTTCCTCAAGAAGGAGGTGGATGATGGTTTACTTTGTGCTGTTACCCCCAAACTGCTTGTATTATGTGGGGTGAAATTTAGAGCTGTTTTTCCATCCTGACTCAGAATGAGCTAACACTGAGCTCTCTAATCAGCTTGTATTCTTTCCTGTTGCCTCCAACAGGGTGTATTCTCTTAACCATCTGAGCAATAAAACAGTCATTTGTAAAAGCAGAGCTGTCCTAGTAATCAAGCTGAATTGTTCTGCAGCCCCTAACAGTGGAAAGAAACCATGATTAAATAGTTCCCAACAAGATTAATCAGATGCTTACAGCAAAGTGATGCCCTCCAGATGGGCCAGACAGAGCAGCATTAAGATATTTTATACCTGTTCTATCTCAACAACACAATCCTGGTAGCAATGTAGTTTTAAAATGTTAATTTTACTCTCTATCCAGGTAATTAGTCTAAAATAATAAAGACTTTCTCACTGCCTACATTCCATAAACCAGAAGTTTTGTGAATCAGATAAATCTGAATATTTGACCTAACATTTTCATATGGTAAAAAAAAATGTGAAGTCTAAATATGCAAGATGGGGATTGAAGTATTGGAAGAAGAGGTAAATTGTTCTTTTTCATAGTAGAAAAGTGTTGGAAAAGATGCTGTAGTGGTTGTGGAGTGTCCTGTCTGCTCTTTTTGAATCATGGCCCTCCTAAAGTAGCTTTTAATTTCCTGGATTAGGCTAATGAGAACCAAGCAGGAGTATAAAAGCAATGAATTACACTCTTGAAATTAATACAATAAGCATGTGTAGAAGCTCTGCCTGTCTCTGCTGCTTCATCCAGTGGCTGCTTGCATGTGCAAATATTTCCAAGCTGAGATGTTAACAAGGAGATACTGCTGGTCCTTAAAGGTGCAGGATGTAAAATCCCTGTTAGGGCTGAAAAGCATCCCTAGGATTGGGAGCTGTAATCCCATCACCAAATAGGATTGATATAAATATAATCCTATTACTAAACTATGTACTTGCATGTCAGAATGAGCAGTGAATAAAGGGGGGGAAGATACTTGGGTTGTGCTGCTCTTTCAAGGCAGATAATGATGCAGCATTGTAACATGTGCTGATTTAAAAGGCCAATTTTGGTACAGGCAGCAGTGCCATCACCATAAGTTCATTTAGCAGTAGGTTCTGAGCTGAGGGGGCATCCACAACCTCTCTGGGCAACCTGTTCCAGTGTTTCACCACCCTCACTGTAAAGAATTTATTTCTTATGTCTAGTCTAAATCTATCCCCCTCCAATTTACATCCATTGTTTCTAGTCCTCCCATCCGATATTATGTTAAAAATTCCTTCCCCTGCCTTTCTGTAGGACCCCCTCAGGTACTGAGAAGTTACTCTGAGGTCCCCTCTGAGCCTTCTCTTCTCCAGGCTGAACAACCCCAACTCCTTCAGCCTGTCCTCATAGGGCAGTTGCTCCAACCCTTTGACCATCTTCGTGGCCCTTCTCTGGACCCTCTCCAACAGCTGAATGTCCTTCCTGTGTTGAGGGCTCCAGAACTGGACACAGTAACTCCAGGTGGGGTCTCACCAGTGCCGAGTAGAGGGGTAAAATCCCCTCTCTGGACCTGCTGGTCACACTCCTCTTGATGCAACCCAGGATTTGGTTGGTGCCTTCTTGGCTGCGAGTGCACACTGCTGGCTCATGTTGAGTTTGTCATCAACTGACACCCCCAAGTCTTTCTCTTCAGAGCTGCACTCAAGCCACTCTCCACCCAGCCTGTGTCTGTGCTTGGGATTGCTTCCACCCAGGTGCAGGACCTTGCACTTGGCCTTGTTGAACTTGCTGAGGTTGGCTTGGGCCCACCTCTCAAGCCTGTCAAGGTCCCTCTGGATGCCATCCCTTCCTTCAGGTGTATCAACTGCACCACACAGCTTGGTGTCATCTGCAAACTTGCTGAGGGTGCACTCCATCCCACTGTCCATCTCTCCTCCGAAGATGTTAAATAGCACTAGGAAATCTAGTTAAATCTAGGAGTAATGGATGCAAATTACAAAAGGGGAGATTTAGGATGGAGAGAAGAAAGAAATTCTTTGCTGTGAGGGTGGTGAGAGACTGGAAGAGCTTTCCCAGAGAGGTTGTGGATGCCCCCTCAATCCCTGGAGGTGTTTAAGGCCAGGCTGAAGCACTGAGCAACCTGGTCAAGTAGGAGGTGTCCCTGCCCATGGCAGGGGGGTTGGAACTAGATGATCTTGAAGGTTCCTTCCAACCCAAACCATTCTATCCAACTTTCTAGTTATGTTTAACAGCTCAACAGAAGATGCTTTAAATCCTCTATGCTATTTCACCCCCTCTCCTGACTATTTCCAATGGGAACTGCATGCTCACTTAGAGAATTATATTATACATGTCAATGACAACCTGATTTATTTGTAGAAAGTTAGTGGGAAAATCTGATATAGCAGGTAATGCTGTTATACCAAGGAAAAGCTGATTTCCTGTCTTCACTGAGGAGTTTGCACCTGATAAGAATATTATGTGCTGGTAATTTGAACTATGTGATAATGAAGATGGGGGGGGGAAAAAAACCCCAAAAACCATGCAGAAGATATCTTAATTTGATGACTTAGACATTTTCTTTTTAAGAATAGATGAAGAAAATGTTTTTAATATGTAAACTAATTTTAATGTAATTTTCTGTCTTTTAGTGATGGTTTTTGCATACCTGAAAGGGTTAGAGATTAAATTGCATAGGGATTAAAAAATTGCAGGCTTAATCTGATATGTTTTCTTCTGGGAAACCTAATAATGATTTATAAAAACAGAATCATGGAATGGTTTGGGTTGGAAGGGACCTGAAAAATCATCTAGTTCTAACCCCTCAGCCATAGGCAGGGAATATGAAGATATTTATTATTTAAATATCTGAAGAGGTAGGACTGGACCCTCCAACAGCTACCTATGGAGGTTTTGAGGTGCTCATCTCATAATCAGTAATGGTTTTGGGGTAAAATCTGTACTAATTTGGCTGGAAAGAATGTTTCAGTTTAGACATACCTCCATGTCTCCTAAAGGATGCCATCATAAAATGGATGACTGTGCTTTATGGGTGCTAAAAGATTGCTTTTTTCATTGCATGGCAACTCCACCTCAGAAGAAGAAGAAGAAGGGATGTGCTCTGAAATAATCAAGTGGGAACAATCAAGCATTAACTCAACTTCAATCTGATAAAGACAGCTCAATACCTAATTAGTCTCCTGTCTTAGATGTGTGTTTTGAAGTCTGAGGTTCATCATTAAGGAAAGTAATTAAGTGAACAAGCATTTTATCACCAACAGCATCCTCAGAGAAGGGGACAGGCTGGCAGAGAAGGGACAGGACAAAGGCATGGGTGGATCAATACCACACAAATCTGTTTTTCCTAATGACAACTATTGTGCTGCCAGTTTTAATTGCTTTGGTGTTTTTTTTTTTTCCCCCAGAGAATCTAAGCTGAAGTGTGCAGAGGTAAATTGAGATGCAAGATTTATCTTGTAAATTTGACTGCTGCACTTTGAACTGCCACTTTTTTTTTTAATTATTTGTTGATTAGGAAGGTTATTAATCAGTGATGAAACTTATTAGAGCTTGTCTAAAGGACAAACTGAATAGGCTCTGCTTAGCAACCCATAATGCAGTCCTGGATTTCTCTTGGCTGCCAAGGTTAAGTTGGAGGTTTGTACTGAAACTCATTACTACCTGCAAAGAATCAGCCTTTAGATTGTCATTTCATCTTCATTATATAAAAGGTCATTTGCAAATTGCCACTCTTACAGGAAGAGAATATAAATATTGTGTAAAAAAAGGGATTATTCAGGGATGTATGCAGATAAAGACAAAACATTTGGCAAAGGATAATAGTAAGATGCTGTAGTGATGTGTGTTGTATTTGCTAGCCAAAAGACTTAGTACATGGGATGAAATTAAACACAGGTGGCCAGTTCTGGAGTCCTCAACATAAGAAGGACATTGAGCTGTTGGAGCAGGTCCAGGGGAGGCCACCAAGATGATGAGAGGGCTGGAGCATCTCCCTTCTGAGGACAGGCTGAATGAGTTGGGGTTGTTCAGCCTGGAGAAGACAAGGCTCAGGGGGGACCTCAGAGGAGCTTCTCAATACCTGAAGGGAGCTACA
>VZTY01017622.1:14657-27613 GCA_013400935.1 Turnix velox
GACAGGCTGAAGGAGTTGGGGTTGTTCAGCCTGGAGAAGAGAAGGCTCAGAGGGGACCTCAGAGTAACTTCTCAGTACCTGAGGGGGTCCTACAGAAAGGCAGGGGAAGGAATTTTTAACATAATATCGGATGGGAGGACTAGAAACAATGGATATAAATTAGAGGGGGATAGATTTAGACTAGACATAAGAAAGAAATTCTTTACAGTGAGGGTGGTGAAATACTGGAACAGGTTGCCCAGGGAGGTTGTGGATGCCCCCTCTCTGGAGGTGTTCAAGACCAGGCTGGACAGGGCACTGGGCAGCCTGGTCTAGTGGGAGGTGTCCCTGCCTATGGCATGGGGGTTGGAACTCCATGATCTTTAAGGTCCCTTCCAACCCAAACTATTCTATGATTCTATGCTATGATAGAGGAAAGAATAGCCAGGAGACTATTGATTTGCAGTCCTTTAGTTCCTCCCTCCTTTTTGCTTAATTCTGCATTTCAAGTAACCTTTGGAAAAGTATCTATTCCTCACCTTCTTGTGGAAAAGGTAGTGTGAAAGTTGAGTTGAAGGGCAATATTATCTCTAGCCATGTATTTTGATATTGTTGGTGTAAAATGAGCATTGTCTAACAGTGTATTAATATTTACAGAAATAATACCCAAACTCTCAGATTATCACATGCTAAGAAATGTGAAACAATTATGAAAAGCACACTTGCTGAAAAGCTTCTTTGTATTCTTTGATTCCCTTCCTTGTCTTGAATATCTTAATAGAAGAACTGCAGGTCTTTTAATCTAAAAGATTAATTTTTCTCCAAGAGTAAGTCTAGACTACTGGCTCTCCATTTTCAAGTGAGAGGAAGCTAATCTTTGTGAAAAAAAAAATTCAACTCTGTTGCTCAGGAAAGGGCCATGGTAAGTAGTAAGGTGTATGAATCTCCTGTGAACTTGGATGAAGTCTGTTTTCAGACTGAAACACTAGAAACAATGGATATAAATTAGAGGGGGATAGATTTAGACTAGACATAAGAAAGAAATTCTTTACAGTGAGGGTGGTGCTTTTAATATTTACTGAAATTTGTGCGGTGGTAGCTGGTAACACTTTAGCTGCATTTTTGGCAGCTTATCTGTGTTTTCCTATGAGGAATACTGCAATAGCTTCCTTAGATAAGGAATGTCAAGGGTGAAGTAAGCAACATTTGATTCCTTAGAAAGGCCAGCTTTACACACCTAATAAAGATTCCTGGAATGCAAATGTCTGACAGTGGGAGACACGAAGAACCCCTGATGCTGTGCATGGTTATTCCCATATATGCTTAAGGCACTCTGTGAATTGGCAGTGTAAGGACACTGTGGACACCCAAACATGCTATTTATGGGTGAAATTAAAGGACTGAAGTAACAGCCACTGCTTAGGAATGCTAGAGGGAGGCCTTAGGCACTGCCCTTAGTGGAATTTTTTTTTTTGCTGGTTCAGTGTGGTTTTGACATATCTTTAAGGTCTCCCACTGCTTGTAGACAAAGATCTTATTCTTATCTCCTGCTCATAAGTGATGAAACTGAGGTGCATTTCTTCCTAGGAGCACATTTAGGAAATGCCACAATCTGACTGCTTTTTGTGCCAGCAACACAATTTCTTTCAACAGAAATGTCCTTTATTTATTTCTCCTTAATAAACTACAGGTAGAACACTGTAGAGAAGATGTGATGACCACCACAAACAGGAGAACAGATTAAGTTCTTAGTGGTTTATTATATACTTTTTTGTCTTTATTATTAATCCTGAATTCTGCTTTAGAAACTGACTTAAAACATTCATATAATAGAATCAAGTGATACCTTTTTGGGTGTGTATATGTAATAACATTTAGCACTAGTAACCCCTTTTCATTTGTCTTGCAACCTCACTTTCAAGAAACACCAGTTTTATTCCACAGAAGGGCAAATACCTTTTTGAGAAATCAAATTACTTCATAACCCTTTACATCTATCTACCAAAAGTCCTCATCTCTCCCTACTTTGTCCTTTAGGTATTGATGAGTTTTATCTTTCATGGCATAGGATAATCTCATCCATTCATAATACCCAGAATTTAATTACAAGGATTTTCTTTTCCTCACATTCAATCTGGTTTTCAGATACAAGTAATTTGTAGAAACTCAGCTGCCAGAGTGTCAGTTAGACCAGGGAAGTGTCCTAATGTGTTGCCAAGTATTTTATCAAGATTATAATTCAGAAAAGCTGATAGTCTACTGTGGTTTCACTACACACTATAGCTCTAATTCAAGCCCCTCTATTGGCTTTGTGATTATCAAAGAATGTATCTCTTCCTTGAAGACAAATTTTATGTGCACTCCCTTTAGAGATTTTTTTACCTTGTGCTAAAAACAGAACTATGCTTTCCTGTTGCTTTGCCACAAAAATCAGTAGGGGAACTTGAAGTGAGAAAAACAAATGGCAAATAATTGTTGCAAGTTTTTAAAATTTATCTTTTTTTTTTCTTTTTTGTATATTATTCTATTATTTCTATAAATAACTACCCTGGTATGTCTGTTTTGGGCTGAGAAAAATAAAACTCTCCTTTCACCTACTATTTTAGTCCCTCTAACTTTTCTAATTTTGTGCTTCATGAAACCTTATAGCCTGAGAACCCTTTGAGGCTAGTCAGCATAGATCTAAGAGAATTCTTATGATTTTTATCACAGCATGAAGGCAAAATGAAGAAATGCTGAGATTCAGTGGTGTTTTTGTTCATAGCAGCTACTTAAAAATACCAATGGAAAAAGATGTTGATCTGTGTTAAGGCCAAATATCAACTAGAAAGGAAGTCTTTTGGTTTCATTGTAATAGTATGAAACATAGGATAGATAATGAAAGGCAAAAGGATATGGTATCATACTATATAATCCTGGCAATCAGCCAGGGCAGGAAATTTTCTCTGGGAAAGTGAAGGTATCAAGTGACTTGAAAAGTAATATATTTTTTGAGACACTAGCTTCATTTCACACTGCTTTCTAGAATTAGATTGTCACTTTAGAGTACAGACTTCTTGTTTGAATAGCAGTCTTCAGTCCAACTGGATTTATTTAGTGTTTTGCTTTTTTAAATTTATTTTAATTGGATGGGGAGAGTGGGGTAAAAATGAAGAATACTGTGACTTAGGAAGGACCTTTATTACTACTGAACAATTGCATACCAGAATATGCACTAGAAAATAGCATATGTTATTCAAGACTTTGTACTACAAATGCATCACCATAAAGCCAAACACTAAAACAACACATACACAGTATTTCACTCAACACAACAGACTCTTGGCACAGTCAATGTCAGTAATAAATCCTGAGAAGTGGAGTGGTGGGCCCTGCTGCTTCTCCTGTTTGTTGCATCAAGTAAGCTTGTTTGATTTTTATAAGGTCTTTGTGATGAGACAATTGTATTCATCTGTATAGCACTGGGAGGGCAGCAAAGGAGGGGAAAGCTCTCCATGGTTTTAGGGATTTTAAATTAATTCAGTCTCTAAAGGATCTTGGTTACTTAAAGCACTTTAAAAGAACTGTTACTTATTGCATAGAAAAAGGTATGCTGCTGAAATAAAGTATAGTTTTGCTCAAGAAGTCCTCAGATTGTTGACCACCAGACTATTTATAGTGGCAAAACTAACACAGAATGTTAGTTTGTACTAAATAACTTCTGTTTCAGAAAGTGCTTTCAGACTTCAGTCTCTAATGCTTTTAAAATATTGCTTAAAATATTAAAAGTCTTGCACTTACCACCTACATTGTGATAGTGGCAGTTCTTGTCTAAGTAAACAATTCAACAATTATAATATTCACTTCATTTTAAAAGGCCCCACTAGGATCTGGTGGAGTGCAGGGAATTAACACTCAGACCCACAGCCATTGTCTTACATCAAGGCAGTCTGATCCCATCTCTTGCTGGGACAGGGAGGACCTTGAAACAGAAGGTGCCATTGGAGGAAATGTGGAGTTCCTTCTTTCTGCCAGAAATTCTATTATGGATAGCATGGGAGAAGTGGCATTATTCATGTAAGTTCTGCATGAGTCCTGATTCAAGATGCCAGATACTGTAATGACATCATATCATAAATTATTTCTTTGGGGGTATCCACACCTCCCTTAATTGTTTCTATCCTTTGAAGACTTGCTGACTATGACTGCATTATCCCTTAACTTCAAAAGTCCCGAGTGAATTAAAAGGTTCTGGGAAGGATTTTTTGACAGCTAAGGGTGTGGGACTTTTTTTTTTTTCTTTTTAAGAGAGGAATGAGCAGAAAATTAGGTGTTTAGTTTTGCCTGAATTAAAAGAAAATGTTGCCCAGTAATATATATATTATCCTTCCAGTTCTTTAGGGCATATTTTGAAATTTGATACAGGGCAACCTTTGTGCTGGAGATCTGACTTTTGCCACTCCTATGAAAATACACCCAGAGCTAGCCAAGTTCCAACCTGTAGTTCTTCCTGGGTTTATATGTGGTTCCATGACTGAGGAATTTTGCCCTAAAGCAAAGGTTATGTTTGCACTGGCTATGTTCATCTATGAAACGTGGTCCAAGCAGCCTAAACTCTTTGCAGGCTGTTGGACTTCTGTCCACTAGCCTTTAGAGACTGAGACAGCATTAAGAGAAGCTTTGGACAGGAATGTGTAGGGTGCACTTAGGATCAGCACTGATTGGCCAAAAAAAAGACCCTAATGAGAGCTGTGAACAAACTGTGAACTGGTCAGAAAAAAAGGAGGCTGCAACTCTTATCTGGCAGGAACAGATGGAAGGATATGGAACACAAAGCAAACTAAATGAGAGGTTGGAGTAACAATAGGCCTGTGGTTAGAAATCTGAGGAATGTATTAGGGTGGCCTAGACAAAAAGCTGGCAGGGGGGTTGGACCTAGATGATCTTTAAGGTCCCTTCCAACCCAAAGTATTCTATGATTCTAGAAGGGAGAGGACTGGGATGGGACCAGAGTGGTGGAGCTTCTATTGAATCTGTAGTAAGTCAGAAATTCCCATGGTAGACCTAAAAGGTTCTGATGCAAGTCCATGCCTTTCTGTGATATGACACAACTTACCTTATTGGCTTATTGTAAGAGATGTTAAAATTCTTTCAATTATAAAGCATTGTTGAAGTCATGAAGTCAAGGACTGGAAAAAATTAGAAAACAAAATTGCACTTTAACAGTACACTACAAAATGTAACTATTACACAGTGTTAATTCTGAAAAAAAACCTCTTATGAAGTATTTGCATAGTGGGAAATAAAAGACTGTAACATACAATGATTGTCTTAAAAATAGGTGTCTTAAAAATAGGTGTCTTAAAAAGACTAATACTGTTTATGGGAGAAATTGAACAGGAATAGGCATGGGTACATCAAGATGAGGTAAACAGAAGAACAAGACTCTCAGATTCTCAGATCTTTGCTTTTGCTCTTTCTGTGGCATCAGCAAGTGTTGGTGAAACCAAGTCACAATCCCATTGAATCTTGTCCCAAACAGCAGTATTTGATCAGTGAATTCTCACAATAGGTGTTTACTATTTGGCTTCTCCCAGCATTTGAGTGGGAAATAACATTTGCAAATAACATACTGGGCTTATATGTAATATGTTTTCTTTCCAAATACAATGCTGAAAGCTCAGACCCCTCAATCATTATTTAGGATATGCATAAAGTCAGCTTGTCAGACATACAGCTGCTCCAGCTGATTTTAAAAGTAAAAACAACCCCAAGCTATAAATTGTAAAACTGTTTGAGAATGATTATTTAACCTGTGAGTTTAAATGATTAAAATACTCAACAAAATCTTTGTAGTCTTTGAAAAACATGAGGAATCACTCTTCCAAATCTGCCTAAGTAGTAAGACTAACAAAGATGATATGCAAGAAAAACTTCTGTTAAGTGGGTGGCTGCAGGGCAAGAGTTTGACAGTTTTCAAGCCCATAAAAACTACTAGATTTACCTGTGGGGAGTATTTCATCAGCACATTTTATTAAAACAATAACTGTTCTTATCAACCAGAACCAGGTTCATTCCTGTTAATGGGATGAATTGGCAATGACTTCTGTCTACATGGCAACAAGCAAATATTTTTCCACTGGTCTGAAGTGGCCGATGAGAGGCAGGGCACACTGGAGCAGCTTTACTCACACCAACAGCATCATGCTGCAATTTCTCCTCCTGGCAACCCCCTCCCCATTTCACTGATGGGAATGTTTTTAGAGTATGATCTCATCTGTGAATTGTAAAAACTTGGCACTTTTATGGCAGGAAAGTGTTACAAAGTGCTGCAGCTTACTTCATGAAGAATTTACGTAGGAAGCGTTTTTAATTTTCTGTTATTAGTGAATTATACCTATTTACCAAAAAATGTACTCTTAATTATGATAACTTATTCATAACTTCAGTAGGAAGTAGTGTGTGCTATGTTTAGCATTTTATTTAAGGTCCTCACTGCTGTTAGTACCTTGTAGTGGATCTGCATTCCACTGCTTTTTATTGTTCATAAACAAGAAGTAAATGAATAAAAAAGGCAAAATCTCCTTGTTCTTAAGCTCTTAACATCTATCTTCTATAAGCTCTTAACATCTATCTTCTAATAATTCCTCTTTTTATTCTTCATTTTGTTGCTAGAGTTTCTGTACTTCACTCTAGATAGTAACCTAGAGTGATACTGTATTGCCTACTTTTTCTGTCATATTTTCTTAATATAGAATATACTTATTATGATAACTTATTAATTATGATAACTTATTCATAACTTCAGTAGGAAGTAGTGTGTACTATGTTTGGCATTTTATTTAAGGTCCTCACTGCTGTTAGTACCTTGTAGTTGATCTTCATTCCACTGCTTTTTATAAACAAGAAGTAAATTAATAAGAAAGGCAAAATCTCCTTGTTTATAAGCTCTTAACATCTATCTTCTAATAATTCCTCTTTTTATTCTTCATTTTGTTGCTAGAGTTTCTTTACTTCACTCTAGATAGTAACCTAGAGTGATACTGTATTGCCTACTTTTTCTGTCATATTTTCTTAATACAGAATATACTTACAGCATCCAAAGGGATGAGCCACCAAAATATGTCAAAAAATATTTAGAATGTTAAATATGTCTTTCATTTCTAAGTAAATACTATGGAGACTTTCCTCTTCAGTTTAAACTCAGTATGTTATGTTTTGAGTAAATGTTGTAGTAAGTGTATATTTCACTAGTGAACATGATAAAGAGTAATAATTCATAATTTGGATGGGATCCAAAAATCCAAGATGCCCGTGCTGTCCTGCTGACAATGAATATTAAGCAGCTTTTTCAGGAGAACTAAAATGTTTTTAAGTATGGGAATATATACATTGATCTTACCTGAATCTCTTCTTGCCTCAAATAAACACTTCCCTGAAGTAGTAGCTTGGTTTGCATAGGGG
This sequence comes from Turnix velox, assembly GCA_013400935.1. Lineage (NCBI taxonomy): Eukaryota > Metazoa > Chordata > Aves > Charadriiformes > Turnicidae > Turnix > Turnix velox. Next base: position 22,080 of record VZTY01017622.1, read on the forward strand.
TTTTTGCCTCTGTTGGGTCTAACACTAAATTTAAAGTGAAGTCATGTTTACCCTATACAGAAGCCCTTTTGTTTCTGGACTTGCCAAATTTATTGCCTACATTAAGAGTTATAAAGACTAAAGCTTTTCCGGATGCTTTTAGAAACACAAATGTGGCATCAAATTTCAGATCAAATTTCAATTTTCCCATAGTTATCTTGGCGAAATGGGTCAAAAGAGCATTTAAAGACTATTAAAACAAGAATAAGTAGCAAATCACTCTGTAAACCTCCTTGCAGGTAGAGTAAAAGAACTGATCACAAAGCAGTTTGTTCTTTCATATTATTTCCTGGACTAAACCTGTGCATATCATCATAGAATCATAGAAGACCTTAAAGATCATTGAGTTCCAACCCCCCTGCCATAGGCAGGGACACCTCCCACTACATCAGGCTGCTCAGTGCCTTGTCCAGCCTGGTCTTGAACACCTCCAGAGAGGGGGCATCCACAACCTCTCTGGGCAACCTCTTCCAGTGCTTCACCACCCTCACTGTAAAGAATTTCTTTCTTATGTCTAGTCTAAATCTATACCCCTCTAATTTATATCCATTGTTTCTAGTCCTCCCATCCGATATTATGTTAAAAATTCCTTCCCCTGCCTTTCTGTAGGACCCCCTCAGGTATTGATAAGTTACTCTGAGGTCCCCTCTGAGCCTTCTCTTCTCCAGGCTGAACAACCCCAACTCCTTCAGCCTGTCCTCATAGGGCAGTTGCTCCAACCCTTTGATCATCTTGGTGGCCCTTCTCTGGACCCTCTCCAACAGCTCAATGTCCTTCCTGTGTTGAGGGCTCCAGAACTGGACACAGTAACTCCAGGTGGGGTCTCACCAGTGCCGAGTAGAGGGGTAAAATCCCCTCTCTGGACCTGCTGGTCACACTCCTCTTGATGCAACCCAGGATTTGGTTGGCCTTCTTGGCTGCGAGTGCACACTGTTGGCTCATGTTGAGTTTGTCATCAACTGACACACCCAAGTCTTTCTCTACGGAGCTGCACTCAAGCCACTCTCCACCCAGCCTGTGTCTGTGCTTGGGATTGCTTCCAGCCAGGTGCAGGACCTTGCACTTGGCCTTGTTGAACTTGCTGAGGTTGGCTTGGGCCCACCTCTCAAGCCTGTCAAGGTCCCTCTGGATGCCATCCCTTCCTTCAGGTGTATCAACTGCACCACACAGCTGCACCATCATGCTGCAGGTTATTTCTACCAGAATTGCATAAATGAGTTCCCTGTAAGATGGATGTTTTAAACAGTCCAAATGGATTTCCTTAATGTAGAAGCAAAATACCAAGTCCTTCCTTCCTCTCATATGAAATATGTATCATTTTACAGTGGTAATTCTCCACTACTTCACTCTAGCTACACTGAAGCAACATCATTGTATATTCCATCTTTACATGTTTGATCTTGACCTTTCTGTGGAATGCTTGCAGAAATTCAAGACCTGAATTTCATGGCTTCCTTTGGATCCAAATTGAATTGTGTCATTTTAATTAACATTTGCAGTCTCTCATTTCCACATCTTGATGACATATTAGCATACCAACAGAACAATAAAATAAGATTAAAGGTAGACAAATTTCTGTTTTCATTAAACCTTGATGTTACAGAAGAAGAAAGGAATTTGATCATGGAATGTTCCTAGATTAAGAATTTTTATAACAAACTTCCCTAGTGTTTCTTTTAAGTTATTAATTGTGTACCTCTGTATTTGGAACTTAGATTATTAACTTGTAATGAACCATTATAGTTGCCTAGCTACAGAAAGCTCCAGTGCCATTGAAACTGAATACTAAATATTTAAATATTAAATATTTCACTTAAATATTTCTACTACAGTATTTTGCACAATCTTTTTTAGTGAAAACATTCTCATTTTTCTTTTTACAAACTCCAAGGGCAGAACTAGGACTTGGTGGACTTCATTGTTAAAACTGAGGATTGATTCAGTGTATAAATGGGTAGATATATATTATAAATTAAAATCTTCCCTAGGCTCAGTAAAACTACTAACAACTTCACTCTTCGACAAGATGCACAGAAGAAAAATTCCCTAGCATGATTTAATGCCAAATAATTCACTACCTTGTATCAGAAAATAAAGGTTTTTATATATTATCATGTACCATGCGGTTGTCCTTCTAGCTGATGTTTCTTCTTGGGTGATGACTTGGAATTGATAATTCAGTCTCTAGAATTATTATTGTCATTATTTCATGTTTTGAGAAACACAGATGACACTTCAGAGAAACTAGACAGCACTTCTTAGAAACAAAAGCAGCAAGCAGATGTACTGACTTTAGTTCAAGTTTTACTTATATCCCTCTGTGTGTGTTAGTTTGTACTCATGACTAAACTTGTGGGGGAAAAGTTAATTTTAAAAAAATAAAGGAAAATGGAAAATGCCACAGTAGATTGGTTTTGTCAATTGTAAAAAGTCTCATCTTTGGTGCTTATAGAAGAATATCTTCAGCAGAAAGGTTCTCAACCCCTTCTAGTTCACTTGTGGTCCTTATGGCATTGATTTTATGTTCTGCATATTGGTGTTTACACTTATCTCCTTCTTTAATTTCACCTGACTTGACTTTTAGAGACTTATTGATACCATTTTCATAGACTCTTGGAATGGTTTGGGTTCAAAGAGACCACAAAGATTATCTGGTTTCAACCCCACTGCTATGGGGTTGGTCAAAACCTCCTCTAGCATTGCTTTGACCACTTCCAGGGATGGGACATCCAGAGCTTCTCTGGACAGTCTGTTCCAGTGTCTTGTTGCCCTCACAGTTTTGATTCTTCCCCAGCTGAAAGACCTGAGGCCACCTTCATACACTGTCATTCAGCAGCAGGACTGCAATGAACTCCTCTGTACTGCACTCTAGTGTATGGTTTGGATAATTCCTCCACTCCAGGTTCTTCATTAAGTATTTCCAAAATTCTGATGACTTTTGGATGCCTGTGTTCTTTTTTTGCCCACTCTTGGTCTTTGATAGAAAAAAAAAATTAAATAAAATAAAATATTTTGTGTTTTGCTTCCTCCTATGACAGTCACTGTACTTTGAAAGAGGGTTTTAGTGACCTTATCCAGGTTAATAACTGGATCTTCAGGTTGCTTGCTTTCAGTTGTATTCTGGTGCTTTCAGGAATCTAAAGCAGCTATTCATAATTAGTCACTTGGAAGAAGATTTCTTGATTTACCTGCTTAGCTTTGAGCTAGTGTTTGCTGTTACTTAGATCCTTAGAAAGATCCAACATTTTGGTAGCTTAGTTTTGTATTTCTTTGACAATGGAATTGCAATAATTGTACTACCATATGCTTTGTAGTGATTTTGAGCTGGGTTATGGAGAATGTTTGAATGGGAATCCATATTATAAAAGGGTACAAAATCTGATAGAAATGTGAAATTTCTAATGGAGGTAGTGTGCCCACAGCCTTTGTCAAGCAATCAGACTTGAGTGTCTGTTATAAAACTCTACCTAGATTGTGAATAGCTGTTCAAAACTGAAAAAAATCCAAATTAATCTTCTCTCCAGTGGTCTTTTCTGTAGTGGACACTTCAAAGCATACATTTCTGTGCTGTAGACTTTTTTTTTTCACATTGAATACTGTGTCTAGTTTTGGGTTCCCTCAACACAAAAAAGATGTTGAGGTACTGAAGTGGGTCCAAGGAAGGCAACAAAGCTGGTGAAGGGATCTGGAGAACAGGTCTTATGTAGTGCAGCTGATGGTGCTAGGATTGCTTAGCCCAGATAAAAAGACACTGAGGGGAGACCTCATTGTTCTCTGCAAGTACCTAAAAGGAGGTTGTAGAGAGGTGGGAGTTGGTCTCTTCTCCTAAGTAACAGGTGACAGGATAAGTGAAAATGGCCTCAAGTTGTACCAGGGGAGGTTTAGACTGGATATTAGGAAAAAAATTTACACTGAGAAGGTCATCAAGCATTGGAACTAGGTGACCAGGGAAGCAGTTGAGGCACCATCCCTGAAGGTATTTAAGAGACAGGAGGTCATAGAGCTTACAGATATGGTTTAGTGATGGTTCTTGTTAGAGTAAGGTTAACAGTTGGACTAGATGACCCAAAAAGTCCCTTTCAACCAAGAAAATTCTATGATTCGGTATCTATTGTATGAGGACACAGCAGTAAAGGGAAGGGAAAGGAACAAGTTTTGCATCCAACTACATGCTTAAAATAAGATGTTTTCCATTTTAAATTAGAAGTTGGTATTTCCAGCGGTATCCAAAGGGGAGGCTGTGAATGAACTTTGGCAAACACAAACATTCTCGCTGTCCCCTGAGAGCTCTGACTGGCAATGAGATGTTACTCCTGGCACTTGTGTATTTTGATGATCCACTCAGTCCCTGGCATACCCATCTGTGTAGCAAAGATCTGTGAAAACATCAAGGACTTGGCAGCATTGTATGTAACTCAGCAATACAACAAGCCTCGATTTGCCAGCAGGTATTGCTGCATGAGTTCATTCACTGAATGCAGAAACAAAAGCCAGCTTTTCAGTGAGTGAGGGGAAAGAGATCTTGCCAGCTGCATTACTCATTAGTCCTCTTAACCTAACTTAACCCTTCTGTGCACTGTGAAGCTGCAAGGGAGCAAGAAGTGTTCAAATGCTTTGTGGATGCTTTCTGCATTTGTTTACCAGCTGCTATAGGGCAGCTGGACATGCTGAAAGAGGGAAACTTTAGGAATGTGTTTCCAGATCTGCCAGGGCAGTTTTGCCTCCAGTTTGTGAGGCTATTGTTGTAAGGATGCAGAGATCACAGGTACTGCACTGGTGAGCAGCAGGATACATGCTTAAGATAATTGGGATAGTGTATGTATGGGGAATCCATTTTTCATTATATATCCTGTTTGCCATACAATTAGCTCAGACCTGGAATTGCAGAATGATGTGAATATGATTGAGTTCTACCATGGAATAAGTGTGGTTGTCTCTGCTTTTATTTTTGTATACTGATGACAAGTGCTCATACCATACTGAGATATTTTTGCAGAATCACAGGGTGCAATTACCCTGTTAAATCATATTCGACTGAAGGGAGACCACCAGTTTATAGCCCTTCATCTCCAAATGCAAGCTGAAGGGATTTTAAGTGTGTGTGATACAGTTGAAGAGCAGACTGTGGCCTCCAGGAGAGTACATCCATTTTTCCTGCAGTTTTCAAGATTCCATGAGTGGTGTCCCTCGGGGATCTTAGCTGGGACTGATGCTGCTTAATATTTTCATAGATGATATAGACAATGGAGTTCAGTGCACCCTCAGCAAGTCTGCAGATTACACCAAGCTGGGTGGGACGTCATGCAGAGGGACCTGTGCAGGCTAGAGAGGTGGGCACATCCAGACTTCATTGCAGTCAATGGCTCATTGTCCAAGTGGAAACCAGTGAGGAGTGGTGTTCCCCAAGGATCAGTACTGGGGCCAGTGCTATTGAACATCTTTGTAGGAGATATGGACAGTGGGATGGAGTGCACCCTCAGCAAGTTTGCAGATGA
>VZTY01017622.1:28043-42534 GCA_013400935.1 Turnix velox
GTGTCCCTGCCTATGGCAGGGGGGTTGGAACTCGATGATCTTTGGGGTCCCTTCCAACCCAAACTATTCTATGATTCTATGATTCTATGAAGGACAAATACAGAGTGCTGCACTTGTGCTGGGCCAGTCCTTGTTACTGATACAGACTGGGAGGTGATGTAATAGAGAGCAGCTCTGTGGAAAAGGACTTGGGGGTACTGATGGATGTGCACTTGTAGCCCAGGTGGACAATTATATCCAGGCTGTGAAAGAAGAGATGTGGCCAGCACATTGAGAGAGGTGATTCTGCCCCTTTGCTCTTGTGGGACCCCACCTGGAGTACTTGGTAACATTAAACACCTGAGGGTCTACAGGAAAACCTTAGATGCAAAATCCCATTAAAGGAACCAAAAAAAAAAGCAACTTGAGAACAGCTTTGGTTACTATTGACCAGAAACACTATTGAATCCCTGTATCAGCATTCACACACACCACTTCCCTTCAAGGTTTCAGCAATGTGTTAGAAGGGGAATAGTGTTGTATGTTAAACTTTTTTTTTTTTTTAATTTTATTTTTTAGTCTACCTATGAGCTCATTTCCTGAAATTATTTTCTTCTCTACTCAAGAATAGAAATATGTGGTTTACCTCAAGTTACTTTTGAAGAATTACTGCAGCACGGTTAATCCTCCTGAATAACATTTTTCAGATTTTTTTCAAATCATGAAAGGGGATTTGTCCCAGAAGTAGGTGAAGCAGGCAGCCTGGTAAAACTCAACCTTCACTCCACAGCTATCCAAACAGCCAAAGCAAGCTTGATTCTGTATAAAAAGCATTGATTGACATTCTAGGGAGGACTGTTCCAAGTGATGTGTGAACTGGGACCCTCTTAAGGTCCAGTCATCAGTCTTTTCTAGGTGATCTATTGGGAAGATTTCCCTCACCTGACAAAATCCTTGGTGTTTGTGCCAAAATATTTTTCCTGGAAATCATTGCATAGTTCATTTTAAAGAAATTTCTATCTTGACTTCAATGTGAAAAAATATGTAATATATCTATTCTTCTGATTTCATTTTCTGCTGATAATAGTATTTCCTTTATTAGTGATGTTAATTTCTGAGTTTTTTCTGTTCCTTACTCTCTATATCCTGTTTCTGTGATAAGGACAATACTTTCCCTTTCAGAAAAATACAGGTTTATATATATATAGTATCTTTCAAAATTTAATGGCACCAAAATTTAAGATGGAAAAATTGTGACTATCTTTCAAACTCACTTATAAAAGAAATAAAACACCAAAACTGATAGAAAGATCTCTTTTTAAATAAGTATACATACATATTATTTATGTTACTGCCAATGGATGTGGATTTCTTGATTTCTTAAATGGTATCTTTGTCTAATGTAAATTACTTGTACAAGCAATTTCCATTTTCTGTTAGTAGTAAACCAAATAAACTTAGGGAGATTTCTGGATATGACATTTCAACTTCATGGCTATAAGAACTTCTCTAGTACTGATTAATTTAACATCAGAACCCAATACAAGGGTTTGTTTCTTCAGTTTAGCTGCTTCCTTTGTGAGAATTTCTAAATGCTGGCTAGCCATCAGCTCTGCTGAATGCTTCTACTGCTTAGTAAACACATCTTGAAAAATGCAGCATTTTTCACATGGCTTAAGCTAATAACTGTGTTTCATTGAAAGGAGGTTGTTCTTCCCATTTCAAACCTTTGCAGTGGCTGGTTCTCAACCTGCTGTTCTTTATGATATGATGAGAAGGGTAAAATGGTAGAAGTTTTTTATGGTGATGGTGTAAAAACTGCAACTTATTCTTTTTAATAAGTCTTGCCTTACTGTCAGTTGGAAATTTCATCACTATTTATGCCAAGAACCTGTAGATAAAATAGGAGCTATCTTTCCCATCTTAGTTACACTTTATTTTGTTCTTTTTTTGCAAAACATTAGTTTTTTCAATATTAAAGCATACTTTTATTCATATGGAAATGCTGCTGTGGCTAGATTGCTTCATTAAATACTTCTTTTATCAATAGAGGCTGCAGAAATTTATGCCTTAAAAGCTTAACTGGGCTGTATTAAGCTGATGAGTATACTTTTTAAAAAGCTCTATTGTTTTAAAAACAAACAAAAAAACTAAAAACTCCACCTTCAGATATGTGGTGAGTGGTGAGTGGAAGAGTTTGGGCCCCACAGACTTCCTTTTGTATTGCAAATGAAATAAGAAAAAAATATATTTCACAGGATTTAGTGGTTTTTTTGTTCCTGTATCAAAATAACCCCCTCCAAAGTAAACCTGAAATAAAATTGTTTATGAGTTTCTTCTACTTCTTTCTACCATTAAATTCTGACTGCTTGTATCTTAGTTAAAATGGATTTAGTGATCACGTGGTAGCAGCTGTATCTGCTGACATGCTGCATAGAAAAGTAGGGTTATGATGGAAACTCTGGTTTTAAGACTAATAGTGAGTGATGTGGCTTTTCAGAACTGGAATTGGGTCTGTTATCCCAACCATTTGCTTTATTTGCTTGGAAAGAAGGGCTGATAAATACCCCTAGTTCCAATTTCTTTACTAATGTGACCATGGAAGTTTTATTCTATTTTCAAGCTCCATTTGTTTCTGGCATTCCTCAAAGATTTTCCACAGTAATTATTGTCAGATAATGGTAGTAAATAATATCAAGAAAAGAAAAAGGGAAAAAAAAGGAGATAATTGGGACAGAACTAAGGAGCATTTACATGGAAAATTGTATTACAAGAGTTGCAACGATTTTTTTTGCATAGTTTGTTATTTTTCACAGCAAAAGCTGACATCTTTCTCTAGCCCCACAATGGAAAATGTGGGTTAATCTTCTTTAATAGTTTTCAAAGCATTCACATTTTTGGGAAAATCTTCAATTCTGACTGAGAATATGTGCACTATCCAGACAGAAGTACTCAGGTTTTTACTTTCTGATTGAATGTAATGGAGAATCACTGCCCATTTCCATATTCTAACTTTGCACATTTGCTCAAAATGAGGATGAAGGTGAACTAAAATGGCAGCTAAGAAGCATCAAAGAAGCTCTGAGATTCTCAGCCTCACTGGCAATTAAGAAGAATAATTCCCATGAGCTGTAGCCACAGGCAGAATATCCCCAATGTATGAATCATACAGACAATACACTTATTAAACAAGTGGATGGGTTGAGTTTTAGAAATGTTTGTTTCCCTTCATCTCCACCCTACCATTATCCTAGTTCATGCATCCTTTTAAGGTGCTCTCACTTTTAATTGCTCAGCAATTTAAATGGAATCTGTTTCAAGGCTGATTATTATATGCTTATGCTGAGATTACAATGGATTCAATAAACAAACAAAAGAAGTAAATGAGCCTCTAACTCTGTGAACAAATATTTGAGCCTTTTGACTTGCTTGGGCTTGGGATGCCTGCATGTATCTCCTCTGAAAGTAAACAAATTTTCAATGAAATCAGATGTAGCCATTGATTTGGAAAGCAATAGTTATTAAAATGGTTCTTGGGTTTTCCCATTGTTGGGGAATTCCTGCTGGCAGCCAAATGAGAGCTGCATACACTTCAAAATTCCTACATTCTTCTAGTGGTCTTGAATATAATTTACATGGTTTGACTGACTTTCAGGCTTAAGTCTAGATGAGAATTTTTATTAGTGTAATTGCAACAAACAGATATTGATATCCATTTGTGCTATGAGAGCTAGAAAAACAGACTTACCTGAGTGGGTACAGATACAGATACCAAGCTTCAGGGCATTCCAGTTGAGGCTGTAGCTTGTAGGCACTGTTCATTTCAATAGCTTATTGGTTAGAAATTGCAATTTATTTGAAAATTCAAATGGACAGGATATTAATTCTATGTGTTAAGTGAATGAGATCTCATTAATTAACTTATTCTCAGATATCTGAGAATACACAGCACATAGAGCTGTTTATAATACCTTGCTCTTCTGCATCTATGCCTGTTCTGTTCAAAGAGAGGAATCTGTATATGCTTTTTTCTTTCAGATAAGAAAGTTTTCAAACAAGGAAAGAGTTACGAATATTTTTAATTTCTCTGGTTTAGATCAAACTTTCATTAAAACTTAATTCATTTTTGAGGGAGACAAGGAGGGAAGAAAGATCTGTTTCTCTTAAATAAGTACTAACTTACCTTATTTCTTTAAGGTAAGAGAGAAGGCTTTGGAACTAAGTTTCACTTTGAAAAATGTCTAAATTTTCTTTAGACCCTTTTGAGAATGAAATTTTGACACTATGTCAGAACATGCAAAGACTTCATTCATTATCTGTGCAGAGAAAAAGCCCCTCTTTAAATCTATGCCACAGATACACTTCCACTTGCTAAAAAAATACAATAATACAATAAAAAAATAGTCTTTAGGAATAGTGGAGAGTGTGAAGGATATCAGGAAAGCATTGGGTCACTTATTACAGAAACCATGGAGAGGCTGTATAGACAGAAAAAGCAAAGCCTGTCAATGTTTTCTAAATCAAAGAAAAACATTTAATTGACACAGCCTAGGTCATCATTTCAATCATTCAGAGATGTTGATGCTAAATGGAAAATATTTGAATTAGGAAAATACAAACTGTTTGAACTCAGCGTTCTGTCTTTCTTACTTTTTTCATCAGTCTTGTTTCTTTATTGGAACATAACCCTTGTCTTGCAAGTCCTCTCTGCATTTGAGCACTGCATGACCTTTTCTGCCAAGTGCCAAATTTACATAGACTATATTGGGAACACATTTGTGAGTACAGAGTACAAGACACTGAAGTTAAATGGCCCAGTTTACCAGACCTTCTGTCTAGAAAGTCCTCAAAAATGTGAGTGGGTTTTTTTTTTTCTCTTAATACATGGCTATTATTATATTATGCTATTATTCTATGTAGCAAAAAAGTAATCTAATAAAATTTTCATGCAGTCCAGGACAGTTTGTCATAACCTCTCTTAACAGGCTTTACCATACAGTAATATGAGAATGGAGCTGCTAATTCTGATATTACTTAGAGTACATTTAAATCTTTTAAATCTGTATTATTTTTTGCTACTTATATTTTCTAATGCATTTATCTAATGGTTCAGAAACTAGTGTAGCCATCTGGTATGACCAGCAACCAATTTATGATGGCTTTGGCTTACTAGTCAGAATGCTATTCCCACAAAGCACCTCATTTCTGTGTATAATGAGAATGAACTTTCAGTGAAAGAAAGAATTATATATCTTTCTTTCCTTACTTACTTAATAGTAAATTAGAACATTTGGAAAACAAACTGAATTTTGCAGATGAAATAATTGTAGGCAGAAAGAATTTTGGACCAGTTCATCTGCAAATTGGCAAATGTAGAGTTGTGATAACTTTCCTAGATGTGATAGCACTATGATATATTCCTGTAGTAATGGCTCATGCTCTGAGATTTCAGAAAAATTCAAATTTCTTATTTCATTCATTACACCATAGCAAATAATTCCATGTGACCTTGTGTCTCTGTCTTCTGTGTAGACATCAAAGATTACAAAGAATGTAATGTCAGTGCTAGTGATGATTAATGTGATGGATGAACATTGTGGAATATCAACCTATTAACTACTCAACTTTACTTTTTCATATTTTATTTGAATTTTAGTGGTCTAGGCTTGACAGCAGAGCTCAGAAAGAGGAAAGCAAGTGACAACTCCCCATTACATTTTTTTTCCTTGCTTTTCTATGTTTATATTGTAATTTTTTTTTTAATGAATATTCATAATCTTTTGGGCCTGTACTTTTCTATAATAGCAAAATAAATATCAAATATCTGGACCAACAATTAGTTTTATACTAATTTCTATCTTCAGGAGACCAAATTCAAACTAAATCTAGACTTATTGTTGTCCATTTAAAGCACATGTTTTTCAGGATAGAACTGTAATTAGCCAATTTCAGAAATTCAGGGCAGCTGATGTGCAAGATGTGATGAAGTGTAGACTAAAAGCCCTCGGGTAATCTTATCTGTTCTTGATCTTTTCCTGCATGTGAAATTTGTCAGGTTAATTTTAGGCTGGCAAACTTCAAGGCAGCAAAGTAAGCCAAGCTCTGTGCTGCTACCAAGGGGTAAAATACCAACAGAAAAGTAGAGGCTTGGTGAGTGTCCTGATACAGAACTAGGATTTGCTGTGACTTTTTATGGCCTTACAATATATTGCATTTCAGTCTCTAGTGAATATTCAGGAAGGCAAACTTAAATCATAGTAACTTCTTTTCATTCCAGATGGTTTCTATAGGCTTCTGAGACTTACCTTCAGCACAGAATGTATTTGCAGTTTTGAAATTTATCATAACAATTCTTTTTTGCTACTAGCTTTGTAAAAGGACTGTAATTTCTTTAATGTAATGGGAATGTAGGGAAGGGGATTAAGTTGATTCTGTAAAAGCTAAGCTCCTATCCCCCTAGCCTTACTAAAGACTAAATAAATGTAGGTCCAGAAAACCTATTGACACTGGATATAGAAATCACTAGGTCTGATCTCCACTGTCTCCCTTTCCAAGGTTCAAAGTCATGTGTAAACAGGTGGCTGGTTGATGCTATCACCATTGGAAGTGTTACAATGGTGTCTAATTTCTAACTCTTTTCTCCCCTTTTCCCCACATTTATTTCTGTTGTGGGAAGTGGTGTTATAGAACCATTCATTGTGGAAATTGACCTGTTTTGCTTTTCTGGAATATCCAGTACCAGGTCTGATACCTCAGAATGTTTGCCTGAATTAGTCTGCATGCAATGCAATACCAAATTGCTTTCATCTTTCTTTATATTATCATATTTCATACTCTCTATGAAGTACTCTTCACAGCAATAAGCATGGTAAAAATATAAATTAGAATCATAGAATAGTTTGGGTTGGAAGGTACCTTGAAGAAATTGTGTTGTATTAGCTTGTAATATTTTGGGGGCACTTGTTGAAGGTATAATAAAGTTCTTCCACAAGTTTTAACTAATAACAGAAACTGCTTCTGGGTGCATAGGTAGTTTTAGTGATCCTCAAATTTATTTGACACAGTCCAGGTTAAATATAAATAATTAAAAAATGTATATATTTATTAAGGCTCTCACTAATGTTTTATTATTTTTACTCTTTTATTTTTTTTTACATATTAATGATAACTTAAAATATTTTTTTAAAGCACACAATTACTGCACCACATATTCAAATTTTTTTTTTATGAAAAATAATAGCTACATTATACCTTTCTGATTATCCAGAAAGGAAGCCTTAAAGAAATAAGGTAAGTTGGTACTTAGTTAAGAGAAACGGGTCTTCCTTCCCTCCTTGTCTCCCTCAAAANTTTAATTATTATTTTGTTCTATGCTATTTGCTTGCCTGGATTTTTGTTGTGTGTGCTGATTTTATTTTTGACAACATATTCTTGTGAATATAGGTGTTGCTTATGAAAATTTCTGAAAAAGTGGGATGAAAACAAACTAGATTGAGATATTTCTATACCTATTTCTGCGTTACTTGTGACATTTGCTGTTATAAAAGTGAACAATGTGCAGTATTTAGAAATTCCTAGGACTGGAACTCGGGAACTTGTGTAAAGGCAAATGCCATGCTGTATTTGCTGACACTTAGTAAACTTCAGTTGTAAGTTTGTTTGTTCTCTCCAGTTTGTGAACAAATGCACACAGTGTGAAAAGCACTCAGGCTTCAGTATTATCAAGTAGATTGCTGCTAAATCATGCGTTTCATGACGTGTCCCTGTGAGTGCAGAGCTCCTCAGCTCCACTTTTACAGTGCAATCAAACGAGCTGCAAGCCGCATTAGGATTTTTTTCTATACCTACTCTTGCAATCAGAATCTTAGGGTAGGGACACTTTGAGTGTATGTGATAAGAGGAGAGAATGAGGGGAGATGGATCGCTGCATTACTTCCTTCGTGTTATTTTTGGATACGATTAGCATTCCTCTCCTTACACACACCCTCTTTTTTTTTTCCCCAGCCCCCAACTCTTACATACATTACAAGCTCATACAAACACTCTCACGTATTCTGAAGCAAAAGCAAGAGAAACAGTTGGACTAAAGCCAGAGTACTTAAACTCTGCTTCCTCATTGCCAGCAGGCTTTGTTCTGCAGAATCAGTCAGAACTAGGGAGAATGTCTTCATAGCCGGTTCAGAGTGGTTGGAATTTGGCAACTCGGCTGTCTATTAATTTATTTTTTTTTTCTACACTCTTCTGTGAACTAGGCTGAATTTAGAGTAGCAAAGCTAAGAGCTGGGAACAGTCAAGAAAATAAAACGATCCAGAGACCATCGGCTATCAGCTTCTTTGGGGGGGGTGGGAGTCCATCTGTTCGACCACGGTAAGTGCCAGCATTCAATGTGCATAAAGATGTGAGAAACAATGAGATTCTTTTACTGTAATAAAACAATGAGCTGTTTTACTACAATGGGGCGGGGGGGGAAAGTACGTGAGTGAATCGTGCAGTGTGTGCTCAGTCATAGTACTCTCAGAACCGTGCCTAGCAGCAAAATATTCCTTGTTTCTCCCTTTCCAGAAGGGACTTTAAGAATGTCTATATTTTAGCAAAATTCCTAAGTACCTGAAAATCTTTCCAAATGGCTCCATTTCTGGATTTTACGCAAATGTATTTTGTTTTGAACACTGTGTAAAGTAACTTTAACTAGCAAAGTAACTAGGTAACTTCTTTTAACTCCAAGAGCTGAACCTGGGAAGTAAAGATCTTCCATCACAGAGGATATGAATGGAACTGAAGTTCAGGAGGATAGGGGAGTGAAAAGGGATGAGGTGCTTCCTAAGGCTCTTTAGGTTACAGAAACCCAACATTAACTTATTTTAAATGATTGGCATTCATTCAGAGCACACACACACACCCTCCCCAGCATTAGGAGCCAAGTGAATTTGTTTTTCAAAGCCAAAAATCTTTAAGGGTCTACTGCTGTAGGGCTTTGAAGTGAAAGCTCATCATGGAAATGAGTGCATGATTTAATAAATTAATTGGAGACAGGACAGTAATTGCAGAAAGAAATGTGATTTTATCCCAATAAGCAAAAAGATTTAGCTTTATAAAAGCATTAATGCTGTTGCCTTTTAAGCAGAATGGATTGCTTTGTTACAAGGACCTTTTTTTTTTAAATCTCCCTTTCTTGTCTTTAAAAAAAGTTTTATAATGATCAGCACGGCAGTAGGTTAATCCAAATGCCTTGTTTTCAGAAATGCCATCTAGCTGTCAAAGGAAACTCACTTCAGGGACCCATTTGTTTCAAAGCTACTGATAAACCCTGCCATCACCATGCTATTATATTTCACTACATGGGTTATCTTAATGAAGTGATAAATAAGAAACCCTTGAAATCCTTAAGTTTAACTGAGTAATAAATTTGACACAGGAGGGAAGATCAGGTGATTGATTTAATGTACTTATGTACTTTAAAAAACAAAACAAATCTTTACACAAATTACTAGGACAATAGACTTGGAAAGGGAAAAGCTTCTGGCTTTCCTTTCTATTAACTCTGGCTGCATCAGTTTTTTCAGTACTCTGTTGACAAGGTGAGCTGTCTCTTCCTCCCATCCCCTTATTAACAACTGATTATCAGGGATTTGTGAAGGTGATTCTGGTCATGTGAAAAATATGCTGAATAAGCAAGTGGATGATTGTGCAAAGTATAGCATATGAAGCCAACTAACTGTTTGAAGTCTGCAAGTTTGTTTTTTCTAATTCAGAAGCTTGTAAACAAAGCTTTATCATTCTTTTACCCTTCCTTTGGAAGTATGTTCTTCTTCATATGCTACTTGTCAAAGACAATCTGTTAAATGCTGTTACTAAGATACAACTGCAAAACAGTGCTCATCAGGATAGTGTGCAATCTGTTAGGATGTTTGGGGTGTTTACATCTGTGTTTGCCATGTAGTAAGACACTTGTTTCTATAGCAGTTACTAGCTCTATGTATGGCAAGTTATTCACTAAACTGGAATCTCATATTAGAACTAGTAAAGACTCTTTATTGAGAGCTAAAAATGGAATAATATTTTCCTGAGTCGGGCTCCCCCCTACTAATGGCACCATGTCAAGTTGTTTCAGCAGCTGCTTTCAGTTTCACAATTTACATGGGTGCTATGACATTTTTTCTCATTCATGTGATGGAAAAATCTGACATCCTTATGCTGTTTTTCCTGCTTTGGCATTTGAAAGCATTATTTTCTAATGACTATGAGGTTTGGCAATGAGTATTGAGTAGTTTGGGTTGTCTGTACCCATGGATCCCTGAAGTATGAGAAGGTTCATAACTGGACCAAACTTCCTGGATCTGGCATATCCCTATTTTAAATGCACAGCATCACAGGTCTGAATAGAATCATAGAATAGTTTGGGTTGGAAGGGACCTTAAAGATCATCGAGTTCCAACCCCCCTGCCATAGGCAGGGACACCTCCCACTACATCAGGCTGCTCAGTGCCTTGTCCAGCCTGGTCTTGAACACCTCCAGAGAGGGGGCATCCACAACCTCTCCCTATATTTTAGAGATGATTATGACTGAAAGAAATCCTTCAGGCTGCAGACAGACTTTTAAAGACAAAGTGGCATTTAGGGTTTCTACAGTTGGTTAAGCAAAGCTAGCTAAATTGCTGCTTAAACTTGACTTTTAGGAGCCCCCAAGGAATTACATTCCCTTTCCTTTATTTTAACATCAGATGTACCTACTAATTTGGAACTCCTAAGATGTGCTGAGGGAGTTAAGGTGCTTTGTATCTTTCATAGTTTCATAATCAAGGTTGGTAGGGACCTTTCAGATCATCAAGTCCAACTATTAGCCCAACTCTGTTTTCCCTTATTTTTTCCTTATTTTTTAATAATTTTCCCTTACTTTTTCATATTTTTCATAATTTTCCCTTACTTCTTCATAATTTTCCCTTACTTCTTCATAATTTTCCCTTTTTCATATTTTTCATAATTTTCCCTTATTTTTTCATTGTTTTCATAATTTTCCCTTCTTTTTCATATTGTTCATATTATTTCTTTTTTTGAATGCTTTCATAATTTTTTGTACTTTTCCCTTATTTCTTCATAATTTTTTCATCATTTTTCCTTATTTTTCCATATTTGTCAATAATTTTCTTGTATTTTTCCCTTCTTTTCATATTTTTCCAAATGTATCATTTTCCCATCATTTTTTCATATTCATTAATAATTTTCTAATAATTTCTCCTTACTTTTTCACATTTTTCACGATTTTTTCATACGCTACAGTTTTCTCATAACTTTATTTTTTTCACCTTTTTCATTCCTACTTGCTCAAGGGGAGCCAGGTTAGCAGTGTCCATCTAGGTAATACTTATCTCAAAGGGTTTGTTTCATCTTAAGTGCCTGTAAGCTTTCAACATTGTGCCATANCTTTTTCATATTGTTCATATTATTTCTTTTTTTGAATGCTTTCATAATTTTTTGTACTTTTCCCTTATTTCTTCATAATTTTTTCATCATTTTTCCTTATTTTTCCATATTTGTCAATAATTTTCTTGTATTTTTCCCTTCTTTTCATATTTTTCCAAATGTATCATTTTCCCATCATTTTTTCATATTCATTAATAATTTTCTAATAATTTTTCCTTACTTTTTCACATTTTTCACGATTTTTTCATACGCTACAGTTTTCTCATAACTTTATTTTTTTCACCTTTTTCATTCCTACTTGCTCAAGGGGAGCAAGGTTAGCAAGGTAATACTTATCTCAAAGGGTTTGTTTCATCTTAAGTGCCTGTAAGCTTTCAACATTGTTCCCTATACATATACGTGCAAAATAATGTGTCAGCCAGCACGTGTTAAAACATTCTGCACAGATTGATGCTGAAATCACGGTGATTCTGCTTTTTTAATTGATCAACTTCCCTGAGTCTGGCTGGCTTAATAGATTCAATGGCACTCTGTTAATACAATTACACACGCGTCTGCCAGCTGCTTGTGGTATCTCTGTTTGCTTCAGCAAGCAAAGCTGTTCTTTGGCTGCATTGGCTCACTGTGGTTTGTGGCACACAGCACTGATTTATTAGGCAGTAGTTGCATTTCTTTCCTTTCTTCCTTGAATGATTGAACTGTGATGTCACTTTTTGTCTTGGCTTCAACTTTTTAAAGAACTCTCTTATTTTTATTTTTTTTTTTTGCTGCAGACTATTCTCTTAACACTAGGGAAGTGGGAAATGTCCCAGTGCTCATTGCAGAGCAACTCTGTCTACCCCAGCACATTCCAGGGGCACCAAATCATTTGTGGTGAGAGTGATTCAGATCTGGTTAAGATGATTTAAAAGAGACATTATGGGCATACTGCAGTTCTGCATTTAAGAAAATACAGAAAGTTTTTTACTGCCTGATTGAGACCACATGGCTCCAACTTAGAGGGTTTTTTTTTTAACGTGGAAATTGTTGGCTGAATGTACTCAAAAGATTTTTTTTTTTTTCTTTATTGCCTAGAGGCCAAGGGTTGGTCTCGTAGCATTTAGTGGTAAGGTCAGAGTTAAAACAAATAGATTCTAATGCCTCTTTGAATAAAAGAAGAAATGGCTTCTTTAATGTTTTGCCTAAAGTATGAGCATGCCTCTTTTAAATGAGAGCAAATGCATCTCAGGAATTCTTTTGGACATTTCAGGGTAATTGGTGACCTGATTTGAGAGAGAAACAGAAGGATAGAGATAAGGGAAGATCTGTGGGTCATAAATCATAGTAAATATGTTCCATTAGAAAAACATTATGGAAAGCATGAGAAGTAAAAAGGAAGGAAAATTACCCTTTTGACTGCATACAGTTAATTTGCTTCTCTAAAAGCTGTCAGTTTGGGCTGCTCATAAGAGGAGTGGAAAGTTTTTATCACTGAGTATTTATTAAACTATTGTCATTACATAGAACAAAATATATCCTTAATATGAAGGATATGTATGATGCAAAGCACTTGATGTAAAGCTTTCCTCTCTATCTCCTTCAGCTGTGAGTGTTAGATTTTCTTTTTTATTCTCTTACTTTCTAAATGGAAAAACAAGACCACACAGTTTCAAATAGAGAAAACATCAAAAGTTACAGTTTATTCTTGCCTCTGCTTGGCAGAACAGTACCTGCAGTTCCACATTCATGGCAGTTTATCTAGAAATAATAGTTGAGTATTATTTTACAACAGCTATTACAATAAACAACATTTATAAGCTTTTTGATAACTTTAAATATCAGACTGGTAAGTTTAGCTTACTGTGAAGGGAAAAAAGAGAATAATCAATCTTACACTTTTGTACATCCTTTCTTGCTTAACACTTCCTCTCTCTAATTTCCAGGACACAAATGAATTTTGTTCTTAACTTTAAAAAAAAAAGGATAAAGAACTCCCGCCTTTAACCAGGGTTCACAAATCTGTGTCAATTAATTTGTGCCTCACTTGAACTACAGTATAAATGTTTAAAAGTAATTTACAGGTTTTTTTGAAGCTTTGAAGTGGTCAGTGTGGGTGGGAAAGCTATTTATATTTCTGAGTAAATGCTGTGAGAATTAGTTAGGGGTCAAAATGCAGACTACTGCACCTTGACATTCCTTCCTGTAATGTTTTAATGTATTGTGTCAATGTTCAGTATTACTGTATTAATTCATTAAAAATATGTAGAACCAATCTGAAATGGACTTATACTAGAAAAGCCCGACTTTAATGTGGATAAAACAGTACAGGTTTCTTACCAAAAATCTAAAGTATGGCCTTCATGGTACCCAGTCTTAAAATTAAAAGCTGCATCTTGAGCTCAAAGAATATCTCTGACACAGCATCCCCTCAAAGCTCTACAGATCAAATGAAACAGAGGTGGTGAGATTCTGCTGTGTAATGTAAGTCAGATTACCTGTGTGTCTTCACATATAAAGGAGAAAATTCTGGGTTTTGAGATATCTCTGACACAGCATTGGCAGGGCTGAGGAGAATATGCAGGTGTTATTCTGTAACTAGATTGACATATTCCATTCTTTCCAAATTCAAAGATGTCTTTTCAAATTTACATGGTTTTTCTGCCTGTAATCTTGGTGTAGCCTGCACTGCTCATCTGTAAAATAGAGTAGTTTTTTCAAATAGCAGAGAGAGGCATGATGGAAAAGCACTGGAAAAAAAGGATCAAGGAATTCTAGGATTTACATAGGCCACATGAAGCATGTATAAATTCTACTCATTGCAAAGAGGAGTAGTCCTTAAAGCAGTCTTCAGATGTGACCCTCGACCTGTTGGATTCCTATTGAATTTTTTTTTTTCCAGTGAAACCTGCTTTAGGTTCTGTTTTGTATTTCAGTTTTCATAATGGTTGTGAAATATGTACAGGGTATGCTTTGAAGCATGGCTGCCTAGGCCAGTGTGTGCAGGCAGATGGGATGAATCTTGGAAGTGATGAACATTTGGAGGAAGCAGGGAATGGCCATAGCTACACAGACAGTGACCAAAGCACACAGCAGGTCAAGAGAGGTGATTTT
>VZTY01017623.1:0-49195 GCA_013400935.1 Turnix velox
CCAGGAAATTACAGGCCCATCAGGCTTACTTCAAGCTCTGAGAAAAGTTATGGAACAAATCCTCCCAGGGATATCCCCTGGATTTCTCTGAGGTTTTTGACAAACTTTCCCAGAATTTTCTCCTAGAGAAACTCATGCACTAAGATCTAGATAAATGGTCTGTGTGGTTGGCAGGGAACTGGGTGACAGGCTGCACCCAAAAGGTTCTGTTAAAAGACAACCTGTCACAAATTAGTTCCCTCAGGGACCCAACACTATTTAGTATCTTCATCAGTGATCTGGATGACAGTACCAAGTTGTACCCTGATGAAGCTAGATGATGTTACAAAACTGAGTGGGGAAGTGGACATTTCAGAAGGGAGAACCACTCTGGAGGAGGACCTGGATAGGCTGGAAGAGTGGGCTAACAAGAATCTCATGAAGTACGACAATGACACTGCAAGGTCATGCATCTGGAAAAATACAATCCAGGAGTACAGCATAGACTGGTATCTGTTTGTCTGGAGATCAAATCTAGGGAAAGGGACCTAGGGATCCTGCTGCACAAGGTCAATATGAATGAACAGTAAAGCAAGCCAACAGGATGCTGAGTTGCATCAACTACAGCATTACTCCATTCAGTTCTCGTCAGGCTACACTTGGAATGCTGAGTTGAGCTTTGTTTCCCTCTATGCAAAAAAGACTTGAAAAGGCTGAAAAGGGTCCAGGGAAAGGTCACAAAGACGATCAAAAGGCTAGTAATCCTGCCATATGAGAAAACACTGAGAGAAGTGTGTGTATCTACATAATGCAATCCATACATTCTACGTGTGTCAAAAAAACCAACTTTCTGAACCTGAGAAGTATGTTGAGTAAAAGTGACTGCAGGAGAAACAGTCAGAAAAATACAATAAAATTAAGAAATCTATAGGATGCATATAAACCACAGATGCATTAGATGGCCAAAATGTAGTCCTGAAACCAACAGAGAAGCTTTCTTTAAAAACCCATTTTCCTTCTGTTGTATAGTAGCTACATTAGTTATAAATGTGAACACACAGGAAATAATCTGAATGAGTTATTATGTATAGAGAAATTAAACAGGAGACTAAAGGCAAACAAGAAAATCCATTATAGAAATCCCTAATGCTCTGGGGATAAACTTTGACTTGCATATTATGAAGGACAGCATCCTAGCAATAATAAAGCAGTTGTAGAAACACACCAAATGACTGATAATGAGCAAATGTCTAGAAAGCATATACCATCTACTATAAAGAGAGTAAATCTAGGTATGATGCGGAGAAATAGAAAACATGAATCAGTAAGTGACAATAAGAGAAAATAATCCTGGAATCAGACACTTCTTTCTCCTTTCAGCAAACATTTCATGATTTAGTTTAAACATGCTATGGGGCTCATCACAAAAGACAATGGACGATATTTAGAATCCTAGAACCACTTTGGTTGGAAGTGACCTTGCAGATCATTGAGTCCAGCCACCAACCTAGATCTGACAAAAGGCATCACTAAACCCTATCTCTATGCACTGTGTCTACCCATCTCTTAAATATCTCCAGAGATGGTGCCTCAACCATTTCCCTGACCAGCCTATACCAATTTATTGCCCTGTGGCATACAAGAATATAAACCACATAATCTGACAACTCCATTTTACATTATGTATCAACCTGTGAAATTTATTACTCTCTGTCTTCATTTTCCTGATATATTTGCATACCTCAGGAGATAATTTAATTTATTGTTGTAAAGCATTTTGAATTATACAGAAGAAAGTGCAGAAAGTATTATTAGCATGAAAATATTTCTTAACAGAATGGGTACATCTGATTTCACTACTCAGATTATTTTCTTCTGCCTACAAAGTTCAGTGTTCCATTTTCTTCTAAATCACCAACAAAACTATATTCTTAGAAAATGCTTACTATTTTACTCAGCAGACTATGAAACTAATTAACTCTAAATATGTTTCTTCAAAAAATCCATAATATCTACTTAAGTTTTATTGCTTTTTTTACAACTGAGAAAGACATAGATCTATTTTTTTTTCTATTTCTGCCTTAAGTGCTTAAAAGTAATAAATGTTCTCCAAACTTGGAATAAATTGTGCACATTTCAATTTGTACCACTCAAATTTACTGATAGCTAAGATAGTGAAATAGTGAGCAAAGACTATCCTTAAATGTAACTAAAAGGCATTTATAGATTTTCATTAAGAGAATTCAGCCTTGTGGAGAATAAGTAAAGGCATCTATAGTGATAGTACAGTGTGTAATTTTCCTTTGCTTATGGTAGCACTTTGACAGCAGGACATTAACTTAATCTAAGAGAATAAATTAAATGTATACTTTGAAAATAAGAATTCTATACTGAGTAGCCAGCAGGAAGTAGAGGAAGTAAATATCAGAAGTTGTCCCCTTGGCAGAGAGAGAACAGACCAGAGCATCATCTTTTGCTTGTGCCCAGACTGTTCTCATAAAATTCTCCAAGTTATCATCTAAAAATGTAGACTAAAACTGAGTAACAAGGTTCTGGTATTGTTCCACTTTATAGTAGATAAGAAAAATTCCATTTTCCTTCAAAGTTCCATTCTGTTCCATTCTAATATGCAAACTGCAACAGAAATGAGACCCTTGTGTTCACGAGTTGTATTAATTCCTCAAAGTTGAGTTCTCTGATCAACCCTTTGCTTACTTGTTTTGTTCTTTAAAAAAAAGTTAATTATAAACTAGTAAGTCTGCAAAAGGTGTAGTACTGGTAACTCAGAGTATCATGTTCTTTCTCCACCAATTTCTTTGACATCTCTTCTTCCTTTGTACTTACAGCATTTACCTACTTTTGATCTCTGTTGATATAAAGCACTAGACAAGCACATCACCATTGGGAGTGAAAATAAGTCTTGAAAATAGCAGGTCTTCATCAGACACTGACCTGAGAAAACATTAGAAGCCTTTTCAGCAAGAAGGAACCAGACTTCAGTGATATCACACTGCTTAAAGCTGGCAACTAAGGGCTGTAGGCACCTATCACAAATTTCCTTGTCTAGGAAGCTTCTTCTCTTACCTGCTTATTTCTGTTCTTTTTAAAAACTGTATCCAGAAATTGATAGGTTCATAGCTCCTTCGATCTAAAAAAGCACAGAAGATGAAGAGCTTCTCTCTTACTCATTCTGACCAGTAATGGCCTTCTGACCAGTCATGCAGGATACACAACCTGGTCACAGCTATGTGTGCACAGCTATAAATCAGCTACAATAGATGCTGCTGTATACAAATGACTTGTTAGTGCTGTTTGAGCAGAAATACATAACCAAGAAAAACCTCACTAAAAGACTGTATTAAAGATTTCTATCCACTGCACACTCGTCTGCATCTGATTAGTTATTTCAACAGCTGTTTTAATTCAATTTATCTTGTTATATATGAAGACTTAATTGAACAAATTACTTCTAAGGAATGCTGGAATTGCTAATATTAAAATTTCTATCTTCTCTTTTTCTTTTGTCAGCTCTGGCTAATCATTTCACATGTTGGTCCATTATTGCTTTCAAACTTCATACTTCTGCACATAACTCTTTTTGACATCAAGACTGATCTTAAGAACAGTATAATGGCATTAAAGTCCCTATATTACAAGAGTATGCAGTGATAGTGATTATGAATTCTCTGAAATGAATATTCCTCTGTTTCCATCCAACCATGAACATCCATGAACTGTGAAGAATGACATCATGGTGGAAATGTTGAAATTCCCAGCAGATCACAGCCTGGATGACAAAACAGCTTCAGTGGCTTCAGTACTAAATTTGCAGCAACTCCAAGTAACTTCATTCTCCTTTCCAGTCATATCCAATCCTTGTCAAAACCAGTTGTAAATATCATGGGCAATTCCCTATGTGTCTGTGGTTTTGTTCTCGTTTCCACATGATTAATGGGAAGTTGTCAATTGCTAGGATTATTAAAATGGTATTAGAAGCTGCTTTGACATTTCAGAGGAATCAAATATTTCAGTAATTTACTCAATTACCACAGTTTCAGCAGCAAAGATCTCCTACCACTGCCAAGGCTCCTAAGCAAGGAGATTAAATAGGTATCAGCAATACCTATTGAAAAGAAAGAGAAATTAAAGAAACAAAAAATCTACATTTCACAGTAACTCACATGAGCACTTCTCTGCCATTTTCCCTTGTTAAAGACACTAATTGCTAATAAGCGTATTTCCTAAAAACCAGGGTATCCTTATGCAAATATTTTTGATCACACATATCCTTCACGTTTCCTCATTGAACCTTATCCCAAGGTGGTGTAGATTTCTAGTAGCTTCTAGCTGATGTTAAGGAAGAGGAGTTTATTTTGTTCTTTATTTAATCAATAAAGTATTTAGCTTTTAAAAGGCAATCCAGGTTTCCTAAGTAAAAGAGGGCTAATCACACGATGCTTCAACTACTGTCTCCAACAATTTGCTCAAAAAAACTGACATACAATGAAGACTATCACATACAAAACCTCTACCTTGCTGAAGTTCATGTGATCCTTAATATATTAAGATCACAATCCTTTTTAAAAAAGTAAAATGGACACTGAAATAATATAAACTGATATTTCGAATATTGCATAAACTTATGATGCTAACACACTTTGTAATTGGTTTATTCTAGTCTTGTATTTCATATTGATTATGAATGACTTCCAGGAAAATCTGCCATAAAAGAAATAAGATTAATTGAAAATTTATACCTAGGTGTGAACATTCCTTATTAGGTATCAATACATTACTTTTAACATCCCATACATTTCTGTTTTAAAAAATCAGTAAAGCTCATTAAGGAGTACATAAGCCAAATCATGAAGAGTTAAATATGCAACCTGGAGACAAAGTCTGTGCTATCCACAACTCATGAGAGCAAATAAATCCATTCTACAACTTATCCCTTTAGCTAGCTGTCATACAATATTAAAAACGCCTATTTGAAAATACTTTTATAACAACAGTAAAACCACTCAGCAGTTACAGGCAGCTATGAAAAACCACAGAAAGCACACTGTTATCTAAGTGAGTGCAATACATCATAAAATAATATTTAACCTAGAGATAAAGTCTCTGCAACCCACAAGCTACAAAAGTGTATAAATCTATTCCACTACTTATCACTTTAAGAGCTGTCATACAATATTAAAACATCTATTTGAAAATACTTCTCCTGCAACAACAGCAGAATCACTTAGTAGTCAAAGGCAACTGGGAAAAGCGCTGAAAGTATACTGTTATCTGAGTGCAATACATCAGAAAATAAGTATAAGCAAGTATATATAATTTTTGTTCTGCAAATATGTTACTACTATTACGGTACATAATTTTTATTGAAAAATCTGAAAAACAGCAGCATATTATTATGATACTGAGAAGAGGAAACTGAGATTTTGCTATTGATTTACATAAATTGCCCCTGATTCTTCCAAATGAATGTGTAAGTGGTTCACATAGTGCAGAATCATGATAAACTAGCGTATGAAGGATGGTAAGTTAGCTTCAAGTTTTAGTTACCTAGTAATGACTAAGTATGAAACCCAGATTTCTATCAAAGCTTCAGTATGGTTTATAGGGCTCAGATTGAGCTTTAGGAGTACTGTACTACAGAATTTTACTGAATCTGTGGATGATTTCCAGATAGACTTAGGATGTATTTTTTATAAGCTTTCATTTGTATGAAAGATGGGAAAGGATTTCATTGGAACAAACTAGGATTTGCAAAACCAAAAGAAAAAGAAGCACTATATAACCTTTCTAAAGCTAGGATACAAAAATCTTAAGAAAAGTGCAACCAACTTACTAATTTCTGGAAGAGTATATGCATAGTCCAAGTATATATGTAAAATGCAATTTTTCTTAACATCCTACATAAAAGCATCTCTGACATTTAAACAATTTTATGCGTGTTTTTTTTTCATTCATTAATGGAAACTAATAGCCTTAATACTTACAATCATAACAATTTTTTCAACTCCTAGCAAAAGAGTATGAATTTTTTTTCCTACCATAATCCATTCAGATCTTTAATTCCCAAGTTTAAGAAAAAAATTGGGGAATAAATCTGCCCTGTTTCAGCACAACAAATTCATAAATCTGTGCAATTTTTTCAAGCCTTATTTTTATACATGGTGGTTTATATTGATTGTTTGATTTGTGTGTAACATATCCGTATCTCATTCCCAGTAGTTAAACCCCATAGAAGAACAGGGCATATGTATCTTGCTGTGGTTTCATCTAACTGTATGCTGGAAACCTGTACTGCACTTGGTCAGAAAAAACTTTAAAACTCCTTACACATGCAGACTGACAGATTTTTTTCTATGGGGGTGGACAAAACAGGCAGCTGCATGAGAAATTTAATTCTAATAGAAATCTTAGAACTACTTGCAGGCAGCTTCAGTGTATTTCTAATTGCCTTCTCCTTATCAGCTTCCCTGGCCATAAAAACAAGTACAGACTACAATCAAATGCTGAATTTTGCCAGGGAACTTGATCAGGTGTGGCAATCACACTCAACAGAAGCACACAGAAACCTGCTGACCAACTTAAAAAGTTAACACCACCTTCTTTTTCCCCAAATCTTTGCAGCCTTTAATGCAAGAGAGAAGTTTTATCACAACATTTCTTGAGTTGATTGACATTTCTAATTTACAAGTGAAGGTAAAACAACATAAAAAGCAGAACTGGAAGGGAATCTCGCCATTGTCATTTCAACTCAATATAATGCACTCTAACGGGTACAAAAATTCTTCATAAAAATGCACTTGATAATACATTTTTTGTGAGTACCTGAAGGGCTTTCAGATTCTGTAATCAACAGAAGCAACTCCACACAAGACAGTAAGACAGACAGAGAAACAGTTGAGTGAACTTCCTTATTTAAAAATCACTTGAGGGGTTACATATATAAGGATTACTTTAGACATTTCCGTAGGAGAAAATTTTGCTTGTATTCTCACTTGTTAACACATGAAACCACAATCTCTCAGTCAACAAAGTTATCCCTTTCATAGGCATAAGTATATACACATTATATACACTGTACTCAAATGCTAGCTTAGGAGGAAGATTTGAGAGTACAGTTTTATTATTATTATTTATTAAATATTTGAGAAAACAACCATTTTAGTCTCTGACCTAACAAAACCCTGCGATGCAATGAATAATATTACATTATCAACCATGCTACAATCAGTGTTTTTTTTAGACTAACCTCCCTTATGGTAAAAATAACAGTGCTTTTAGAAAGAAGGTAAAAACAATCAATATTCCAGCAGCTTTTACTAGGAAAAAGCACATTCAAGATAAAGTAAGCTTCTAAATTTTTATTTTTACTGCTTTATACACAAAGAATATTTCTAAGAATAAAGGAAGCAATCAGTCTAACAAAAACAAAGCATCAAACAAGAAAACTTGCACTTGATTACGTTAAGTGAATGTTAGTTGTTTTATTTTGAATCTGAGTGTTGCAGTTCTTCCCCAAGCATGTTTCTAAAATGTTACCAGTAAACAAACATTCAACAGGTTTTTAAATACTATACAATTATATGTCTTGGTATTATAACAATCCCAGACAAGATTATGTTAACATGACTAGATTACAAACCAGTTTTGAACAGATTACACAGCAATCTTAAATCAATGTAATTCTATATTACATTAACATCCTGAATTCAGCTTTGATCCCTGCTACTTTAAATCCTCAGATTGGAAACAGGAACAAGATGCTCAGATTTTAAGCCACTTATCTCTAGTCAACATCCAGATTTATACTTGCAAGTATTCAGGATAGCAGTTTATTTTTCCTGCAAAAAGAAAAGCACCACAACTTCAACACCACTAACATACAGTCACTTATGTGCTCAGTGCTTTCAGGGTTATTCAGGTAGTGCCTTACATCCAGTTTACAGGTGCCCCTCACCTTGCTGCAGTACAGAAGAAGAAAATAAAATGACAAGCCACTGAAAAGCGCACCCTTACCTTCTAAACCTGCTTCAATCAGCCCAAACTGTTCCAACACTTTAACAAAAAGCACAATCACGATCAAAACTGCTATCATTTCAAGCCCTTCCAAGTTCATGATGAGTTAGGTCATGGTCTGACCACCGCCACTGAGAAAAGTGCTCTCCCGCCTGGCTTTCTTTGCAAAGCCATTAAACTAGGCGCAGAAGGCTCCTGAGAGGGAAGGGGGCGAGCGGGAGGGGAGCGGCAGGGAACGCATCCCGTCGCCCAGCGCCGAGGCCAGGAGAGGCTGGCGGATCAACTCCAGTCTGTCGGCCATGGGGGAGGCGAAGGGGGCTCCCCCGAGGTTACCCGAGAAATGTCCCTGGGGACATAAAAAAAAAAGCGGCGTCGGGAATGCCGGCGGCACATCTGGGCGGGAGCGGCCGGGCCGGCGGCAGGATGCAGCGTCGGTGGGGGAAAACCGGTTGCCCGGGAAACGCTGGGACCGGGATGCGTGATGGGCACTCCGGGAACAGCGGAGGCCTGGGAGCGGCGGGAGGGAAGATGCTGGAGATGCTGCAGGGTGAAACCGCTGCCATTGGGAAGGTTGTGCTCCCAGCTAGCCCGAGCAAGTGTCAACCGGCATCTGGACCAGTCGGGGGTTTCTCTGATTGTGCTGGAGAGAGGGATCTAACAGGATGGGACCTGCCAACTTCTCACTTAGTTTCTCTGGGTAAAGATCTTACATGAGGCAAGTAGTATACAGCAATTTATAGATAGGACTGCATTCAGAGTACTTTCTCTGTAATTAAAACAAAAAAAACAAATATGCTGTCTCAAATTCTCTAAGCCTTCTTGTGTGGGCTTGTCCGGGAAACAAAATTTGAAAAGAACAGATTGAGAACAAGAAAGATAAGAACATTCATTATTTTCAGTGTTTTCTCACTTCACTAATATTAGCTAAACAAAGTATTTTCAATGGAAAATATTAGTGGTGGAATACATCAATATTAACCACAGAACTGGTATCTTACACCAGTAGCATGCGCTGGCCTATCTCCAACAGTTTGCAGTACTGGCAATGTCACACACGCAATGCTCAACATCATTCATGGTAAGGATTTACTCTTTAAACCTCTCAATAATTCAGCACCTAGGAAGGAATTTATATTAGAAAAACAGTGCCTCCGTTGCAGCAAAAATGAGCAGGGGAACAATTACAACAAATTTAATTCTGTCTGGTAGAGCATTGTCCCTGCACAGTTGGAATCAATTACTGCCAAGGGCTCGGTTTTCTTTCTTTCCTTGGATAAGATTCAAAAAAATCATTTTGTCATGTGAGAACTGGCAGCAACTTGTAAGTCCCCTGGGTATGTATACTTGCATTATGGATGTGTGTTGTCATTACTGAAACCAGTGGAATAAAGTAGAAGTTTGGGGGCTAATAGAAATAATATAGATACCCATTTATCTACAGTATAAATAAATCCATACAGCATAATATCACAATTCTGTGGGTTTTTAACTTGAGATTGGACTCCCTGAAGCTGCTCAGACACTTTCTGTCAGAATATCTTAGGTCTAACATTCCATCCCATATATTCTGCTTGTTTCATTTCTTCAGGCTGCTTTTCTGGGATATTTTGCTTTTGTTCACTGCAAACTTTCTCCTTATACTCCTTTAAGTCACTAAATATCTTTCCCTTCTAAGGCTTACTCTATCTTATCAATGGCTTTAAGGACACTAGGTCCAAGTCTCCTTCACTGTGGGACTCAAATGGGCTAATTCATCACCATTGGCAGCATCACCTCGGCAATCTATATGCCTTTACTCAAAAGGCTGATAAAAGTTCTGTTTAGGATATATGCAATGGTGGCACCTGAACTAGCATATTCATTTCTATTAATTGCTTTCATTAGTATTTGTGTGCTGAAAATGTTGAAATGAAAGCAGTTTTAGAAATGTTACAGTATTTACTACTTTTGTGACAGCTGTTCCTGGTGAGAGCAGAAAATTGTAAAGCAGAGCTTGTGATGGCTGTGGTGCAAAGGTGAAGGTTGCCATTGCCTTCCCAAACTTGGACCCCATGGCTGGCAGTGACTAGACAGATGTGACTATGTGTTGTCTGGGATCTGCATCCTCACGTGCTGACACTGTTAATACTTTTCCCAGAGGCATAGCTCTAATGTACCAATTGCTAATTCTGGCTATTCTTCTAAAGCAGATCAGAGAAGTACAGAGAAAAGAAAGAAATTAGCATTACTCTAGTTTCACAGATGGATGCCAAAGCACAGTAAGAATAATTGCCAGGGAAGGCTAGGACTTCACAAGAAAGTTGTGACTAAACTCCAGTTTCTTGAGAGCTGTGAATCAGCCAAAAGAATCTTCTTTTTTTATTTCTTCTTTTGATAGACATACAGGCAATCCGATATGCACTTCAATATATCTCTTCTAATTAGGACATTGCATTCTAGCAAATCTTTATAGAGCCCTACAGAAGGTATTTCTTCTGTAGGAATGAAAAATAGCATCTGACCCTATCCTTCCTACCTGCTTAAAAATGGAATTGATGCTATTTACAGCTAGGGTTGCAAACTGCATAATATAACTGTTTCTCTCTCCAAGAGCCTTACCAAAACCAGTAAAGTAGTTGGTTTCTTCCATTACCAAAAGAAAAGTATGTGATCTTCTTTTACCTGTACAATTTTAACAAAAGATAACAGGAAGAACGTAGCAGACATACTTGCAAATATTGAAACCCTATTTTCTCTCTTGTCTAACTACCCAGGCTTTAATATATTGCAGCATTAAACCTGGAAAAGGTCTACAAGATAAGTACAAATGGAGGGAATAGGAATGGAAGGAAAGATATTAATGCATAAATTACCATGCCATATAGACTGCTGTTATAAAATAGCACGCAAATGATATTTTTCTTATGTAAAATTGCAGGTAAAAGTTTTCAGCCTAGGAAGCATTACAGAAGCTGTCTCCTGTTATTCAAAGCATTTTGTGTGTTCTTACTTTTTATTGTGAGAATAAATATATTAACTATAATAAATATATTCGATTGGAGTAACTGATTATATTTCATGCTATAGACACATATAAATGGTCACTTCTCATCCTGTGATGGATCACTAAACAACAGGACAGTGACTCTATTTACATTATGTGCCTAAGGTCCTTGACACCATTAATCTTACTGCTATTGCTTAATGCTATATATCATGAAAAGCTAATGTTAATAAAAGACCTAATCAATTTAGACCGAAAACTGATGAGTGGGTCTATTGATGGAATCCCAGTAATTACTGGGATTTCTTTCTTGCATTTCTATGACTATATGATTATGTCATTAAGTCATGCTGGAGTTTATGCTGTGGCTTCAATGAGGATGATTAGTATCCACGGATATTCTTGAACACCTAGTCAAATAGTTAATGGAAGACTGGCCTGAATAAGTCTAAATCAGGTGAATTTGTTTAAAAAAATTAGATAGATCAGCGATCTGAGCTAACCTTGGTGACTTTGCATGAAGCAAACTGGGATGCACACATGCACTGCTGCACCAACAGATCTGGGGGGAAGGCTCTCATTGGCTAGTGGTAGAGCTAACTGGTAGAGATACATATACACAGAATGTCTATGCACAGCAAAAGAAAGCTAAAATGCAGCAGCACCAATGGGAGTCCTGTGTCATACCTAAAGTATGAGAGCAGAACTCGTAAGAGAAGCTGAAGTTTCTTGATGTTTACTGACAACAACCTACATATTTGTAACAATGCATAT
This sequence comes from Turnix velox, assembly GCA_013400935.1. NCBI lineage: Eukaryota > Metazoa > Chordata > Aves > Charadriiformes > Turnicidae > Turnix > Turnix velox. Next base: position 11,768 of record VZTY01017623.1, read on the forward strand.
GAGGAGGGTAAAAATATTGCCATAAAGCTAGAGCAATCTAATAACTGCTTAAGAAGTGATGTCTCTGCATCTTACCTTACTTTTGTCCTACCTTTAATAAGAATAGGTTTGAATAAATATTCCAAAACCCAATAAAAACATTAAAATATTTATTGTGTAGCTATTTAAAAGATATTTATGTTTTTTAATCTTAAAAGGGGGTAAAACATACTCTCTTCCTAAAGGAGAAAATGGCCAGAAAACCTTGATGTATCATAATTGAAAATTCTTTATCATCTCAGCAGCTAAGCACTATTACACTTTAGTGTCCCTCTTTCTCTTTTAAATTTACTACTGGTATAAGCAATTAAGAGAATAAAAAATACCATAAATGTAAATTTCTTTAGGTCATCAAGTCTCTGAGCAAAACCAGCAAAAAGATAAAAACTTTTGTCTTTTAGTTTTAATTTAACCCTCTATCTTAGTAAATATTTAATGAATCCAAAGAAAAGATATAAAATGTTATGATGCATTCAACCATTAGAAATATTAAATCTTATAATAGCCCACACCTTGTAACTTTCCTCTAGGCATTGAGTCAATGTGGCTTGACTTCCAGAGGATCTTCCCCAGATTAAGCACTCATAAAAAAATATGAGAGTAGAGAAATCTGACATCACAATGCCTTATTTCTACCATTTCATCTTCATCTTTAATCCAATTCTCCATCCCAGATCATGTCCAGTATTTTTCATTTGCCACAGCTCAAGGAATTGCCACTGATCCAGACATTATGATGCTTAAGTCACCTCTGAAGAAGACCACTTTTATTCCCACCCAGAAAGCTATACTACTGTACAACAACTCACTCAACAGGCATTTCAGTCCCATGTCAGCATGTAGCAATAATGTTATGGGATGTACCTCAACATTCATAAGCAGGCTTTTCAAAGACTCTGACATAGCACATGCATAACAGTCAACAGAGACATAATCCCAGTTGAAAAGTATACTTGAAGATCTGGATAATATCATAACATCACTCTTCAGAAGTTTTGGTTCAAAATGTCAGAAGTAGAACAACATCTATCACTATGACAGCTATTCTAAATAGCCTTCTTAATAGCATGTGGGTATTCTGGAGCCCTTAAAATAGAATTATATCTAAAGTTTATCACTTTCCATGCAGTGAAAATATTGCTCCCTGAAACTAGTAGTGTATGTATCTGGCAATTGATGCAGATATAACATTAACTGTGTGCACGAACCATTTGTCATTAGAAGACAGAAATTTTCTCATCACATAAAAACCCACCATTCTGATAACTCCATCTTTACTGGAGGTCCTTAAACCTCATTAAAAAAGGAAAAATTCTTCAATAAAATTCAGTCTTAAAAATGTCAGACTCTCTGTGGAAACTGAAAAATACCTGGCTATTGCAATTCCAAAAGTGAAGTTCAACTATTCTCATGATTTGTTTGTTCTACCCATTTGTCAGCAAGGCACTTTGTCCTAAGAAACTTAATGATTTTTCAAGGGTTTGCACTTGTAAATACATACTGATAATTTTCCAAACTACAGAGAACGTTGAGAGTTACTGTCATTTGAAAAGCTCTATGCACCTCCAGCAATGATGAACTGATGCATCAAGTTTCATCTCAAATTTTGAGATAGTCAGAGTGTGTCACAGGGTGGTGTTTTCTCATAATTGCTTTAATTTGCTCTGAATTACACATGGTCTCAATTAGTCTGTGTTCAATTCATGCAACTGTGAGATGCCACAGGTATTACCAGGTCTCCGGCAGCTTATCCCACTGTGTCTCACCAAGCCTGTTGATACAACATGACCCACATCTCCTTTCAGTCAGTACTGTCCAAGAGACTGTTACTCTGACAAAGCCTAAGTGGGACACAAGAACATTGAATCAAACTTATCCAGCCAGGTCAGTTCTGCAGCCCTTTAACCAGGATATGGCCTCTTATTTATTTCTTCCTTATTGCTCTAAATTCCAGCATATATCTAACGTGTTCAGTGCACAGGTTCTAAGATTCACTGTTTTACCCCCTGCCAGGCAACTAAAATTTTATTTCAGACTTCCTTAATTTTGGTCCTCAATGGTTGTGACCTTCTCTTTTCTGTCTTTGTTAAGCGCTATCTTGTTCCAACTCAGAATACTGCTGCAAAGATAAATCTGACTAATGACTCCAAGTTTCTCAGCCTTCCCTTTACATTTCTAATTAATCCACTTCATCAAATACAAAATATTTGCCACTGCCTTCAATGCCAATTCGAATATCCTACTGACACACCTAGACACTAATGACTTCAGTGAATAGTCAGCTGTTAAGCCTCTCAAGAAATAATGCTAACTTATTCATAAGTTAGACTTTAATCATAAGAAACATTTCTGTCCCCTTAATATTCAGAAATATTACTACAACTGTTCTCCCTCTGATAAAATGTTTCTGTGAAACATAGCATGTGCTTGTTTGCAATACTGAATCCACTGCAATGGACAGAGTGACAATTTTTTGACACAACTCAGTAAAAGTTTCATCCACATAGCAATGGGATAAGACACACCATTAGTAATTAGAAATAAAATTAACAAGTAGAAATACACTCTGATTTTTGCAACATTCTTTACTTCATATTATTGGAAAACTGTTAGGCTTCCTAGATGCTTTGTCGATGAACTTTATTAATTCTAATTTCTCATAAATATGATTAATAAACCTATCTACAGACTCAAAATGAGACTGACAGATGAGTTCCTCCAGTTCAGTTGATGCAGCACGGGGGTGTTTTCCAGATTTTCCCTCCTAATCCCTTGTTGATTCATTAGTAGCTCACTGTAGACAAGAAGAGACTGTTATGCCAATCAACAGCAAAGAATCACAGGAAAGCCCAGCTCATACACCCATGGAAAACAACTTGAGAGACTGGAGCAAGACAGCATTTTTTATAGTTATGCTTAAAAAACCCAACCAACACAAAAAACCACAAAAAAACAGGACCAAAAAGCCAGGGAATCTGAAACCAATGTCTACTGAACCTTGCAGTCTGACTTAAGTACTATTGTGCTGTTAACATGTTTCTAATCCAAAGGGTGAACTACTTTACCCATAAGTTTTTATTAAGAAAAATGATAGAATAAAAAAAGTGACAAGTTCAATTCCTTCTCTAGACTGGTTATAACAATGTATATAAAGGAAATAAAGCAAGCTAACAGATATGTTCAGTTTCCAACTCCACACAATTAACTTACTTGGAGCACTACGTTGGAGCCCAACAAGTTTCTTCCTAACAACTTGACATTGTCTTAATTTTTTTCCCTGCAGACCTCTACCATGTATGAACCTAATAAAACAAATCCACAGGCCTAAGAAAAGCTTGTCAGAGGTTCAAATGTCAGTCTTACTATTGCTAGGAGATTTGTTTTGGTAGGAGGGTGATACTAAACCATCTCATTACAGAAATGCACTGTAGTCAACTAGAGTGCCTGAAGAATCCTGTTCGTAACATTTATTTAATTAAAAAAAGAAAACAACTTGTAAATAACTTATACTAATCATATATCCAATAGTAATATTTATCTTATTGATTTGCAGTGATTGTCAGTGGTTGTTTTAAACCAGCTGACAAGGACAGATGGCCCTTTTACATGAAAAACTCAGAAACAAATGTTTGTGTTAGAAGTCTTAGCAGACAGTCCAATTGCTTATGTGGGCTTCACAGCATGGGTTTGAAGAACAGTAGTGCAACAGTCCAGAGAGACACAAACATTTAAATGAACAGAAGATCTCTGTGCATTTAGCACCAAGACTTGAAGTCTCTTAAATTAACAGGCAGGAAATCCTTATTGTTATCTACATTCTGCTTCCCTCTTTTGTCTTTATGCAATATAAATGCCTGCATTACCACTTTGATCCCCTATTGTTACATTTTTTGGTGTCCAGTGAATGTTTTTCTTTATAAAGTGATCATAAGCATACTACAAAAAATATTACTTCTTTTTCAATAGATTAGTAACTCTATTGATTCTTTAGTCACCCTTACTCAATGGATTTTGAAAGTGTCTTTTATTTAAATTCAGATTTGCTGCAATGGGAAGTTAGTTCCTGACTTAAAACTCTCCACTTAGGCCTGGTTGGTGAATATGTTTCTGTGTGAGTTGGTAACATTCAAAAATCTCATAGAAATTTCAGGAGCAAAGACAGACCCAGTGGAGAAAAAGAACAAACATGACACTGAGAATGTTTACATATTAATCCTTAAAACTGTCAGAAGAGTGTTGCTCTTTCATTTTAATATCTTGTAAGAGTTTCTATGAGAGGCCAGATAATATTTGCTTTGCTTTTATATCCACTGGCATTATATAATGAAGAAAGCTCCAAATGTTCCAGGGAGTTCAGAAATTACAATACAAAATAGAACATTTAATGATCTCACTTGTTGAAACAAACAAAAAATAAGTGGGATGCCCACATTTCTTTATTTTGTGTTTCCTATTTCTTTTTCTAAATACTTCCTCAGTTTTTTGACTGATGTTCAATTCTGATATTCTCTGCCATCTGAAAAACAACCCTAGGATCTGTGGAAATTCATTGCTTCATTGAGGATAAGCCAGATTGGCAGGCAAACCTAGCACTCTTTTGTGCAATTTACATGAGAAAGAGAGATAAGGGGTAGATGTCTGTGAGAATGTGTCTGTTCTCCAGGGAGGATAAGAACAAATAATGGAAACACTACAACCGGAGTTAAGGCAATTAAAAGAGAAGGTAAAAGAAGACAGCAGGCACAGACAGATACAGTATAGTCACTTCAGGCCCAGGTCTGCTAAGTTTAAAGCACAGTCTGCCATGAAATGAACTAAGATCCACCTTCTTCCAAGAAACTATTTGCTACCATTATTAATACCACTAGCATTACAGTGTAAGACAGCTCATTTTTCTTGTTGGATGTCGGAAACTTAAGCAGAAAGGTTGAGCACTGCAAGGAGGAGCAGAGAATGCATGCAGTGCATGCCTATGGCAGGGAGGTCCTTTCCAACCCAAACTATTCTATGATAGCCCAATAAAATTCTTTCTGTTAGTTTGCAGGATAGAGAAAGGACAAATTTCCACTATCTCTGCTGATTAAAATATTCTGCAGAATAAAGCAAACAAACAAGCAATTGAATACTTTCCTTCACGTGAAGGACTTAAAATAACTTTGAAGCAAGTACATTGCATCTGTGCCCTCTGTCTGGAAAAGTACTAAAGCTGAAATTGTGCTAGATAGGTTAAAAAGAAAGTAATTTTAAAGCTACAGACTGATATTTTGAGATTGCCTGCAAAAACAGTAAAGTCTAAAAATAAATAGAACTACACAAAGAGCAGTATGAAAGAAGAAAAAGACTCTGAAATATTTTCTTTTCCCCTAACTGGGAACAAGATAGAGGTCAAATGGCATCCTAAGACTGCTTCCAGGAAATGTAGCAGTCATGAAGATTCAACCACGAATATAGCCTTATTATGGGACATCAGAACCATGAAATTAAATATATACATAGTTATATACACAACATGGGAGTGGCTGGAGGTAACAGTTATTCATATCTTACTGTCCTGGTTTGAGGTAAANGAGGCCAGATAATATTTGCTCTGTTTTTATATTCACTGGCAACATATGATCAAGAGAGCTCCAAATGTTCCAGCGAGTTCAGAAATTAAAATTATATGTAACATGACATTTAATGAAACAAAAAATAAGTGAATAAGTGGTGAATCTGCAAAGCCTTGCTACACTTATGTATTTCTTTATTGATTAGCATTTGGATAATGCTAAACAATAGGCTTCAAATGCAAACTTGCTCCTTCAGCCATTCTCTAGATTTTCCTCTCTGTGAGGAATATATCCCTAACAGTTCTGCATAGTTTGGCACCAGAAGAGAAAACTTCAGCTCCGTTTTCAAAGCAAAGAACACGGTCTGGCAGACAGAGCCCATGGGAGCAGAAGTCATTGCCAGGAGAGAGTTCTTCCACAGAAATATAAGATAGCAAAACAAGTTTGATTAAGTTTCCCAATGCCCACCTGCTCCACTGCTTCCTCAGTGAGAGGATCCTGCAGAGCTGAGCTGTGGTACACATTAATGCAAACTCTACATGGGATACCCACAGTGCTCCGTTGTGCAGAATCATAGAATTGTCTAGGTTGGAAGGGACCTTTCAGATCATCTAGTCCAACCATCGACATAACACTGACAAAATCAATCACTGAATCAGATTGCTAAATGCTTCGTCTACCCCTCTTCCAAATACCTCCAGGGATTACAATTCTACCACTTCCTTGGGCAGTCCGTTTCAATACACAACCTCCAACACTGAGGAAAAGAACCAAAATCAGGCTTTTCCCCATGGTTATGCCTATAGAAATCCTACAAACCTAAAGTTGTGACTTTATGATGCCTGTTTTGCAAACCGTTTGCCATACTGGATGAGTATTCTCTGACCTTTTTCAAACAGTATTGTCATATCACCACTTTTATTTCAGTATAATTTTTTTTCATCATCTCTGGCTGCTTTGTATCCTTGCACTATTTCCTGCTGACATTGAACACTTGAAACATGGATATCAAATTACAAGGAGAAAGTTTTCCTCTGCTTTTTCCAAGTTTTTTTTAATGAACTGTTACTGCCTTAAATATTGCAGTTAAGCCACAGATTACTGTATTTTGACAATTTAATTGTCTGTTAAGAGACAGTGATCTCAGACCTGTTCTTTATCCATGACACACATTAACTATCTCTACCAATCTGCTATCTCACTGTCAAAGTGAAATATCACTGTAATCTTTTCTGCACTGCCAGCAATGCACGGATCAGACATTCTGGTACAGTGAAACAAAGTATCCTCTTTGAATTTATCAAAATACAACAACATACATTCAGTCCTCAGTGAATAACATACATGTAAGAACTGCACTACCCATTCAATAATAGGGTTATATTCTACTGTCTATGGTCTACTATGGCTGTGTGTACCATCTTCAATTCATCACCAGTGATATCCTAACAAAAATCTTCTCAACAAAGCTGTGAATTACAAGGACAAAAGTCCATGTAGGATAGGATTATGATGATATTACCCCAAGCTAAATGTTTGTATATCAACTCTAACAATGTTTATTGTGATGTCTGAAAAATGCTGATCCTTCTCAATAAGCTTAGTAGAGGTTTAGGAATAGTGGCTTTGAAAAGTCATCAATATTGGGAATTTTACAGCTTCTAATTTAAAAACAAACAAACCAACCAAAAACATCTAGTGGCCAATAGAAGTAATCACAACCAGTACTTAAATAGGTATGAGAGGGTTTGAGATGCTCCTAAAATCAAAGTTCTCCAGGAACTCCAGGAAGTGAAGGTCATCAGCAGACTGGTGCTTTTTTCCTTTCATTTGGGGACAATTATCAATGAACCAGAGTCAGTTCAGAGATATTTTGAAAAACTTCCCAATTTGCAGGGAGCCATTCCTTATTCTGATGATTTACACCAGTGAAACTTATTCTGTGCATAAAGCTTTGAAATCTGTCCTATTCCCAAATCACTAGTTCACAATACTGCAAATGTAGAAGAAGTTTCAAGTTCAAAATTTAATGCAATAATTATCTGAATCCAGAGCAGTATTTTATTGATTGCCATCAGAGTTCACTTTATTTTCATGTCCTTTCATATATATCCTACATGTGATTTTTTTAAATCAGAAAACCAAATATCTAAATTTTCCTATTTTTACAATATTTTTTCAAAAAAGGAAAATGTATAGGAAATGCATTCTTCCTAACACACAAATGCAGACATTTCAGCATCATCCATAATAAATTCTAAATCATTCCACAGCTGTGGAAAATATGACTCTCATTAAAACCGACTTCTGATTATTTTGCTCTTTCCTCTGTTTTCTTTTATTTGAGTTCAACAGTTCCTTAGGTATTAACTGTGTTGTTGTGTACATTCAGAAAAACAGTCCAGGTGTATCATAATCCGAATGATAAATTCTAATAAAATGAAGCAAAGCATCTTAACCTTCAATTGAAGTAGAATGTGACTGAATTGAAAAGTCTGGTGGGGATATGCTTTCTATTTTCTTTGGAGATCACTGAACGCCACTGTTTCTGTAAGCTCATTTGGCTCCTCTAATTCAGATCAGCTATAGCCAGAAAAATTATCTAATGGAGGTGTCTAATGGAGGTCAGTATGTGCCCCTGACTCATATGTATATGTGTTATGATCATGTTCACTGAAAAAAACCAAGAGTGCACAGAGCCTTGCAGTCTGTTTGCCTGTTGCTCTGGAGAAGAGAGTGCTGCCAGAAATCTTGCAAATAGGGAGAATGCCTGTGTACAATGATTTTGCATTTTGAGCACAGCATGAATTGAAGGACGAATTAAATTAGAGATAGTCATAGAGTTCCTGACTTCCTAAAATGATTATAGAACCTGTGTACATTGCCTATTCAAAAAAAGTCAGTGTCTGCTGTATGAAATAAACCTGGCATCAATATGGTAGCCATGGCTGGAGACAGATCACTTAATCTGTAATATATGCTTAAACCGGGACCCATTTCAAGGAATTTTGATCAGATATACATATTTCTGGCATCATGAACTCTTTTGGAGGAACTCAGTATCGCAACAGAGGAACTGCTTTGCACTGAGCTGCCAAATATTCAACATATAAATCATTCTACTCCTGAACGTGCTGATGTCTTGGCAGAGATGAGCCCTAAATAACTGTCTCATTGCATATTAACAGCTTATGTGGCTGCATTTCAATTCCATGTAACGTACTGAACACTAGAGAGCATTATTACAAGGTTCAGGATAAATTAAATGAAAATCAAGTACAAATGAAGTATGGGTCATCCATGAGCAGAATTCAAAGAGATGCTGGAAAGCAAAATAGCATCTGTTACAGCATCCAAAAAGACAGATGGGCTTCCAGTGCATCTGCTTTCAGAAAATAAAATGGTTTGTCTGAGGTTGAACGATGTCTTCTTAGAGAAGAAAGATGTCCAAAGAAATTGGGCTAAAAATCATCTAGATGCAATTTTTCCTCTGCTTTCATGTAGAGCCAATCTCATTTTCAGTGAAGAGAAAGAATAGCATGAGATTGCACAGAGATTAGGGGGACAATATGTGAGAAAAAGTCTTTCCTCTCATTTGAAAGAGCTCAGCTAAAACCAACCAAGCAAACAAGCAAACCCCCTATGCAACCTGCAACGCAATCTGCGAGCAAAATCCTACATAAAGCAGTGGTCCCAAAGGTACTGGACTTAATATATATATATGCACTCATTTCCAAAAGTACTACATAGGTGAAAAAAATTTACTAGATTAAAATTATACATGATGTGTTTAGTACTGGAATACGGAATGACATTCTGGGATCCTTGTATGTAGTATTTGATACAGGTACTAGCATGAGAAAAAGTGGGCAGGGTCAGCTGAAAACTGACAAGCAAGACTTCTTTGTGTTTGCAGTTGATGCTTACTGTTTTACCCTCATAATTTACGTTTGACTACTAACTAAAAAGGAATGTTTCTCTCCAGCCGTGTTCTCACCTTGCAGAATTTAGCTGCACTTTTGGTGAGCATATGGTCACAAGAGCTTGTCTCTGTGGAGCATTCTTGTATTGCTTGCGACTGAAGGTGTGGAATTGATTTGTTACTACTACTACCATTTCTGTGCACCTAGTTATTAACTAACACAAGGGATAGCTGGTATTAAGTTATCTCTATTTACTAGCTACTCATCAATTTATGTCTATAAATTTTTAGGATGACAGCTATGACTTCAAGCCTTCTCTTGAAGGTGATGTCACTACACATATCAAGGAGAACAGAGCAGTACACAAATTGGCACCACAAACCTGTCCTGTCACCACACCAGGAAAATGTCAGGACCATATCCTGTGGGGTAGGGGACTCTGTTCTTCCCATGGGCAGCTTTGCTGATTACCCCATCTGTGGTTCATGTGTCCCTTAGGCAGAATTACAAGAGCTGCCTTATTTTGAAACCAATATAATTATTCATACTTGCATTAAATGCAAATCAAATGCTGCTTGTCAGAACTCTCTGCTCAAAATGATGGGTACTGTCATCATTAATTCAGTGACCTGGGCCCAGGTTGTACAATGGGGAGGAAGAGGACCACTTCCAGCTGATGGCATCTGCATGGAACAGCACAAACCCTAATGGAAAGCCTGCTTGCCATAACTCCTTTTTCTGGAGAAACCATTAAGAAAGTAACACAGGTCCTTTTATCAACTGAAGGCACTCTGAGAGCAGGCATCTTGTATTTTCACTAGCTGAAGCCAAATAAAAAGTCTATCTTATTAAAATACAAATCAGATTTTAAAAAAATATTACAGTGCCCATTGTGCCCAGAATAAAACTTTGATTGAAACCAGTATCTTATTTAGGCTGGGCAATAATACAAAAACAAAACAAAACAAAAGGATGATAACAAACAAAAATAATCTCTACAATTCTGCTTGCTTGAACACAGGCTGATGGAGTACCTTAGAGTGCTATTACATTTTTAAAAATAGAAGGTACATGAACAGGCATGCACCTCAGTTTTTAAGATAAATGAGTCACAGCTCTTTAATTATGTTTCTTTTCTTTGCTCCTTCATTTTAAATTTAAGATAAGACCCTATTTGTACATCCTATGGCATCCTTATCAAAATCCTGTGAATGCAGTTAATCTCACTTCTTGTGACTGGGATAATAGCAATAATAACACTGTGAAAAGCAATAGACCTCATTGTTAATGTGGTTTATTGAAGCAGATAATGAGATCTGGTATTTTACATTGAGAGGAATATTGACAAGTAGCACTTTACTCAGTAAATATTCTTGTCCATGAATTGGATTCTATGTAAAGGAAAATTCAATTCCTACAACAAATTCAATCTTACCAATATATTCTTAGTATACTCTGGAAACTGCTTCATTTCTCTATAAATGTTCTTTATTCTACATTGCAATCCACAGTATATATTACTTGACACCTTCACCAAAAGTATTTCTCAGAAGTGTTTAGCAGGAATATTTGTTGCCCACCTTTAGAAAGGGAAATCAGCTAAGAGGTAATGAGGTGCTTTTCGCAACACTGTTATAAAGCCAAAAAGTATAACCTGCATACCCTCTCATCCACATGGTGTTCAGTCTGTCTGCTATAATAAATCATAAAGTATCTACCACAACACTGTGATTTTGTTGTAGATTTCTGTAATTGCTTTAAATGTGTTAGTGTGCTGCATGAGACTGAAAATGTGATTGCAGAATACAACTCCTGCTGCGACAAAAACATAATTTAGAAAAGGCAGAAGCAGAATTTCACTTTACAGAATCACAGCTGACAGTGGGGTTAAGATTAAAAGGCCTCCAAAATTCTTTCAAATCTTTCATCCTAAAGTTTCTTCATAAGGAGTCCCAACTGTAATTGTTTCACCAATTGTTGAAGCACACAAAATCTTTAAAATCAAATATATGGAAAATGTTCTGGATTAAATGGCAAAGGATGCTGCATGACACAGAGACTTATGGTAATTCTGCAGCTAATCAAGAATGCAAAAACTCATTTTAGCACTACCTTAGTTTCAACCTCTTCCCAAGGTGACATCAAATCTTAATCAAAGCATCCTAAGGAGCAAGCAGAAGACATCCCAGAGTGAAAGAGCCAAATCCACTGTCTGTTATTAACTATATCCTTATATTGCACTGTATTAGTTGGGCTAGAGACATCATTGTAGTTGAAAAACTTTAGACTTCTGTATTCTTGGAATGAAAAGTAGACATTATGATAACACAGTTACTGACTTCATAGTAACAGCTAAATCCAAACATCTTAGTTCAAAGCTCTCTACTGATGTTATTTGCAAGAAAACAAAGCCTGGGAGCACTAGAAATAACAGGCTGGTAAACTTTTGAATTCATAGTCTATATCTATGCTGAGTTTTTATTTGAATTGCACATACTCTGGGAACACCTTCTGGCAAATGCATAATTGAAGACCATAAAATGTTTACTACTAATAAAAACACCTCTGGAATTTGCTGTCCCCTAAAATTGACCCATCACTACACATACAGTGAGACCAGTGAGCAGGGACATGTCCTACCTGCCATGTCTGTACTGTGCTTTATGTGCAGAGGTACAGTTATTTCCATGGAAGGAGAACCCCTTGTGTTTTTTCACAGAACTGCTCACAGCAAAACTTGCCAGTAAACTGACCTGAGCATGTCTGGTGGCCATATATCCAGATGTCAGCTTGACTGGAGCTGTATCTTTTAATTAGCTCCTGTATCCCTCTTTTAGCACCCATGTTAAAAATTTCAGACTGTGCATGGGATTCTGTAAAGTCTAGAAATTCCAAACAAAAATGTTTTCAGGCAAAGAAATACCCCTTAAGTCATGCAATACAGTGACAATGTTGTCAGCTCAGAGGAAGACAAAACCACTCTAGCTGGATCTAGCTGTCATACTTCAGTTAAAATTATGGCACTGCTCACCATGAGGAGTTATAACCATTACAGATGTAAATCATTCAAACAGAATGCATATTTCTTTTGTAGATTGAAAACAAAGTGGAGCAGATATTTCTGAGACTGAAGCTAGTGAAAAATTAAGTATATTTCCTTTTCTCACCCAAGCATTTATCTGAAAATGTCTAGTGCTTGTATATGACAGAAGAAAGGCAGAGAGAAAGACTGTGGTGGATTTATATGTTAACTATCAGAGAGATCAGAGCAAATCTGATTGGAAGTTTTACCTCTTATTTGGGTTGCAGTCAAAACATGTAAAGGGAAAAGGAATATTTCCTTGAAGCTTAAGTACTAAGAAAAGGAGAAAAACTATTTGTCCCAGAAAAAGACACTCTAAATATTACCTTTTATCTACCTGCTGATCAGCAAAATTGCTTTTACCTTTAATCTAAAGCTAATTGAATGAAAGAACTGCAAAAAAGGCAAACTCACTACAGCCCTGTCACTTGGTTAAGGAATCAGGAAGCTAAAAAGGAAAAAAATGTTCCTATGGCCACATCCCCTCTGTGACTTCCAACACACAGAAAACTGCAAAACTGTAAATCTTAAAACCCACTATTTCCTTCTCACACTCCATGAAGATGAAAAGACAGAATACAGTGCTCATGTGCAGAAGAAACAGAGGAATTGTTCATGGAGTAAGCTGTGACACGCTTGCATTAAACAAGGTGGTATTTAAAATAAATACTATATGTTGCTAGAGGAGAAAAATACATTGAAGTGATATAAAAGGAAAAGTGTTCAGAATTACCTGGATACTATGAGACAAGGAAAAGACTACCAAAAAAAGTTCAAGAGATTCAAGTAGCATATTTCACTTTTTCATATTTATCCTGTCTTTATTTTCCCCTTCCTTTTTCTTTCATCACTGTTGATTTTTTTTTCAATTCTTACTATTGAAACATATTTTTGTTTGCACTAATAAGCATTTATTTACTTTTTATCTTTGCATGTCTACTGCTTTTTTTGCTCTAAATACCTTGGCAGAGGTACCTCCATTCTCCTATGAGAATTTATGGAATATACATAGCTGCCTAAATCATGTCTGACAGCTTCAGTTAATGTGGGCAGGTAGATTTTACATTATGAAATACATTTCATCCATAACAATGGAAGTGTATTTCACAAGTTAGGTGAGGCAGAGAGATGGAGCGAGTGCAAAGAGTTAAAGCTTCCATGGTAACCTGGGCAGTGAGGATGCAATTGGCTCACTCGGTCCCTTCTGTCACATCTTGATTCCATGCCAACAAATCATGAGCTGTCCATCTTTTCACACATCTATTTTTAGAGCATCCTCAGCTGCTTCCAATAAAATGATAAATGATACATGTTCACAGGGGGGTCATACTGATCATAAAAAGGGCTGTTTCCACCTGAAACACAAATTGCAGCTTTGGAGCAAAATGATGTGGCAAAGGTGCTGACCTTCAGCAAAAGCAGATTAGAGGTTTCAGACAAACTGCCCTTTGCTTTTCTTAGCAGCAACCAACTCCTAACTGAAGGCAAACAAAACCTATGCCAAATATGATTACATAGGCTTGTAGTTGTTAAGACAATTGTTCCAAAGGGCTAGTATAGCTGCAGAGTCATTCTCAAGTAAGAGACATTTAGGTATCACCTCATCTACCCTGAAGTATCTCCTCTTTTGTGTTTTAAAAAGAAAAGCATGCTAAATGTTTAAATAATTATATATAACCACTGTAACCACAGAATCTTTAATAATGCATGTCTATGGGAGACAGCTCTTTTCATGGAGATAAGATGCATAAGGAGTACAGTTAAATGATGAACAGAAATTGCTTATGTTATACCAGTAATTATTTATAGTCTCTGCACTGCAACAAAAAAAGGCAAAATATGCAGAGACAAGTCGGGGAGAGAGATTCTTTGGAAAGAAAAACATGAAAATAAAGTCAGATATACACCCACACATATAACATACTATGTCACAGAAAGTCAACACACAACTTTCCACCTAAAGTGCTCTTAGTGCTGACAAGTGACAACACCTTTAAGAAGAAAGGTAATCCCGCGGTGTTAGCACTCTTCAGAATTCTGCTTCTCTTTTTTTGTTTAACCTCTATCACTTTTCTTTTTATTCTGAATGCTCTGTACTCAGTTTGCTTAGCATCAGTAGACTTACAAAACATCTCCTAGATTTTCAAGCCAAGTTTCATACACAAAATCAGCTTTCCATATTATTTCATAATATAACCGGAAGACACGCAACTCCATCATTCCTAAGCATAAAGAGTGAATTCAATATTTTACAGGTTACAGACACTAAAAATAAACTGATTTTTAACTACTGTTTATTGCCATTAACTTTATGTAATTTAAAATATGGATTGAAAGCCTTTGGAGAAAACACTGTAAATTATTAAAATAGCAGTCAGCCCCCAAAACTGATGAAATTTTTCTAAATAAAGCAAATTTTCTTTTAGTGTTCAAACATTTTTTACATTTATATCAATGTACTTACTACACTCAGGATAGCAGACTACAGTTTTCAGATGGTTTTCCTGAGAGACAAAATAAATTCTGAAAACTCTGAACAATTATATTATTCCAATTCCTTTCTTTCATTCGCTAATCTGCTTGTTTATGTGAGAGCAGACAGCTTTTTCATACAAACATGTAAATTCCTATTTTCATGCACTGTGTTTGCTTCAGAAGCAGAAAAAAGCTTAGTTTAGTATTTTCTATCTATATTTTCTTCACCTGAAAGTAAAACAAGGTAATGAAATCATGATATGCTTTTTTAATTGTTGGTTTATTTTTTTACAAAATGATAGATGATAGCACTGATTTTGTCTGTTGTACCAAAAAAATGTTTTAAAGTGTTGCTTCATCAATGTCACTCACTTGATCCTCTACAAAAAAACTATTTGTCAGCTATGAACAGGTCTAATTTTAGCATTTTCAAAAAGATTTCATTTTGTTTGCATGCTACTGGGAAGCACTGGAGTTAAACATGCTACAGACATTTCATAAGACTGCAGATACCTTAACCAACAGATGTTGCAGAAGCTTAGTACAGAAAATAACCCAAAACAAATTAAAAAAGCCCAATAATTTCTCAAAAAAATGCAGAGAATGCCTTTCAAAAATCAGACAAAAGTTTTTATAAAATCAGCTTTGTTACGAAGCTCTATTAAAGCGTGTTAAAATATAACATTCTGTCAGTTCATAAATGAGTTGAATTATGTCAAACTACTTTGCTCTCAGTCATTCCACATACTGCTTTGGCACAGGTAAGAATTCATTTTCAAAGCTCACTGAAAGGTCAGTAGTTCTACAGTCTTGCAAAGCCACTCAGGCCCTTAGTACTAAGCTGACATAATGGCACAGCAAAATAAGTATGCTGCTCATTAGTAAGATCAACAAGTAGAGGTATTTTTTCTGTGCTTACAAATGCAACATTTATAAATCCAAGTGCTGACTTCATTGAGGAAATTGCACACACAGAGGGACATAAAAGACTCAGCTTCTTGGAAATGTCATGGCATAAGTTTGAAAAAAAAATACACCACTGTAGCTCCTTGTTAGAGTATGTCAAATTATACTGAGTGGATGCTTTGATGGCCTATCCTCCTTCACAAAACTTTAGTTGGCTCTTCTCACTGTCACTGCCATAAAAAAGCTATAAAGGAAGAGAAATTAAAGAAAAGAGGAAAACAGGGAGTTCTGCTGTTCACAGATCAGGGAATAGTCATCTGGATCTGCTCAGTTCTATCCACTCATTCCTGACCTCAATACAGGTATCTCCTATCGCAGGTCCTCCTGGAAGGATCTTCTGACCACTTTCCAGTTCCTTGTGGATCTCCAGGGAACACAGATACAAATGAAGAGAAAATACCAGTCAGACCTTAGAAAATGGATATTTTATAGAACAGTGGTTCGGGTTAGAAGGACCTTAAAGATCTAGTTCAAACTGCCCTGCCATGGGCAGGGACAACTCCCACTAGACCACATTATTCAAAGCCCCATCCAGCCTAGCTTAGAAGACTTCCAGGCATGGGGCATCCCCATCTTCTCTAGGCAACCTGTTCCAGTGTCTCACCACCCACAGAATAAAGAATTTCTTCCTAATATCCAAACTAAATGTACACTCTTTCAGTTTCAAACGGTTACTCCTTGTCCTATTTAGCACAATACCTTCTGATAAAGTCTTTCCTTATCTTCCTTGTAGGACCCCTTTAATTAGAGAATGTCTCTCCCAAGCCTACTCTTCTCCAGAGCGAACAACTCCAACTCAATTTTTTTCCTACTGTTTACTATGATGTTTCTTTTTCATTCAGTGAAAATAAAAGCATTTGTTATTTTGAAAAAAAATTACACTGCTTAACTGCATTCTGGTAATTCTCTCAGCACCACTTGTTTTCTGTGCCACTCTATTGCACTCTGTCAAACTACTACGTACAACTGATGGCAGTGTTTACTCATGTTGTATTGATATGGCCCATGTGTATAATTTAAATTGCAGGTAGCAATCCTTTGCTTCTTAAAACTACATTTATTAACAGGGTAGGGTTTTTTTCCATGTGGACAAGAGTGGTTAAATGAGGCTTTTACAAAAACACTTTCTTGAAAAAAATTGGATAAACACGACCCTATTAATAACTTGTAATATTTGCATAAATGTGAGCATAAACAGATGACTTTAAACAATGGTCACAAACTAAGAGACCAAAAGAAACAAAGGAGTAATAACAACACCTTGTAAACTGAGATAAGTATATTAGCATACTGCATCTCATATCATTGTGCTAATGTCAGAAAGACAAATAATCCTGCTTGCACCTGAAGCAATACTATAACTAATGCAATCAGTCACAGCAAGAGACTTTCATTTGCTGTTCATTTTGTACATAAACCCTGATTTTTAAATTAGACATGTTGCCAAAATGTATGGATATATGAAAATTTTAAAAAATTTGTTCCAATAATATGCAAGTTGAAAGATCTCCCTGAAACTGAATTATCAGTTGCCATTTCCTAAAAGCAGCTAATTATTATGCAGACTTCCATCTAAGTCATATTGTTGGAAGCGAGTGGCAGACCACAGAAAGGTCTGTTTTTCAGATTTCTTGCCAGAAAAGCTGTTTCCTTTTCATACAACAAAAAAATCTCCTCCGACTTGACATTTGTGAATTTTTCTTAGAATTAGCCAAAGGCTGAAGAATTACTCACAAAGTAATGAAGTCATTTAGCTTGCACTGCTTGGTACTAATTAATGTGCTGCAACCACTTTGAGTTACATGTTTTGGGACATGTGCAAAGTCATGAAAGCCAGGAGAGAGGCACAGGTGGTATTTAAATATTCTGATAATTTTTCTGTGGGTTAACCTTGGAAAAGCAGTGGACCTAAGTTTCAAGGACTTCTTAAAACTCAGGCTCTGCATTCTTGTACATGATGTGACACAGCTGACAAAGCTATTTGTGACTGAAAAACTTTTACCAGATTTTCTACAGGGGATGAGTCCTGTGAGGGGATGGATCTGCTCTTACTCATAATTTAACCCTGACCTTAGGGAACAGTGTTGTCAACACATTTTCCATGCAAAAATGGAAGGGTAGACTAGCAATAAAAAATGCCACCTTCCAAATTACAATGTACAATAATCTAGTGCCTCCTGAGCATGGTTCTTGTACTATTAAAATATTAATTCATTTTGTGTCCCAGTAAAATGTAAGATTTAATGTTACATGTACTATATGTAAATGGGGAGAAAAGAGAAAAAGTGAGATCAGAATTCACAGAATTTTTGTTCTTTCTGATTCTTTCAGTTTTTCAATGCCGTTCAGGATAATTATGTAACTATGGTGGCATTACTTTTCTACTTTTATCCTACTAGTTTGTCCAGACACTGGAAATCATTGCAGTTTTCATTCTGACCTGCATCTAGTAAAATCTAATAGAAGTGTATACAATAAATTGTTGTTGTTTCCCACTCAGTATAGAAGATGGGGGCATCCATTTCTCAGGTTTTTTAGACTGTGCTTTGACCAGACTGTTCATAGAGAATGGAATGTGCAGGTAGTTTTGTTACAGCAAAGTTGTGTTGTGATAATCAAAAAGTTGTTTCTTCTCTCATGGAAGTGAAAGAGACAAGTGATGGTAAATTCTACTTAGAAATATGACAAGAATTCAAGGGCAATCTTGGACAATCTCAGTATCAAAACTGCTCCTCTAATTTCTTCATAGAATCATAGAATAGGTTGTGTTGGAAGGGACCTTAAATATCATTGAGTTCCAACCCCCTGCCATAGGCAGAGACACCTCCCACTAGATCTACCTACTAGATCCTACCACTAGATCCTACCTCTTCAAAACATTCTCTATCAAATATTGACCTGTACTGAATATTTAAGTATGTAGGTGAACACTAGTAATATCAGAAACTGAGTTTTTGAGTTCTTAGTGCTATTATCTGTGGTTAGGAAGATTTCTCTTTTTTTTAAATAATATTTTTAAAGAAGGATAAGCACTGAGATATGCTTATAATCAAATATGGAAAAAGAAATTGAGCTGTTCCAATTTATGAGCCTCCTTAGCTCCAGACACAATGAGAAGTCCTTGGAAGGCAACTGAGCATGATTTGTTTATTTTGAAGGCCAAAGAAAAAGAGCTGTGTTTAGCAGGTGCTCAGTGACAAATACTCCCAGAATGATGCAACAGGTTAATAACCTTGTTGCAAGCAGAGGACTTCAGGTCCTCCCTGTAAGTACAGAAATAAAAGACACTACCATTTTCATTCTAACTTTATCTATGGCCAGGAAAAGAAAAAAAAAGGGAAAAAGGGGGGGAGGGGGGGAGAAAAAAGAATGAAGGCATCACTAATACAGAGAAATCATAAGAAACTACTGTCTGAAAGATCCAGAAATGTCCACTTGCCTCTGAAAGCCAGACATTACGCAGCTATTAAACCGATGAGCAAAGAATTGGAGACAAGAATTTAAGTCCATACATCACTACTGTCTCCTTGCACAGACTCTGGGTAGGAAAAACCAAAGATGTATACAACAGCTCCATCATATATTTGACAACAGGGACTAGTAGTGTCATCTAGCACATTTGCAGCAGCTCTGAGCAACATCAGCTCTCACTGACTATGCTTACAGAAAGAAAGCAACAACTAATCTGACTTTAAATCAGAGCTTTTGGCCAGCTGATGGACTCACAAAACAGATTTATCTCTGGATCAGCTGTGAGGACAATCACAACCAAGAAGAAATCACCTCCCTCTCAAGTATTTCTGTTCATGTTCTGCACTTCGGCATAGGAGCATACAATTACCCACGTGGCCACAGCACACCCAGGGCTCTCCCCGTGCTTGTTAGCACCAGCATTTGGAAATGCAGGGACCTGAGTCCTTTCTTAGATCAAAGAGTAGAAGGAATAGGAATCCAATGCCCTGTTTCCTCTCCACTTCCTCCACAAATGTAGTTACCACTGTCTCTGACAGAAAATATTATGTAGGGCTGTATATCCTGCTGCTCTCTATTACTGTCTGAATGGAAGGAAGGAGAAAGCCCTTCATCTCAGTGTCCTGTTGCTTCATATCCCTGTGGCTTGTGCTGTGCTCAATAAAAAAAGGCTGATAATCTCTTCTATTACTTATTTAATGATTCATATAGAAACAAATGCAGTTCAGAAAGCGTTTCCTGCTTCTAATACAGTCTTCCTTCTTAAAAATGTAGTTATAAAACTCTATTCTTTTACATATAGAGTGAAGTTCTGGAGAAATCAAAGCCTTAGCTCTACTCCCCAGCACTGAAATCAGTTTAAAAAAGAAAAAAGTCAGTGCCTGCTGTTTTGGGAGTAGGAAGGGAAATTCTTTTGAGAAAAGTGATAATGAATCCATCTCTGCTTCAAATCAGTTTTCTTCTTCAGACTTCAATCATTTCTACCTCTGTTTCATTTCTACCTCTGTTGCTCTTTCTTCCTTTATTGGCACTCTTTGGTTTCGTCACTCTCAGGCCACATCAAAATTTTAGGAAACTCCAGGAAGCTAAAGGTTTATTGGTTTAATAAACATTAACTGACAAACTCGAGTGTAGGCAACTGTACTATGAGAAGATGTATACACATATTTTTTTCTCCTTCAATACTGACTTGGTGCTTTGGACTCCTCTTATTGAGAAAGACAGTTTTATTTTCACTATTTCGAATTGAGCAGCACTATACTGAACAAAGAGCCAGAAGTAACTGATAACTGAAGAGCTGAACACTACTTGCAACTGCTTCTTTCTCCCATACTTATCTAACCTTTTGTCTAACTTCATCCATAAAACAATTATTTTTCTTTCAGGATCTCAAAATTTCAGCCATGATTTGCTTTCCTCTGAAGTGCTCTTACTCAAAAGCTTTCACTTTCCTTATACCAAGGCAGGGACTGTTTTAAACCAGGAAATTCAGACCAACAACATTGCAAGCAGCCTTGTAACTATCCATCAAGGACCAGTATGAAACTGGAATAGAGAAATGATGACACAGTAATCTTTCTAATTTATATGTAATAGTAGAAACAAACTTACTCAGTTTGCTTTATTTCATAGATTTAAAGAGCAGTACCTTAAATCCTATTCTGCAAGAGAAACTTTTCAGTACAGTTCAAATAACATCTGAGATAGTTAAGATATTGCTGTACTCTTGCAGGACTGATGAATCTTTTTTTTTCTGACTTGTTCAAATCAATAGTCAGAAGCTGCTCTAGGTTTTGTCAGCTTTTTGTGGATGAATTATTCCTGATTATCTCATAAGGACTTAGTAATTAAGTTTTTACTGAAGCCTACAACATTTATTAATGAATGAGCAATATGAGTGAGATATATTCATACATTTTTTGCTTACAAGTTGAATCTTAAGGTTAACAGCAATGCAAGAATAAATCTCTTCAGAGCCATTCCCAACTTATGTGATCTACAGCATGTACAAGACAAAGCACACATACAGAAATAATTCAAAAGTCAGCATTTTAAATTAATTACTAAGAAATACACAGAGTAAACTGATGATAAGCACCACGAATGCTACAGTACAATGAGCATACAAAATACATAGCATTTCCATTGGAAAAAAGCCTCTTTTTTGATTTTTCTTATATTGGATTCTCAGCTGAGGACAGCAAAGTTGGTAGAGGTATGAGGACTTTTCAAATTTTTAGAGATGAACAGCAAATTAATACTGTGCAAGGATTCTCAGAATGTTCTAAATTTGTTTCCAATTATATTTCTGAACATGAAGGGTTCGGGAGCTATGATAGGAAACTTCTCATTAAGAAAACCTGCAAAACTTCTGCAAAACAGTGGAAGAAGACATATTAGAAATATGTGATTGGACAATGTGTAGGGACACTAACAGGTAAGAATTAAATGTAAACACCATGGAATGTAAAGCTACCAGATTAAATACAAAAAGTACACATCTCTGGTCATCCAAGTCCCAGAAAAAATCAAGGTGAAGTGGGTCAGAGTAGGTGAATAGAAAGGACTTCACTGTTCTTTAAAATCCTGCTCTGTTCAATATCGAGATAGACACTGCAGCCTTCCCCTTTGTGAGGGGTCAGGAAAGGTTGGCTTGCTTGTTACAGCAAAACAGTGGGTAAAGACACTACCTCTGGCAGTTGAATGAAAAAGATAAGAAGGATTCAAGGAAGAGAGCAAAGCTCCTTAAACTGAAGGAATCATCAATGATTAAACTGCCCATGAATACGCTTTGACAGGAAATCAGATCTTCTCAAAGTTCCCAAAGACTCACAGTATTAGTTTAGTCACCCTGCTTTTTTTTTTTTTCCCTTTTGCTCTTTCAGTAAATCTGAACCTGAACCCCTGTCATTTTTTGCAGCAAGTTTCCTTATTTTGATTGATAACTATTAGATTAGGTTTTAGCCTTTTGGTTCTGTTCAGATTAAATACCTTTCTAGTGCAACAAAACACAATGAGACAAAGAAACAAATGGCAATTACGTAATCTAGTTTTGTCTCCTACATGGTTAACTATAATTAAAACATTGAAAAGGAGGTAGGGAGATCTCTGTGTGTTTGAAAAAGAGCAAACTGAGGGTACAGAAATCAGTGGACTGACATGCTGAATCTCTAATAGTTTGCAAATAAATCTTCTTCAAAAAGATTTTTTTCTTAATGTTTTTTCAATGAAGAGACAGAGGTACTAAACAAGACTGTACCAAACTAAAAAACATTCAATATGAAAAGAATAACAGAGGATGAAAACACCCAACAACTAGAATGTATCTTGTTTAAAGCACGTGATTTTAATACTGATGAGTTCACAATTCCTTCATGTGCTAATGGAAGAGTGGATAAACTTGTAATAGTTTAAACAACATTTCTATTTCCATGCTCCTGCAAAGCACAGAAATCTATTTTCTCCTTGTCAATAACTACCTTATGTGCAATTACCCAGTAGGACATACATAAGAGGACCATGAGACATTTATGCAGAGACTGCCAGTTTCCATGCTGTAGATGTTTTCAAGAGCTCATACAAAAGTTTCAATTAATGCACTTGCCAGATGAATGAATAAGCATGCAGTGTGTGCCCACCAAAGCTGCTCTACCACTCCTCCCCATCAGCTAGACTTGGCAGAGAAAATACAATGAAAGGTTCAGGCATTGAGACAAGCAGAAGGAAAGATCACTCATCAATTACTGTCAAGGTCAAAATGGACTCCACTTAAGGAAATTAATTAAATATATTGCAAATTAGAAGTCAGAGTAAGTAATGAGGAAAAACTCCTGAATCTTAACACATCTTACCCCTCACTCTGCACAACACATGCACAAAAACTTCATAATTTAAAATGCTTTCCTGATAATTGTCCCATTAGATTCAGATTTATTGGTATGGCAGAATCTTTACAAGATCTGGGTCTTCATATTAGTTAACTCTTTGACACGGGCAACCAGAGGACATTCCTCTCTTCCAATAAAGTTGTGGTCATTTTAGGTATTTGCTGTTGACAAGTTGGAAATGTTTTTATTTACAGTCCTGAAGATATTGTTTACTTGAGATAACAATCACAGGGCAAGTCACATTTTGATAGGGGCTTGTTGTGAGTTGCTGCTGACAGTGTGTCACAAATCCGTCTCTACTCTGCAATTTTTAAGTTTGATATTTTCTCACTAGCATCACTGGATTTCATAGTTACTGCTTTTAGCAACTAAGGCAGCTAGTGAATAGCTGGGAAGCTACAGGGGTGCACAGTGAATCACAGCAGGCTGTCCCACCAAATTGAACATCCAGGTGTTCACTGGAAATGGGAAACATATATTTAAAAGTTTAGGTATGATGCACATTATTTTGAGAGGAACTATCATAACAATATGTCATTCCTTCCTTAGTGAGCATAAGGTATGATTTGATCAAAGGAATAATGGATAATTTTTATTTATCTGGGAGTTTTGGCAGTCTTCCTCCTGCCAGAAAAAAGGAACTGCCTCAGCAGGCTCCTTGATGAGATTGTTGCATGCCCCTAGGCAATTTCACCCAAAAGAAAGAAGAAACGTTTTACCTTATCCTGCACAATGCTGTGCCATGACATTAGTGCCAGTGCCCACCACCTATGTTCCTGTTAGCTCCCTATGTTAGAAGGTGTGCCCTGAAACCATACATATCCTCACTCTATGGTAACAAGTTTGCAAGTCTGCAAGAGCCTTTAACCTTTTTATGTTATGTCCCTGGACTGAATCATCAGACTGATGCTACAGGAGGAAGAATTTGAAGTTTAGCTCCCTGAATTTCAGAGTTCGGTTTTCTGCATGTCAAGCATACATGGCATGTACCTCAGGACTGAGCACTGACTTTCTGTTGTGCCTAACAACATTCAGGACAAAGCATCTTTGGTACAAGAAGCCAAATAATAAATACTTCGGCTGTGAAAAGTAAGACTCCTTAACCCATTTTTAAAGCTACTTTAGGACTATAAATCGACTTCAAAAAATTAAACAAAAATTAAAACAAACAAAAAAAACCCCACCCAAAAATAAAAAAATAAATAAAAAAAAAACCAAAAAAACCCCAAAAAACTGGTAGCTCACATGCAAGAGGACAAAAACAACTGCCAACAAGCTAGGTTTTTAGGGAATATAAATAGGGAGCCCAGGAGTTCAACTGTTACAGAAGAATCAAGATCCCCTGGAGTATTCTCATTCAACATATGGTAATTTAGAACTAGAGCTTCTTCCCATTTTCTCCTCAAGTAGTCTTAGAAAGATATGTGAATAAATTAATACTAAATTACTAATACTACTACTACATTAATACTAAAACAATTTCAGGGTACCAGAAGCTGCTAATTGATAGTTAAATGTGAGCTTATTTTTCAAGTGAAGCTGCTGTACTATACTCATTGTTGGAATAATGATAATAATTTTCTTTGTGACAGTCTCTTGAGGAATTTTAAACAAAGCCTTCAGTAATTGCTTAGTTATTTCAGACCTGCCTGGTAATTTTCCATTGTATGAAAAGGCACTGTTACAGATACTGATGGAAAAAAATGTACATGTCTGCTGGATGGAGCTTTTACTTATTTTCAGTCAACATAATTACCTTTTATTAACACACCTGTTATCTGAAAAACAGCCTGCTTTTTATTTGACTAATACTTTATTACTTTCCTATCCACGGAGTAGCTATACCCCTCAAATGGTAATGAACAAACAAGAATGGTTATATGAGCAAGACTGTGTTTTCAGTTTTTTGCACAAAAATAGTTTAAATTATATGCAGTTTTAAAGGAAAACCAAATCCAGCAAACTGAACTTTTAAGCAATTGTGTAAGAACAAAAATAATAGTATTAGTACAAGAAAAGCAAATTTCATAGCTCACAAATTATACTCTGGTCATGTTCTAATATAAACAACATTTTGAAAGGTATTTACTATTCAGATATCAAAGTATTAAACAACACGTATTATCCACCTAAAGGTCATCTAGCACACTAAAAATTCTGTGATCAGTTTATCAAACTGATTTTGTTACTGGATGAAATCTGCATCCTATTTGGGAACTGCAGTGAAGTCAGGTAGGAAATACAGTGACTCAGGATCCCACCAGTGTGAACTCCAACAAAAATAAAGTTCTGTAAATTCAGCTGCCCATGGCTCTGTTAAGCCCTGTGACGTGTTCTGAGACTTCACAAGAGCAGAGGGCATGTGTTACACACTGCTATTTGTGACCAGCCTTTAAAAGCAGTTGCTCTGCTTACATTGATTAAAGATCATAAAAGCACAGAATGGTTTCGGTTGGAAAGGAGCTTATAGATTATGTCATTCCAGCTGTTTTGCCATTGGCAGGGACACCTCCCACTAGACCAGGTAATTCAAAACCCCATCCTACACTTCCAGGGATAGAACCTCCACAGGCAATCTGTTCCACTATCTCACCACTGTCAGAGTAAAGTTTCTCTTTCCTAATGTCTGACCTAATGCCAACCTTTCCACTTAAAATCATTAACCCTTATCTTATTTTAGGCAGAAGATGCTCTGAACATCTCATTTTCCTCTCTTCTGCCTCCCATACAGACTCAGGCCCATACCCACAAGAGCACGCCATACTGTTTCCTGATTTTCCCTCTGCTTCTATTTGCTTTTGTGCAATGGGATAAGCTTTGACTGCACAGGACTGTTTCCTGTATAGCACTGATTCCACAGCACAAAGTCCCCCCAAGTGGGAGGAGTGCATAAAACTGCCTGCATAAAACCCTTCAGTTTTTAGGTATTATAAGTATGAACACTTTTCTCACATAGGCAGAAGCATATATTGAGCTGTAGCAGACAGACTAGTTCCACCTTGTTTAACCTTAACACTGACATCTGAATGTTCCTTTAGTATCTTGCCACATTCTGGCCCAAAGAAACAACTTTATCTCCCTCAGTCAGCAGATATGCTTTAGCTGCAACAACGCAGGGAGCAGAATGCCATTAATTACATTTACTGAACACGCAGTGTTTCCTTGACATATTACTTATTTAGGAATATTATAGCACATTTTAAAATGAGTTATTTAGGAATACTGCAATACATTTTCAAATGAAAAACAGTACTATTACACCAGGAACATAAAAAATATGAATTCAAATTTATGTCAGACAATTTCTTTTGCTTGGTAATTTAACTGAAAAAATACTTTACTGCTGAATTTTAATGCAACCTATATAGGCTAATTTATAATTTTTTTCATACCTTTGGAGTTATGGATAAATTGGTTTTTTGGTACTACTTTAAAAGTAATAAACAAAAATATTCCAGAAAAGCTGATTCCTTACTTCTCAATATCAAATACCTTTTGTTTTCTGTCCATGAGTTTAAATTTTACAACTACCAGATTTTTTTACTCCATACAAGAAAAACCTGAATTTTCAGTCAGTTTCTTTTTTTTTTCCTCCTTACAGTTATTCAATTTCCAAGAAAATTCTTCAGCTGCAGTGAAAAGCAAGGTTCATTTTACTGCAGAGTTGGTGTAAAAATACAGCATCAGATGGGAAAGGATCCCTTCATAGCAGATAAGCAGCATCAGAGGGGAAAGGAAGGATGATTTGTCACCAAACTGAATTGTTGCCTAAATTTGCAAATAGTTTGTAAAATCCCAAGATATTTTAAAATATTTTTTATAATCTTTAAAGTGCTAATTTGGCATCTCTTTGTCTAATCAATGATCATTAATTAGAATTTGTGAGTTGAAGAATATACTAAGAATGCATTTGAGGATTTAAGACAGCAAGAAGATTTGCACTGCCCTGCTAAGATACTGCAAAGGTGTGCTATTAATGTCAGTACAAACAGAGAAGAAGATAGTCTCTCTCCTGTGGCATTATTTTATAGGATTAGGATCTCTAAAGCCCCCTTTGCTAATATAAAAGCAGGGTACCTTCTCTTTTTTAAAAATATACTGACAGGTCAATCTTGGCAATCATAAAATTTTATTCGCTTACATTCTGGATATGGCATAGAGATACCAGACAAACAAGCTTTCAAGCTTTCCTATATATAATTTTCATTGAGAAAAACATGGCTTGATGATTGATTTAAGCTCTACAGCTCCCAAGAGAGATTTGTTTTCAAAAGCTTAGCCACAAATACTTCCATGACTCAGGGCACGCTGATAAGGCTGAATTAAAACTATCAGAATCCCAGTTCAGACAGGCAATTCTCAAGTTTCCATAAAGCAAGTTGATCCACTGAGCCAGGAGGGACTTAAACCCCTCTGGATTACTCATTTGTACCGCTGGGGACTCTGAGGTTCAGACATGGTTTGGAGGAGTGCAAAGGAAGCCTCATCCACTCATAGCTGGGATGGCATCAATTCTGTTTTCACTTGACTTGTCAAAATCAGGGCAGAGAGAGAAGAAAAGAAGGCAGGTTTCTTTTGCACAATACCGCAAGTAGATCCAGGAAGAGAGCTGAAAACCATTTCCAGGTGGCAGCTCACAGCTCCTGTACCAGGGGACCCTAATTGCCAGGCTAAGGATGAGACTCTGTCAGAGTACTCCTCACCTTCCTGTTGAATCAGACCCCAATTTAGGACAGCAAGAGCCATCCTGTCAAAGAGCAGAGAGAAGTGTATCCAAAGAGCCCATCAGACATTCTGAGACTGAGGACCTGGGGAGTCAGGTCTGTCTTCAGAATATTATTTGAACATTTATTCAACAAGACATCAGCGCTGCTGCAAGCTCTACTATTTTTCATTCATTATTTCTATAAGGCAAACAGTATTATTTGACTGTATTCCAGCAATCCTATTAGTGGTACTACAAACATGTAGCAGAAAGATGACTCTGGCTGTAGAAAAACACACTTTCAGGAATGTTCTATTAGCTTTGTTATTGTTCAGCCACTTTATAATTTCTATTGAAAATTATTATTAATTTATATTTCTATTCTAATGAAAGCATTTTTACTTTTAGGAGCTTCTTTGCTGCCCTCTTAAGCACTTAGCTAGAACAGCAGAGCAGAATGAAAGAAAGTCAGTATGTTCAGCAATGAGGTGTTTGAAATAGTTCCCTCTTTGACTCTAAATACTTCTGATAACATAAATATTTTCTGATTACATAAAAAAAATCCAAAAAGAAGTTCTTTCGCTTTTAAAATCATATTGTAAACCTGCATTAAAATCTTTCTGATATTCACTACTACAAAGCACAGCAGATTCAGAAAAATAGAAAATTAATAGGGACAAAAAGGACAATTTTTGTGGGTCTACTTTGTTATTTTTCTAATACTGTATATATATTCAATAAGACTGTGTGTCAGTTTTAATTATTGTCCTCTTTTCACATCCTCTCCACGTTTCTTTCTTAATATGCTTTCCTGCAATAAAATAGAAACAAGTAACATTTAAAGCTTTCTCAGTAACATATAAATTACAGATACACTGATTTTCTATTCTTTAATGCTATGAAAACCTTTACTTCCTAACAGAACAAACAACGACAAAAAGTGCAAGAGCTGTTTAATCCTAAAATTGAAAAAACTGTCAACTGATTCATTTTCATTTCTATATGTTTCTATATGTTGTTTTCTATATTAATCAGACACTATTATTAATTTGCAGTAATCTAAAGTCTTGAGGTAATTTTTTTTATGGAACAAAAGACAAAATTATTATTGCTTATTTTAGCATGGAGCTATCCTTGCTAGCTTTCAAATACTCATTTTGGATAACAACACAATGATCAACAGGAGATGGAACAGACAGAAAAATTTCTTTTCTTTTTCCTTGTGCATCTTCCAGTTGAATGCTATCTGGTCTTATGAACAAATGTATACCTTCTATTCTATTTGTTTATAACTCTAAGCTCTTCTAAAAGTTGTCCTTATTTACAGCTAAACCCATCGCTGTTGAGGCCTCTTGAACTGCACAGGTAGTTCACCATGCAGGCAGGTGGAGGGAGATATCAAGGCAGATTTGTACAGACCCAAATTATCACTTTAATAGGGGACAGCAAATAAGTCATTGCAATCCAACTGTCTATCCAAAGGCCTTATCTATGGCCCTGTGACTGCTGAGGTAATTACCCTTGAGGAAATTACCAGGGAGTGAAACAGTGGAGACAGTGAAAGCTATGCTTTCAACCTACCTATTTCCCTGCAGGCATAGAAACACAAAAAGCAGGCATTAAACAGCAGAGCAACACAGTCTAGATCATGGAGCAACCCAGGCTTCTACAACCTTTTGAGGTTTAGGCAGAGAAAGCAGCAGCTAATGCACCAGCATGAAACCCACGAATTCTTGAACTGCTCCAGGCTAACCCAAGAGGCACACAGCACAATGGCAGCTCTGATTCATGTTTCCTCCAAAATATTAAAAAAATATATCCCAATATAAAGCGAGTTCAGCTTTCTCATCCCCCTTTTCACAGATATGTCATCATGTAAGGAATTCCAAAAGCACACATATACAAAGAAAAAAAAGTTTCATCACATACAATGTATTTCTGCACTGGAAATTTGTTCTTATAAAGAAAATACATGCTATGTAGATTAAAACAGAGAGAAAAATAATAAGTATTTCTGAAAGAAGATTTTTGTTCAATTCATAATGGTGCACCCAAAAGGATGAGACAATGGTATGTGATCCCATTGAGCCTGTGAAGATATCAAAATCCAATTTAAAAAACCTAAAATCTTGTTATTTATGCTAACTTTTTGCTTGGTGTCACAGGTACATGGTTCTAGGTATGTACATATCTAGAGACATAGAATAATTCTGAATTCCACTTACGAGTTCTGCTTGAATGACTTTGAATCAAGTAAGCATTGTGTATCAGACAAAACAAATCCACTTTGCATGACAGAATTCACCTTTTGAAAAGTTAAACAGAGACACACTAGAAGGTTAGAGAAAAAAAGGGAAGAACTGTGTTTAAACAATCAAAGAAATGTGAAATGAAAGATTTGTTGACACACATCGGTAATTCTATCACCATGGGGTAAACAGACTTCAATCTGGATCAAGATAGAAACACTAATGACATGCCCTGGTAAGAGAAGCACACATGAAAGGAGTATCATCTGTGCAGGACAGCCTAGAGAGGAATACAACAGAAGAATTTCACAGGTGAGTTGTCTTACATGCTACCAGTTTCCTTCATTACTTGAATGATTAATAGAAGAATAATTTTTATTCCCTATCTCCGTAACCAGAATTCTTTGCTAGAACATACGGGATCTCTGTCATGCTGACAGAAAAAAAATAAAGAAAAGTACTTCAAGGAAAAACAGTGTGGAATTAAAAGTTTTTTAGAAGAAAACAGAAAGATAGAGAGCAAGATATGGCCATCTTGCTGGTCCTCGAGGCAAATTTCTGGAGATGCTATTTAGAGCTTTCCTGAAGGAGAGGAACTAAAAGCAGCTGTCTTAAGAGCACTCCTAAAGGGCCATCCAGAAACCCTCAAAGTATATGTTAGTTATACATTCACATATAAATGGTAGTCAACTGTCTTTCTCTGCTATTCTACTATCTTATCAACGTTTGCTGTAATTTTATGTTTTCATTCTTCAGTCAACTTCAGAAAGAGATGGAATAAAAACTTAGTGAAGTGACAGATGCAAGGTTCTTACTTTAACACTACTTTTTATGAAACTTTGTGTGATTTATTTTGCTTTCACTTAATCAAAGCTTTAGTTACAATACTTCTGGTGACACTAAGCAAAATCATAAAGGAAGTTATATGTTTCACTGAGTAGAGTAGCTATGCCATATCAATGTAGTTTATATCGCATTCATTTAGCATTAAGTCAAAGTTCTTAATTAAAATAGAGTGACTATTAAATAAACTGGAAAATAGTAAATGTAAATTGATTACAACTTTAATGCTATACAATGGATTAAATCCAGTGTTTTAAAAGCACATTACAGAGAATGTGAAAATTATGTTCATTTTTCCAGACTTTAATTTCACTCATTTAAACACTTTAATTAAAATGCAAATTCACCTATAGAGCAAATGTAAGGACAAAAGCTTTGATGGATATGGAATATCTGAGAAATCATTAGCCAACATCATAGTACATTAGGTTACTGAATTGGAAATACAATGTTCACTGTGATAAAAACAGTGTAAATTAAATCAGACAGTTGTAACAACCAGTGTTTTAATTTCAGAAAACTTCACTCTGAAATACCTTCTTTTCTGAGTAATCACCTTCACTATCATCAAAAGACTATTAAATGCTTAGCATAAACCACTGAGTCCTCTTTATGTGATTTTGCACAAAGAGAGTCTTTTGTATGTCACATTCTGTCCCCAGGCAAGCAGCATAGTGTAATGTGTATATAAACTTATATAAATAAATACATGATAGAAAAGTAAAACAGTATTTCCTGTAAATACTGAGGGACAAAGTGGTGGACTCAAGGATGCATTAATTTTTGATACATTTCATGAACTACGGATTTATAGCCATGAAGAAGAGGTCTACAAACCACACACATGCATGCTCTTACAGTACAAACATGCAGGTATCTCAGCATCCACTGTTACCCACACCTGCTGAACCTCCCATAGTTATGTTTACACTGCTCAAACTACACTCACCAACTGACAAGGAGCTGAGATGTTTTGGAACTTTGCTGCATTGCTTTGTTTTCTAAGCAGGCATCTAAAATGATAATTAGATATAAACATTTTCTTCTTTTCTCCAACATAACTAGGTGGCATAGGTGTGCTTCCAGAAATGTCATACAAGCAACACCTCCCAGCTCTTGTTCACCCACTTGCATCTGCTCATCACTACATCTATCTCATTTACATGAACACAATTGCTTGTGAGCTGCAGACATCCAAGCTGTAAACTGATCCAGCTTAAAATACAAACTGCAATTCTGGGAAAAGTGAGGGGTCAGTCCAGGTTGGAAGTTAAGGTGTGCCTCCTAAGGCATTTGAGCCTACCTACTATTCCTCCCCATGGAAGGACACAAGTCCTGCTCTCTCTTCAGTTCGTGGAACAACGCCTGCAACTAGTTTTGACTTCAAAGCTCCCATGCAGTACCAAGTCTAGCCAGACATCACAGATAATCTGCAAAACAGAGGAACTTTGCTTAGGAATTTTACATTAATACAATATAAAAGCCTGCAGTAGCCATGTTAAACATGAGACCATGAGAACAGGCATGATTTTTTAGTGTTTGGGCTGTGTGGAGTGTTGACTGCATTTAGCTCCTATTATCAAACTCTTGAGTTCTTAGTATCCAGAAGAATGTACAGCATCCTGTAAAGTTTACCAGTGCAAAATAACACATAGTCTGGTGTAGGCAAACACAGCCACATGGTACATCCTACACACAGGATGTGCAGTTTAAGTCTAAATGCCAAGATCCCTGGAGTTTCTTCTCGCAAATGAGCATGCCAATGCCTGTATTTCTTCATATACAAACAATTGCAGTTCAGATTCCCTTATATTATTTTTCCAGACTCAAAACTGTTAAGTGAGAATACACCTAAGGAGCGTCTCTAGTTTTTATGGCCTATTCTGTTTTGCTGACAAGGGCAGACAGATGCATTATTTGTGACAATACTAGCGGTGTACTGCAGTAAGATTTCAGAGGGTTCTCTGCCGTGATATGGAATCCAAATTTACATATTACTTCAGTCATATGTAATCCAACATGTTGTTGCCTAATAAAATATTTTATATACTACTGACATCAGCTGGATGGAAAGAGATTTTATGTTTCTAATCTATTGCCTAGTAAAATTAGTTCCTGATTTCATCAACCTAGGTTGCTGTCTTCACTACAATCTAAACACAGCAGTCAGCCCCACCCTTTCCCACCTTCCCCCAGAAATTTGAATTGTTGTAAAGGAATGGAACATCACCATTTTACTCTAAAAGCCCTACTGGTGAGAAACCGTCTTTTCATTCTCTGCCTTCCAGTCCTGGATCTCTTATAAGCCTATTGTTTTTTAAAGGAGACTATGATGAACCAAATATGAAATGTTAAATGTATAAAAGGAATACAAAGAGGATATAATTACAGATGAAAAAAGGGAGAGCTGCTTTATTTTCCATACAATTATCCCCTATTTGTAGTGATAAGATTGGATTATTACTTTAAAAATCAAAGAATATTGAAAAACTTGACCATGTTATTTTGTAACTACATTATTAATTTTTTAAAAAATTATAAAATTGAAAGAAAATTCATCTGAAATCATTAGTTAAATGCTCAGAATTTTCTAACAGAGGCTGCGAGCTGACGATTATCGTGACTGACTACTTGGATGATTTAGGCATTGCTCATTTCTGTATATCTGTTACAGAGCAAGCAGTAACAGAAGACTCAAAGACTTGACTCAAAGACTTGACTCAAAGACTCAGCTATTGACTCAGATACCCAAAAACTGTCAGTTAAAGGTGCTCATGAAAAACTATGGACTAAGCAAGACATATAAAGCTCTAGCCACTTAGCAAAATACCAACAAATACAAGATTCTTGGTGATATTTTATCAATCCTCTTTCTTGTGGCTTTCCTTCTAAGCAGCTGCTACCAAGCTTCTTCCCTATCTCCTACCCTCCTATCACAAATCTTCATGAAAGAGGTGAAAATGTAATATCTTTGTGAAACCCACCAAATCTGAATGAAATTACATTTTTTCAAATGTCAACAATTCAAAGGCAGACCCTATACACTGCAGAGTAGTAATATCAGATACTTGATCTCCATAGGACACAAAGTAAACTGAATCTCACTTAAAAGTTTGGCCAGAACTGGTGAGCACCATTACACAAAGTATTAACAGAACTCAGCTGCAAATTTCAAAATTATCTACCCCTTATTTTAGTACTTTCAATTCAAAGCATGAAACCTGTTAAAATTTCCCTGTGTGGGTTTGCTAACTATTTCAAGATATCAGTTGTACACAGTCCCTGCAAACACTGCTGCATTATTTTCTCTCATAAATCTGCTATTTCCCTTTGAACTGACAACCAGATGATGGAAAACATACCAAAGCTCCATATGACTTGAAACCTAGTAGGAAATCTTGCTCCTAAAATTGGCATATTTCAATGCTTTTAGAGCTGTGAAAGACTTTTATGTCTGCTGTTTTCTATACCATTATTAAAATTACAATTGTTTACCACTGGAGGATACCAGCTAGATCCAAGACCCTGCATGCTATTCTTCCACATTTCCCTTGATAGGTCACCTGCCAATCAATCACCAAGGAAACTCATTACCAAAAGCACAACCTATGGTGAAGGTCAGAGCTCACTGCCAGCTGACTGTGTAATTCATGGGATCACTTAAGCCTGTTATTGTTATAAATGCTGCACTTCTCTGTTACATTGAACGGCTCCACTGCGCTGTTTCTCATTCGTTACTTAAGTTTAATCTCATCTGAGTCACTGGTATAGGCACGATGCCTGAGCTGCTGTCAGAAAGACTTTCTAAGACCACTTTAACAGGTATGAAAAGACAAACATAGCTTCTGATCAATCTTTTGATTTTTCTTTTTCATTGAAGAATTTGCTTTTTTGCTAGCTCAGTTTAGACATGTCATGAATTAACAAGAAAGTGAATCCTGAGTTTCCAATGTCTAATGTTTACCTCCACTTCAGGTCACACTGTGATTTTCTTGTTTCTGTGGTGTCAGTTCCCAAAAAGGTTCAAGGACCACAGCACATAAAGCACAGTTCATGAGCCACTGTATGGTTTAAGTTGCAACCTGAATACTTCATAACCTTCTCAAGATGCCTGCAAACACTGGGCATGTATTTCCAGTAATAGTCTGCAGACTTACAGAATACAGCCTTCTGGTGCTTCAGTCAGCTCCTGCCTTTCTCACCTGCTACCTGTAAATTCCAGCGTTCATTCTACACACTCCTTTGAGTAGATTTTCCCCAGGGGCTATGCTGGGATAGCAGCAATCAGCCAGATGCCCCGGCCAGGTATCTGCACTGTCCCACCATGGCTCAATTCCTTTTATCAAACTTAAGGAATGAGGAGCATCTCATTTGATCCTATTCACTCACATTTTAAGGCAGAAGCTTCTTTTCGTTAAAGGTGCTACAGCCGTTAGCCAGTGTTCCCTTACAACAGCTCACAGCTCATTAGTTTAAAGCTGATCCCGCCAGATATTTAAAATCACTTCTCCCTACCTCTATTGAGTACAGACTTACACAGGCAGATTGGTTATCTTTTATCATGATGAAACTTTGAACAGTTTTATGAACTTTCTTCCTACTTAAATTAATTGATTAGTGCAAGAATTTAATACTGGCTACAGTTCCAATCTTACAAAATCTAAACTGAAGACATTTTGGCATAGTTAACTTTCTATTATTCCAAATAATAGCCACTACTTTTTATTTGAAAACCTCAGACTTATATAATTATTGGCCCTTGAATTTTCAGGTTTTGCCTTTCTCCACTTCTACAGGGCAATTTACTACAGCTTTGCTTAACGATGCCAGCATATTAATTTTTTTTTTTTTAAATCCACAGCCATGGACATTGATGGAAAAAGTTTAAATGAGGAAAAAACTGTAGTGAAAAATAGAGACTAAAATAGCTCAGGCATACTTTGATTAATCTGAGAAGTTCACTGACCTGAAAAGCATGGCAGTTATGGAGATAAAAATCTATTTAATCTATTGATAGATCAAAAACTCAGATGATAGTTATCATCTAACCAAACACCATAAATTTTTAATGGTGTTAGAAAGTGAAGGGTAATTTTGGATTATGCTGACATTAAAAATAACAGCCTTCCTATTTCGAGTGAGCGTTATATGCCAACAGACATCTGACAAGATACAGAGATTCTAATGTAAGTCATTTCACCATGTCACCATTTCAAGGTGTCTTCATTGTAATCAGAGGCCATCCTTGACTGATATTTAAATTCAGGATAAAATTAAACAATCATCTCATATTCTTTTTATTATTGATAAGGCTATTTAAGAAGGATATTTAAATGTATTGTGAATCAAGCTTCACTGTAACAAAATGTAAAGTTTAGATTCTTTCTTAGTACAAGATGTGATGGTGAACTTCCTGCTTCCCGAAGACTTATTATAACCAATAAAAAAATGAGAAAATACTGGTTTTGCTCTTTGTTCAGACACTGAGTTAAAGAGGCTGGGACAACAATTCTTAGGACTATGGTCCTTCACTGCTTAGGACATTGTCTGGTAAAGAATATAATAAAGCATTATTAAAGCAACTGACAAAAGTTCTGATTTCAGTGTAGCCACAGAGATCTTAGAATGCTGCTTTTCCACACATGTAGTCGCCCTAATTTCTGTAGGTCTGTTAAGGTGTACAGATTTTTACTTGCCTGTCTGTTAAGAGGAATGATAACAATGGCTAATGAGCAGTGAGGCTGTATCCCTACAAGGCCAGATTTGCATCATTATTTCAAGTGGAACATCTTTCCAGGACTGAAAGTTTTAAATTGCATGCAAAAAGAGTAAGAATTGACACATAGGCAAGAAATACACTGAAGAACTGGTACAAGTACTTCTTCAGGGAAAAAAGCACAAAACTTTAAGGGTGAAAATGCTATAGGAGGGCCTTTAAGTTGGAAAAGAATTTCCAACTTTGGAAAACATTTCCAAAGTATCAGGAGTTATTTCAAGAGAATGAGTGTTGAGCAGAAGTAGCATTATCCTTTAGTTTTACCTTTTTTTTTTTCCCTAGGGTCTTTTTACTCAGTAATCTACTTTCTTTCATTACAGATGTTTCAATGGGTTTTCATTGACTTGAGTAACAAGGCATTTAAAGGGAGTAAAATTGATGCAAAACATGGTATAATTTTGGTAATTTTTTTGAAAATTTTCGAGAACTTCTTTCTTGATAATCCATTTTTAGGAAAAAAAAA
>VZTY01017623.1:52560-137180 GCA_013400935.1 Turnix velox
GGACTTTTTAATAAGATATCTGCTTTTTAATGATTATGAATACTAAGATATACAAATTCCCATTCCAAATGTCTCCTTTGCTTCCTTTATTTTCTCTTCCAAATGCTGCACTTTAAAAGTTATCTCATTAATTTCAATCACTTAACATTACACCACACATTAGACTTAACATTTCATGGTACAGTGAGTTTTCAGTATAAGAAAAATTTTCAGAAGTTTGTTTCTGTAAGTAGATAGTTAAACCTATTCTGTCTTTATACATTGACTACAGAGACCTTAGTGAAAATCTTAGTTAAAAAAAGAAGGACCAATGAAGCAAGATGGATATTTTTAAAAGCATTAGTTCATTAACTGTGAGACTTTAAGTGTTTAAAGATGACTCTATATTTTAGAAATAGATTACAGTATTACTTAGATGGATACAATCTCAATTATCTCAATTGTTTCTACAGACTGTTCTATACTAAAGGCAATTACAATGTGCCTAGATTAACCAGTTTTGGTAATCTAGAGGAAATTTATTTCATCTTTTAATAAAACACAGCATATTTTTGTCTTTAGTTAGTATATACCAATTATTATGAATTAATAAAACTCAGCAGTGTCATCTTCAGCTTAAATTTTACTTGTTTACTTTGGCTCAGTCTGTGATTAATAGAGCAAATCCTTGCTTGAAGCCTGAAA
Source organism: Turnix velox (assembly GCA_013400935.1). Classification (NCBI taxonomy): domain Eukaryota; kingdom Metazoa; phylum Chordata; class Aves; order Charadriiformes; family Turnicidae; genus Turnix; species Turnix velox. Next base: position 53,245 of record VZTY01017623.1, read on the forward strand.
GCTACTCATTGTTAATTTTCCCTTTCATGCCACGCACTGCAGAACACTTGTATAGCCTGGAGTGCACTCCCCCTCTCCAGCTTAGCCAGAAAGTTAAATTTAACACAGAACTATAAAAGAAACTAGGAGAAGGGCAGAAAAGAAAATAATATCTGTAGAAATAAAAGAAATAACACATGAAATAAAAGACATAATGAGAAAAATGTATGAAGAACAATCCTTTTCCTAAGTTTAAAGTCGAGTAACCAATGATGTCAGGAGTTGCTGCTACACTTCTTAAGAGACCTGTCACAGAACTTTGCATCATGTAAGAAGGTATGAGTATCTAAAGGCAGATGCCAAGACAGTGTGGCCTGACACTTTTCAGCGATGCCCAATAACAGGACAAAGGGCAACAGGCACAAAATGGAACACAGCACAACACAAAAAGGGAAAAAAAAAACCCAAACAAAACACAAACGTGCTGAATTCTTGCCTTTCCCACATGCTTTACATTGCCCATATGGAAATATTAGAAACTGATCTGGACTGAAAAAAAAAAGAAATATGAATTTAAGAAAGTCTTATCTGAAAACTGTTTGGTTCTATTTATTTTTCTAAACTTATTTCCAGATTCTTCTTCATAGCTACAATGACAGGGCCGCTGGATATATCTTCTTCTATGTAATTTTATTTCTGAACTTGTCATTTAGAAATACAAGTCCTCTATTTTATTGATGTGCTTTGTATTATTGTCATTGTTTTCCTTGTTTAGGATATACAGTAAAAGACAAAGTTGACAATAATTTAAAATAGATCATCAGCTTTCACAAATTTGTGGTTTTCGTTTACAGTTCTTTAGCTGTCATTTTGAGGGGTGAGGTGGATGCTGGGGGGAGACTGAGCTGTGTGCTATCTGTAATAGTAGTTTAAATGGAAAAAATATTTTTTTCCACGGTGTGGCAGCAAAGCCACAGAGGAACTGGTTCATCACAAAAGCCTTTTGTTAAGTCAGCTGAAAATTAGGAATAGCTAAAGCCAGAGTCCATAAACTCCTTGTCCTCAGTGAACTGGATTCTGTTTGGAAGACTAAATCTCTTGTCTAGAATTCCAAATCACTACAGGGTCTTTTTTCTCATTCTACCAAAATTCCTTATTATTTTAATGGTCTTTTTTTTCCACAAAGACTTGAAATAAAAAACTCTCCAAATATTTGACTGATGTTTTGCTGTCTTATACAACCATGCTGCATACCCACAGGCAAAAACATGAAAGAAACCACCTTCTGTTGATGCCTGATAGGAAGACCATAGAAATATACATGCGGGCAGTAAGCAGCCTGCAGTTCAGCAAATGAATCAGGTTTAGAAATGGCACAGAGTATTCAAATTATGTTGTTTTTTTACTACCCAATGTCATATGTATGGGTGCATGCTTGCATACAAATGAGCAAAGAAGAAGGCAGATGTATAGAAATCTAATTCCTGGGGAATAGTAAGAGACAAAACACATACAGCCCCACTCCGTGATCCTCCAGAGTGAGGATCACTACTTAGTTACTTAAAAATTTTTTACTAAAAATCATGACCATATTTCTGTGATCTGTGACTAAATGTTGCAGAAATGTTCTAACCAAATTCTCCACCTCATATTAAGTAACTAATCACTTTTCATTCTTTCAACTCTTTGCTAGATACTGCTTTTCTTAAGGTGGTGCAATTTTGAACACAACATGTCAACTTTGATCATTAGTTGACTTTTTACCTTCTCATAACACGATGTATTTTCCCACATTTGAAGTCAAAAAGTAAAAAGTATTTCTTAGACATAGACATCTATCTTATTGTCTTAAAGGAGACATGCTATTTTGGAAAAGGTAAGATTTTTTTTTTTTTCCCAGGAAAACTAGTTATTCAATTCTGAATGTTCCAAGATGATACATCAAGAAAATAAGATTTTAGTTTTCCCCAGGAAAACTAGTTATTCAATTATGAATGTTCCAAGACGATACATCAAGAAAATATTTTGTATCGCCATGAAAATAATCAAGGATTTAGTATTACTATACCAACAAAGCAAGCTATGCAAATGGTTGAGTTATTTTTATGCAATAGGCCATAGAAAAACAATTACATTTTAGGAAATAATGTTTAATGAGAAAATTACTTGAAATGTAGTAATGTAGTGTCTGCATTACAATTATTTTAAAGTCTTTTTTTAGATGTAGATTATTCAAATGGCATCTAGAATATGAATTATTTAGGTATTTGTCTAAGCCTGGGTCTATAGTGTGACTGAACAATGAAACTGCTGGAGGAACTCTTAAAATGTGGGTGCTCAATATGAACACATATGTATGAACTGTCATACGCACCAGTTGGTCTTCCTAAGTGTGAATACAAATCTTATTATGCTAAATTTGGATTTACAGAAATTCAGACAAGCCCAAATGCACACAAGGTGTGAAATTAAAGAAGTTCATTTCTCATCTGGGACTTGCTGACTCATGATTTAAATACGCCGTGATAAATCACTTCTGGGAAGGAGTCTAATGGTGTGTATCAAAGAGAAGAAGCTATTAAATTCTAAGATTTAAAACCATGGGAGGAGATAAATACTTGGCTACACTCAAAACTGTCTTGAGAAAACAGGGAGGGATTTTCAATTAAAAAAATAGCAATTTCCTTCAACTTTTAATCTCAGCAATGCATGTAAGCAGTGAAAGATCTCTTAGGAATTATTCTACTGTTATACTCTGGCAAATCAATACTGACTTCCTGTCTTGCCATCCTCCTTTGTCTTTGATAATGGGACACGGATGTTTTATCAATACAAATCAAATTTATCCATGCTTTGCTATGGATATGCTTTAAGTTCATTTACTATGAAATGACTGCTACAAGGTCATCCATAATCAGCTCTTCAATACATTAAAAACATTTCAAATTAATTTCAGATATATGTAATGAAAGAGTTTAAGGGAACAGAGCATTGTAGCTGCCTGCATAGTGCCTGCAGCTATGACATGACCTATGGATTTTAGAGCAAGGTATTATCTACATTCAAAGGCTTGTTATTAAAAGCTTGTTCATAGTCATCAGGTATAATCTGAAACAGACATTTTTATCTAACACTTTTTAGGTTTACTGTAGGTTAAATGTTCTACTCTATAAAATCTCTGAATTTAACAGGAATGAGCAAGAATATAAAGCAAACACTTTAGAATGCCACTGATAGCTCCTATTACTTACTGAAGAGAGTTGTAAAGATGCATGGATAGGATTGGTCTTAAACTTGTGCTTTCCAACATTCATATACACAAACACATAAATATGCCTTATATGTAGTACTGGTGTTTTTGACAAACAGAATCTGGATTTTCCTCTTATTTCCTGAGCCTACTAAATATTGCTTTGTTTTGCTGAATTAAAAGAGGCTGAAGTCTTTTACGAACTCCTGCATGTAGCAGGAATGCTCCTAAAAGTATGTAAAAAGAAATTTATCAGATAATATTTATTATCACTATGCAAGTTGTCTATGCAGTAGTCTATTCCACAGCAAAAGATACCCACAGAAATGAAAAAAGAAAATCACCTGAAATCTGAAATCACTGTTGCAGTAGGATTACCTAGCTTTGTCACTTTGTCTGATTTTCAAGCAGTCGCCACATATGGCCACTGAAATGGAAATTGCTTGAACTTCATGAGAAGTTTTAGTCAGCTTGAGTCAAAATCAGACCTGTTTGGCTTAAAACCATGCAACAGTATCTTTTCTTGCTGCTGTTTCCTGTGTCCACTTTCTAGCAAGGCAAACTAAAGCTAGTATTCAAATAAACCAAGCAACATACCCCACGCATTGCAAGCACGTTAGGCAATTCACCTCTGGAGCTCCACACTGCTGCAACTGGTTAGTTTAACGTTGAGTCACTCATTTTTGCACTGTAATGCAGTCATCAGTGCAAACATTCTAAAAATATTCCTGCATTGCCTTTAACAAAATTATTCCTTCTTATGATTCAGATGAGTACCAGTGACACAATCTGTTGCAACCAACCACATGTTCTGGTGAATCTTTTCTTGACATATGGGAAACATCACCACAAAATTCTCCCTGACTACTAAACTACCTTCACTTACAAGTCATTGAGTCAATTTAAACACACTCATATAGATACAAGAAGCCGGTTTTGAGGTGTAGGGGAGGTCTAAATTTCTACTTTCTATCCTCTCTGAGTTTGTAGATTACTTACCTTCAGGACAGGGAAGGTCATGAGAAAAAAATACATAACCTAAAGTGACTTAATGAAAAATGGTTATAGGTAGCATGAGAAAGAATTAATGTCTTCCTCTGAGAATAGTAATTAAAATAATTTCAGGATCTTGGAAGAGACTGCAATCCCTCCTGAGAGGAGCAAATGTTCCACAAAGGGGATGTGAAAGCTTAATGAAGTGAGAAAATCTTTATATGTATACACATATATAACCTATGTGTGTTTGTAGAGAAACAATTTTATTGGTGGACACTGCCTCCACAAGCAAGTTTGCAACAAAACCTCACTGCTACAGTGTACAGAGTTATTATAACTGTCTAACCAGTTTTTCAGCAAGGAAAATAAAGTAAGGAATGGCACAGAGACAAAAAATAAGTAAAATTTTTTTTAAATACTACAGATGTTTTGCAGCATAAAGCTGGACTTCACCAGGAAGCATTTCCTTATCAGTACATTACTACACATGTATATGTACTGTACATAGGTTAACATTTCAATATCTTTATATTCCATGAGTTTAGAAGATATTGTGAAGCCATAGATTTTTTTCTTATAGCTAGTATCTCTACTCATTTGTCTGTAAGTGCAAAGTCAGCTTATCTTCACAAAGGAATAAGACTATGCTCTTTTAACTTTTATTTAGCTGCTCCACCTTTTTTCTATACATCCTTCAGGTATACAAACGGATCCAAACCCACCATTCCACGTGGCCTTTTTTTTTATTTTCAACATGTTCAACATGTGTGAGTCAAACATATAACTGAATTCAATGGAGGAAGCAGTGAGTAGTGAAACCTTTTTGAAAGAGATCTATCTTCTATTTCTCCATATCTGAAGAACAGAAGGTTACTTTACTAGAATTTACACTTATCTTTTCACTTTGCTTACTGCTATCCCTTTAATTAATCCTGGGTTAGCATATTATATATTCATTTACTCCAAATGGACTGCAGCAAAAATATGGGGAAAAAAATCAGCATCTAAACAGATATACAGAAAAAAAGGTATTTCTGGAGACTTACTGTCCCCTTTCGCAGACATAGACATAACAACCCAGTTTTTCTGAAAAAGAATTTTTTAAATTCAAAAGTAATACAGAGTCCTGAAGAATAAAAAAAAAAAAGTCAAGACCGAGCAGCTGGAGGCATTTGTTATATTCAACATTTTTAGCTACAGCTCTCTGCCCTGGGTATTTCTGCTACACGCCACATTAGAAAAATAGGTCTGACAAGGCAAATCTGAACACTACTTGACATGAAAATAGACCATTTTCATGTATTTCTATCACATTATATTCTGTAAAAAATTTAAAAGTTCTGGCTAAGTAATTATTTAGAAAGAAGTAATGCAGAATTAGGAGACATTTATAGAAATGTAGTGCCAGAAATACCCATCCATATCCAGCAAAATTTATGACAGTATGCCTGAATAACAAAATATTTATGCCTATCTGTAGTTAAAAAGGTGCTATTGCATAGAAAACTGGAACATCTTCAAATGCATAATTTTATTCATGACAGTACCTTTTTCCTACATGGCTAAAACCTTTCCACTTTCTTACTTATGTTTAAACAACTCCATATTTATCTAAAGGATAAGATCACACAAGTGGGAAATTACTGTTTTTTTACATTTTATGGCATCTTACATCTTAGTAAAATGTAATGAGCCCTCTCTTTTTCTTGTAACAAATTGAATACTTCAAGAAATAAAGGTATCTGTTTATGTTTAATTAATAGAACAATTAAATTCATGTAAGTCAGGAAGACCCATGTATTTTGAGAATTCTTGGGGAAATATAGTATTACCAGTACACTGGAAAACAAAAGAATAAGTATGCCAACTATCAATACATTCACAATGAAAGAGCAAATCAAGTCCAGAAGAAATTAAGTAGCTCTGACAAGACTCTTGAAAGATTCACAGTACCTCCTATGTTTGTAAAAATATCCAGTTTTGGCATAAAAAAATTGGGCTCCAAGATGGTAGGTAACCATCTGAGCTGAAGGTAAACGAATACTTATCCCCTGGCAATGAAGGACCACATGGCCAGGATGACACAATTTATCCTTGTCATGCTACAGGACAGCTATAGTGCCCAATCTTTTTACTATATAAAACCAGTATTCATTTCAACATCAGCAGCCCCTCTGCAGCCCAGCTGCCTCATGATGAAATTATCTGTGTTTTGTTCCCATGGCAGGTGTGTTTCCAGCCATGTAAAGAAAGGGTCACCCAGGAAAAAGGTCATCTAGCCCTATCCTTTGTCACTGTCTTCTCCAGAACCGAACAAACCAAACAATGGACAATCTTCCTGTGTAACAGACGTGCTACTTTCATTCTGTGTTAAGAAAGAATGCAGCCACCACAAGTATTTCCACCACCAGTGGAACAATTCACCTATTCAACTTTCATTCTAGTTTAAGAGGGTAAAGCTCCCAGACTATCAGTATTTCTTTACAAATACTACTGTATATTTCTGAAAGCTACTAAGTTGGTACTGTCCTTAAAATTTCACAATAGGAAAATCAAGGGGGTTTGTTCTGCAGAAATTCATAGCTAACCCACATTAATTTTCTTCTTCTTCCCTTCTTCTGACATTCAGAGAAGATGATGGCTCTTGAAAGAACAGAGCTCCATTTGAGGTAAGGAGCACAGAGCACTCCACTGTATTATGGCATTGTTGTCTAGAGCTGATCACAGCGCTGTCAAAAAAGTGCTTTATTTATAGCAGGCTGCTGAGTCTGTCAGAAATTATTCGTATCTCACAAATTATGCTCCATGACTGGCTTTGTTAGGGGAAAACATGTCTGCATAATTGATAGCAGAATACAGGAAGGTGCTAACAACTATCAATTTTCATTGCCAAAAAGCAGCTGGGGCTGAAACATGTTGCTTAATGCACTGGCAAGATTATCCCATACATACATAAAAATTATTCAGAATCCTATCACATGGAAACAATTCTATACTTAAAAAAATAAGAATATAATAAAAACTGATCTGCTACTCAGAAGACTACAGTAGTAGTCAAAGTTTTGGAATTTGATTCTGATTATGTATTAAGAGGAAAAATATTACTTTCAATTATAAAACACTTATCAAATAGAGGATATAGCTAGAAATACAATGTATAGCTAGAAATACAATGTAAGTGGTAAAAAAAATTAAAAATATTTGCTCTTTGCTCCAATGAGCATTTCCAATAAAATATTACAAATACAGTATTTCACATACTAAGTTTTTAATAATATTGACTAACCAGTCATTTCATTCTTTGCTGCAGAGATGCAGCACACTTTCTTTTTGAATTATTAACCACTTTTTGAATGCAGCCAGGGTTCACAGATCTGACAGTCTGATGAATCTAATGACTATGATGCATTACCAAATGACTAAAGAACCTCATCAGCTTGCAAAAAAATTAATTTCTCTCTCTATCAAGCAGAAGGGTAAAATCTGGCAAAATTTAGATAAATTGGTATTTTATTGATGTTCCCATTTTTTTGTGGAGATCCTTAATATTCTTTTATAATTAACCTCTAAAACCTAAGCTAAAAACTGCCTTTCTCTCTGCACTACAAATTAGAAAACTAATTGCACTAATGACTGTAAGTTATCTCTACGCTTGTTTAACAGGAAAGCACACAATAATTTTATAATTTTATAATTCCAATAACTTTAAAAAAAGTTTTTGTCAGTTCATATCAGAGAAAAATTTTCTCAAATTTTTTACTGAAGCAATTACTGTTCTTCTCAAAATAGCAATCATTTATATTAAACATCATAGTTTCCATACTGCAAGTGAACCCACCATTATGGACACGTGCCCCTCAGAAGATTCTAATGTGAAGTTGTCCTTAAATGTGTACTTTCTCTGATTTGTTTGTCTGTGCCTGAAACAACATTTAAGTCTTTCTGTGATTATGTAGCACAGTTGAAGCCCTATTTAATACTGCCACGCATGCTAGAGAGGGTTTTCTGGCAGAGGCTTTGGCCTCGTTTCTTCAGTCTCTTCAGGATTTCTTTTCTGCTAAAAGATGCAGAAGAGCTTATGGTTCCTCTGTTTCCCACCAGAGGATTGATTCAGTGTTCACGGGCGAGGTAGTCTTTTATTTACCTGGAATACTCTTTTTCATTAATTCAGCTGATCCTAAGAGAGCATAAACCCCCCTTTATAAAATTAAAGGTAATTCAACAGGCAAAGACAATCTCACAGTGGATCATGAGCTCAGAAATATATAGACACTTGCTAATTTTAAATTAGATGTGAGGACACAAGTCAGGGTAGAGTCAACAACTGTATCATTAAAAAAAGTAAAGAAAATAAAAATACGGAAAGAAGTTATAATTAAAGAAAAATAAGATCAAGAAAGCTAAGTGTCAAGGTTTTACTGTAATTGAGTATTGGACACATTTTTTTCAATATGTGATAGCAGTTAATGCTATTAGTTCACACTAAATTTTTAGTCTTTCCCAAAATGTTTACACATTAGGAAAAGGATAGAACAGCTGTGGAAATGTTTGTAGATGCCTTATAGCTTTTAAAATTGTAAGAGAAAAAAGGATCAAGAAGGACTTCTTAATACTGGATAAATAAAAACCGGGGAAACAAGCAGGTCAGTGGTAATAGAAAAGTGGAGAAAATAGTAGAAAGAAAGGTGAAACTTTATCTAAAGTATCTCCTTCACTCCAGTCTTCAGAAAAAGTTAATTCTTGAAAAGACATTCAAGACCACATAAACAAAATGGGATTGCAAGACAAAGTACAGAAAGACTACGTTAGAGAATACTTAGATAAGATGAATGTGTTCAAATTGGCTGGACCTTATTAACAGACCTTAGAGAAACTAGGCAGTGATTTCTGAATCATTAACAATTATCTTTACGAGCTTCTGGAGGACGGGGGAGGTCCCAGAGGACTGGAATAGAGAATGGCAAATACAGCATCTGCCTCTTAAGGAAGAGAAAAGGGAGGACGAACAGAATAGCAGACTAATCAGCCTAATTTTGATTCCTTGAAAGATTATCAGTTACTCAATGAACCTTTTGCCAGTGTCCATGTAATTTTCAGAACAGATCTTTCTTACTAGAAAATCCAGTTCTAAAAAGTAAAAAAATCCAATATGACTGTTAAAACAGTGCAAAAAAAATTATGGGGTATGTAACCTGGTGGAATATAGAAAGTGTGACAATTCAAAAAATTTCTGTGCCAAGAGAGAGAAAAGGGTCAACAGTCTTCAAGAGCAAACATGTCTGCAGGAATATAGGGAAGCCGGTTTTAAAACTGAACAAGAATTACCTCAATTACCAAAGAGAAAAATGGATTCCAAACCAAGAGTAATATGGCAGTTGCATATTGTCTGAAGGCCACACAGGGCTAGGTTGCACAGGCTGATGCATTCACTAAGATGAAAAAAGGCTGGAAAGAAACTTTTAGCAGCAGTCTGGTCTCGCCTTCTGCTGTAAGCAAGGCCAACTTCAATGAAGATGCAACTTCAAAGTTAGGCCAGGCTGCTCAGGATTTGACCACTCATGTTGAGAAAATCTCCCACAATGGAGATTTCACAGTCTCTGGGCAACCTGCTCCAGCAGCTGATCACCTTCAGAGTTGAGAAGCTTATATAAGACAGAATTTCCCTTGCTGCAGCTTGGGCACATGTACAAGTCCTCCTTCTTGTTTCCTACCCCATATTTGCTGACAGGCTATAAGGTAGGAAATCACTTGCAGTCTTGCATGAGTCACCTGAGGGAAGTCATAGCTGAAGGACCAGCAACACAAATTTTTAGCAGTTTAACAAATCAAATGTTAGAGAAAATCAATACAACGTTTAATCACTGCGTTTTTTCCATACATTTGTCTAGACAAATAAGAGAAGTCATCTCAGGTAAACTGCTGATTCTACTTTTTTCTCCTCTTTTGGAAGCTCAGAAAAATAAAAATAGCACAAAATAAATATAGCCTCTCGTGCTGCCTGAAACATCCCTCAGACAAAACACTGCAGAAAATATCCAGCAAATTCCCAAGTCAGTGCAAAGATGACAAGCACCTTCCCACTTATGAAGTTTCTTCCACAGTAGATCTGTTTGGAGGCAATGAGCCTTCAGTTGCCAAAGGACTGAATTCACAGTGACCTTTATGCATTTATGGTTGAAGTATTAAAGCTCACAGTGCATGACTAAAGGAAAACCAACTAGTCCCTATTTTTAGACTCTGTCTATATTTTAAACTCAGCTCTAAAATGTACGGTGTTTGGCAGAGAAACAAGGCAAGGTGAAAAAATGTCTAAACATCAATATCTTCACAAGCCATGATTCATGCAAGCACTCTTAATACTACACATGGATGCAGTAGTCCCTTTATAAAAAAACAAGAAAAGTTGTAGAAACTTTTGGAACCTGCATGGTCTGAAAAAAACCCAGTTGATAGCAGTCAGCTCTGGCTGTTCTCTAAAAGAGTTTCAAGCTGAAGCATTCAGTGCAGTGCTATTTTACAGAAAAGAAAATAGGAAACTAATGGAATTCTTTGTGTTCACCTCATAGAATGGACTTTCAGGTTTATGCCCAAAGGTTCTACCCTCCATTTCAGGGCCAGCACAGGACAACTCCATAACAGAGAAATTTTTTCTGCTAAGGCAGGGCCAATACATCTCTCAGCTTAGTTTCCTGTCTCCATTAGTGGTTAGAAAGAGGGTCAGAAAGAGATGCATGGAGAAGACTGTGAAAGAAAAGTAAAAATTAAGTGATAGTGCCTTCAAGATACCCTTGAAGTATTCAGTCTGGTCCATCTATTCCAGACGTAAATTTCTTGCATCCCTTTGGATTTCTATTCCATGCAAATTTAAAACTGCAGGTTTGAATCCTTCTATGATTCTGAAAAAATCATTATGAGTTAATGAAGAGCTTTATAATTTGGCTATGTGCACTGATATAGGTCCATCTTCAGTATGTTCTGAATCTGCCACATGATAATTTCACTCCTCATACTTTAATTATGAGAAACAGTGAACCTTCATGACACTCACTTTTATAACCTTCTATCTCATCTCCTACCTTCCCCCTCATTAGTCATTTTTCACAAGGCTGAAGAGCTCTGATCCACTTAGACATGTCCTTGTACTAAACCCATTGCGTATCTTTGATCATCCATCCTCTGTCTCTGTACCCTTTTTAGCTTTGTTTTTGTCCTTTCTGAGACACGAGAACAGCATACAGGATTCAAGATGAAGGCAATAGATTCATACAGTGATACAATGATATTTGCTTTTGTTCTTTTTTTCCTTTTCTAATAATTCCTAATGTCATATTTGCTTTTTTGATAGCTACTTAGCATTGAGGTGACATTTTCAGAGCACAACTTATTATAATTCACAGATCTCATCTTTGAGCGATAAAACCAAGAACACAGCACACCATTTTCAATGCAAAAGTAGCAGTGTTTTTAACATGTACATTATTTTACATTTATGTGTACTGACATTTTATCACCCATTTTTTCAACCTAATCTGCAATTTTTCATTGCAGGCCTTTTGCCCATTCCTAAGAACTTCTCCCTCCCCTGCAAGCCTCTTTTTCTATGATGCTGTATACAGCAATGAGGACAAGATTTAGATTTAAGGATGTCTCTGCAAAAAGCAGTGGTTATAATCCTTACATAATTCTCAATTATAAACCAAGGAGTTAAAAATCAGTATTTTCTTATTAAAGGCAAAAAGAAATCTCTGAAAAGGTAGGTAAATAGGGTAACAGAGTTTTCCTTGAGCAATAGTATTACACAGCTTTTTCTTATGTAGAGTCAATTGCTATATAAAATTTTTTCTACTCTTGCAGAGTAATAAATTTTTAAGTCATGGCAGGGAGCAAAGTTCTATAAAGATCACTTGACCCACTAAATTCTTTGTGTGAGCTGGCCTGCTCTGCCATCCACTCCTGTTCACTGCACCTCACAACTCTCCCTCCTCTGACAATTTCTCCCACTATTCATGTTTTGAGACTCTCTCTACCAGTTCTCTAATTCCATCACATTTGCCAAGAGTTGCCATTTCAATTCTTTGGATATTTTATACAATGCAAAGCATCAGTTTCTCACTTCACAGGAGGCATTAAGATGCCTCTGGAGAAGGTCAACTTGCAGGTCTTCTTTTCAGCCTTTCTACTCCTATGCCAGATGATACTGTTTCTGTTCAGGGAGACCTAAGATGTACTGATGATAACATTTAATTTTATTTTACAAATTGCCTGCTGAGGCTCCGCATGCAATATAAACACGTGTCAGATCTGTCATTGATGATCTCCATTTATTTTCTTTTTTTCTTTCAGAAAACTAAAATAACTTCTGAGATGTGATTTTCCCTCAGAAAAACTTTGTAAAGTACACTTAGTCTACTTGCTTTAGAAATTGTTGCAATTCATAGAATTGATTTATTCTTCTCCTTGCCCTGTAATATGAAACATATCCCTCAACACACAGTTTGTAGTAAGAGTATAGATGCATAGGGAAATACACTAAGCTCTTCCCTTGTGCTCTTCCCTTTCACAAACATGAAAACATAGATTCATGTAGTAATTTCATTTTCTCATACATAAGCATTCTATGATCAATTCTTGGTGCTGCAGACATTCTGTAAATCTTTCTGTTGCTTATACACAAGTCTTTCAAACAATTTTTTATATCTTCAGCTAATGACTTATTTAAAAATTTTACTAGAATACTGTAATATTTTTACAGTTTAGCACATTGTGTAGATTTTTCTAGTTTCCTTTCTTGGAACTTGTGTTTATAGATTTCCTAGCTAGTAGTTTCCTTGACCCTGCTATTAAATAACACCTTTTATTTTCCCACTAAAATCTGTTCTGATATAGTAGTGTATATTTTTGCATAGCCTCTAATTTGATATTTTAAAATTAAAATTATCCCAATTACATCTGAATGTTCTTTACCCTTCTGAATGGTCATTTCAATTTCCTTGTGATGAATTACTCATTTTAACATAAATCTTTTTTCAGTTAGGCAGTAATATATTCTACTCTTCTTGTCAGAATACTGAATCTAATTACATTATAGTGATCTGAAAAGCTGGAGAGTTGCTCTTTAACAATAACATTCTGAACTGAATCTCATGTCATCTTTCAGATCAATTAATTTTTTTCTTATCTTGTGGTTCCTTGGCTAGCTGTTACATGGACAGTCATATGTGGGCTTCAAAAATATACATTTGGAATTATATTTAACCTATTTTAAACAGGGACAATGGATATTTCTCATTACAGTTGTATTTTTAATTGGCATATTCTATGGCATAGTTCAGTGAATATGTTTCTCAGATTCAGATACTAAATTCTTTTGTCTATGGCTGAGTAGTAATGATAAAAAAATGAGTCTGAATTACTTTTTCAAAATATTCTTCACTATGAAACATATCACTTAATGTTCTCCAAGGGACTGCCACTCTACTATTGAAAAATCCATGCCTATAAGACAAAACTAATTTTTTTAAAGGAACACAAAAGACTTGTTTTCTCTTGCTTAGTTCTTTATCACCAATGTCAAAACTTTATCCAAGTAGGTCATAATCCTATACCTCAAGAGCCACAGCATCAAAAAGACATCTGTACAAGACCATCCTAGTGAGTGACGTGGTGCTCAAGGACAGCCTTGGATGCAGCGACCACAAAATGGTGGAGTTTATTATCCGCAGAGCATACAAGAAGGAGCAATGGCTGTAAATTGGAAGGGGGTAGATTTAGACTTGACATAAGAAAGAAATTCTTTACAGTGAGGGTGGTGAAACACTGGAACAGGTTGCCTGGAGAAGTTGTGGATGCCCCCTCTCTAGAGGTGTTCAAGACCAGGCTGGACATGGCACTGAGCAGCCTGATCTAATGGGAGGTGTCCCTGCCTATGGCAGGGGGGTTGGAACTCGATGATCTTTAAGGTTCCTTCCAACCCGAACTATTCTATGATTCTATGACAGCCTGATTCCTATTTGTGACTTCGAATCCACACAGAAAGAGAAGCTCTGATTTACCATTTATACTATTTATTAAAATTCTATGAAAGAGTATAATGTTATCAACATATTTTTCATTAAAATCCCTCTGAGATAAATTTCTCTGTACATGAGGAAAGTTAGCATATCAAAAGTTATGGGCATTGTTAAAATGTGTCTAATCAGACCATAATTTTGTTTAAAGTACTATTTGCATGCTTCAAGAACATAAAATCTCAAAAATTGTTACAGAAAGAAAAAGACTACTAGCTGTAACTTTTTAATTTTCTTTTGGGAGGCAGAGAGCTCTACAAGTGAGGACTGACCTTGGGAGAAAGATACTATGGTACTTGTTGGAATGAAGTTGTTTACAGCACAGTTTGCTACTCTCACAAGATCTAACAGAAACAAGAACACCTGGTATTTGTGTAAGATAATGGGGATGCTTTATCAGTAGGCCCTAGGATGGAAAGTAACTTAGTGCTATAAAAACTGCACTGTAGCTCAATGAAGGGGCTTTACCCATTCATATTGAATAGCATAGAGTCCATTTATCTCAATTTTCTCCTTTAATTTTTTTGTTTCAACAGTTTTATATACAGAATAAAGGGTTAGTTTTACCCATTAGTGGGACTGAGAGACGTACACAGGGAGAGGACAGTTAAAGGCTCCATTCACCCAAGATTTCAGCACATGCCATTATGAGGCAAGACACTTACACCTCCTATTACACAAGGGCTAAGAAACTGATGCCAGTGATTTGAAGCCGAAGCTCTTTTGCAGATAAAAGTATGAATATACATCATATCCTCCATTCTGGGATATGGTTCAGTCACTTTTTGAAAGAATGACCCCAAAATGAGTTCTCTATTCTCTGAAAGGCTTGTGAATTTCAGCCAGGCTTTTTACTGAACACATACAAGAGAAGCCTTGCTATTTGAACACACCTATTCATTCCTTGATAAGTCTAAAAACCTTTTTCTTTTGTTTGATTTGATTCAGTCTCTGACCAAATAAAAATATATTTAAAAAGAAATATTATTTATATCCAAACCCCTTGTATTAGAGCAATGAAGGAGCTGTAAATGATGTGATGAATTTATGTAACCTCAGGTGCCTACACTTGGCAGCACACACCTGGTATATTCATGACCAATACCTTAAAAGTATAAATCACAGTGCTTCATAAAAATCAAAAAAGCTACAGATAAACATGTCTATGTGACCCCAAAGTAAGGAAGCAGTTAAAAATAAAAAAACATATTGCTTTAATATATACTTTAAAATTTTAAAATTTTTATTTTAATGAAAAGGTTTAGATGTGTCTGCAATGCATACCCTCAGAACAAAAAGTAAATAAATTCTATTATCCACAAACTATGTAAAATATTAAGAGTTTAACCCACAAAGGATAATAAATCTCAGTTAGCTTTTGCTGGAGAACCTTATGTGTAATAAAAATGTATACTTCTCTCTCAACACATCCCTGAACAGTTATTGAAAAAGTACTATAGTCCACATATCTTCAAAATAAATAAATGGATCAAACAGCTTAAATGCTCTTCAAGGATAAAGCATTTGATAGTATAATTGAAGAGTCTACTAACAACCGCAAAGCAGATCAAGTTACATATATAAGACTTATCATTTACCCTTAATAATAATAAAAAGGGGAAACCTTTATGAAGATACCTACTCTTCAGCACATCTTTTTCTTGCAAAAGATACCTATAGTACAGAAAAAGGAACATTTATTTTAGAAACACAGAAAAATGGTTTCACATTCAAACATCCATTGCTCTTTTACAAGAAAAATAAGTTCAGAAAGGAAAAACAGAAAAACTATTTTCTTAAAAGCTTTCCTATGTTTCAATATATGCTTTTCTATGATCTACTTTAGGCTGAATTTGTACATGTTTTTAATAGTTTATAACCTGCACTATGTCAATACCATACAGGACTAGAAAGGCATGTGCTACCATTTAAAGTGTCTACATAACATATAACATACTAGGCATTAAAATTAGTTCACACTAATATACATAATATTGATATCTCTATTAACATGACATAGGTTGACATAAAAATGGTAAAAAAATGGGGACTGGACCTTACAATGTCTGGAGGCATTTTCTACTCATGACCAAGCAAGTAGCAGAAACAAAGAATCTTCTCAACATCTGGAAGCTGCTGAAATGTTTATTTGACAAGTAAATCATGGTGTAGACCATGAAACCCAACAAACAAACCTACTTCCCAGACAAGTAGGTCATCTAATTTTCAAGGAAGCAATTTAAAAAAAAGAGAAATCGCCTAAGATACAGATAGACATCCTTGTACTCAGTGCAAGATGAAGGGCTGAAAGACCATGGGTAACTTAAATCCCTCTTTGTCACATATTAAAATTACCTTGTATAGTTTACAATTGGATTTCTCTTCCTTTTCATAAAAAGTTTATGTATTCCACAGTATTGAACAACAAAACTGTAGTGTGATCATAAAACTTGTGTTAATTCTTAATTCTAAGGATGTCTTTGTTTAACACTTCTCACCCATGCTTTAAACCCAACCGTGTTGGCAGCAAAGTACCACTCCTTCACCACTGTCTCAGAGAGCTTATGCTCAAAAAGTATTTCCCAGTGTTTTCTTGATTTGTTAGAAGCTCTTTAAACACAGTGGAACAATTCCCACTGTAATATTCAAATTTTGTAATTGCACATAGCTTACTAAATCCTAGTGAAATAATTTGCCAAATATGAATCTTAATTTAATCTTTGCCAAAGGCAAAGACTGTGTAATGTGTAATCTGACAATTCTTTTAGTTTTTCAGCTGTACTATGTGCACCTCCACTTGATCATAGCTGAATGCATTTTTGACACTCCTCTCCAAGCCTTTCATGGGTTTTAACCTTAAAAGACAAAGAACAATTTCTTCTTGTGAATGCCCTGTGAGGTTTGAAGAGTTATCACCATGTAGCCAATGATAATTTAGAGTCTGAATGACAAACTGATAAAACAACACTGCAACAAAAAATTTCAGGAATAAGAACTTGTAGATGGGAATCCTGTAATTCCTATTTCATTTGAGTTTTGCCCAGTAGTGCACACTGGCTGGCTAAAATCATAAACCAACAAGATTAAAGCACTTAAATCCATTAATAATATACTTAGCACAAGGAAGGATGTTTATGCACAGTGATTTACTCACATCCATTCAGAAGAGATTCAGGGGTCAGTTATAGGAAAGAATCATCACAGTGACTGATGGTGTAAAAAGTCAATACAACTGTTAGGGTACAGCAAGAAAACAGATGAAAGGATAGCAAAGACAATTAGGTTACATACAGTGACTTCTGTTTCATATGAGTTTGTAAGAGAGATCTAGTGAGAAATGGACCAAAATCATAATACATACATTCCATGAAGATTGCAACTACTGAGTTTAAAATCAACACAATTCGTATCTGCTGTAACTGTGGAATTCATAACCACGGGATCTTGTGAGTGGTTGCTTTCACTCCAGGGAAAAAAAAAAAAAAACAAACCTGCTAAAAATATCAGAGAAAAAACTAGAAAATTAACTCTAACCACTACTGTAAATTGAAGTGTGGCTCAAGAAGTTCTAAACATCTCCCTGCTAAAGCCTAAAAAGCCATGCCACGGAAGGATCATATTAAATTTACACTCAAGTTATCCTACTCTTTCCATGACTGTTCAGTGTATAAATTTCACTGAATTTATTTTTACATTTATCTCCAGGACTGCATCATGATATTTATATTGAAAGTCTGTCTGATGTCCTGAACACATACTCTCAGCTACACAGTTTAAAAAGCAAGAACTTCTAAAAAACACAGAAGTAAAAATTGGGAATTCTGAACTGCTCTGACCTTCACCACACTCACCAAATGTCCTCTTCTTCTACTTTACATATTTCTCTCATAACTCTTCCTTTTCTTGAAAGTCACTGATCCACAAAATTTAAGAGACTGCTATCCTCCATTAGAAGATTAATTCTGCTTAAAAATTATACTTCATTAAGAAGTATCATGTCATATTAAAATGAGATGTTTGGCTGAAGACTGCAAAATTTAGAAACATGATTACTGTCTTATTATCATTTAATGATTTTCATTGTACAACTAAGTTTTTTCTAAGAAAGCCATTTTTCCACTCAAACTGCACATACCAACTTAGAACTACACATCTAACCACTGTGGAACAAAAATAACCTAAAAAAGAATCTGCTCAGAGAGAAATTACCATATTCATGACCTTCTAGATCAATTTTTCAGAAAATAGAAGACAGAATATGAATCAGAAAAGTTATTGTCAAGTTTCCTCATTAAATAGTCAGCTCCTTAAAACAGTAAAACTAAAAAAAATATAAAGGAAAATATCTTCAAAAGCAATTGGAAAAATAGTCTGAAATCCATATTAGATTAAATCAATGTATTTTGTATGTGCAAATCTAGTTCATTAAAGCTTGTAGGAAAATAACAAAAGATGTCTATTAGAAAAGCAGAGTAGATAATGGAAAGCAATTTTCCAAATACATAAATCAAATCATTACAAAGATTATTTAATCATAAGTTTGTTGAAGTAAAGCAAGAAACTAAGGAGTATAGGATATTTGGCTTTTTGAAGCACCACCTCATTTCCCTTCTTTATATGCCTCTCTAAAAGCTAGAGAAAGCTAAAGAAAAAAGCATCCTACAGCTATGCCATAAGATGCTGAGAAACGTAAATTTATTTTATGGTTTAAACATTTATGTAGAGTCTGAGGCAGTAAATTTCTGTACATCTGCATGGTCACAACTTTTCAGAAAACAGAGTGAGAATGTTTGCTGGTCTTTTTTTAGGCTGAAATCTGATTCATAATGCACTGAATTCAAGGAGTCAAATCTCAAAATAATTCTTCAATAACAAGTACAGCCAGGACTTTAAAAATCCATTGACAAAATTACTTCAATAAGGATTCAAACAGCCTGAACTTCACCATGTAAATCTCCAGATTTGTTTAGCTAATTAAGAGATAAGAAGCTATCTGAAGACTGAAGAGAAAATTTATTCTCCTTGAGCTGTAAGCACTATTATTTATAGGAAACAAAACAGCTTTGGTGACTAGATGACAAAAGGCATTTACACCTGAGTACTGCCAGTGTGGCACAGCCTCTCACCTGTGGGCACAAAAGCTTCATTTCTTCACTATCAACATCTGATATTTGAGTGTATTTATGTCTGGCAGGCTGGCAACTCTTGTGTGTTTCTCAGTATCTTAAAACATTTCAACATTACTTTAATCTTCTTAAATTCATTAAGTCTCTTGAAATCTCTTGATTCCCTGTTTATGTCTGCAACTTCAACTGCAACAACTGAAAAAGAATTATTTAAGATATTTAAGATGGAACAGCATTTTCGGACAAAGACCCTCATGTCTCTTCTCAGTATCTAATGCTTGACAGGGAAACCAAAAGAGAGTATGATCACCCAAATGGAATAAGATCAGCTGAAATACAATGAGACAGACAGACAACTATCAAATAATGACTATTTCTAGAGAACTTGCGTGCATCCTTAAATCTGTGTGCAGCAGTTTAAGGGGCAGGAGACCCTTTTTATCTCAGTACAGAAGGGACATGAAGATGGTTTACTCATTCATTCTGCACTAGACTTGCTCTTTTTGCCATGGAGAACATCAATTTGGAACAGAAAAGTGAACTGCAACACATCAGTGTCTCAAGTGCTATTTTATAAAAACTGAAAATGATAAACCACCTTTTGAATGAGTGCCAGTCATCTTAGAGAATGACTCAATTCACTGAACAAGGTTATTAGTTTAACAACTAAAGCTGACATTCTCCTCAGTTGAATTTATGTACTATATCTACAATACGTTTTGAATTTATTTTTTTATCTAGCACATTACACTCTATCACTATACTTGCAGACATAACAAAACCATGGAGTGAATCAAGTTTTCTAAATATCTTTTTCCAAGCCAGGATTCTAGGTGAAAAATAAAGCTTTTAAATAAAGAGGAAATATTTATTTTTGCAGCTACTTCATATCAGAATCTATTTCCTAAACTATCATAATTGCCTAAGATTATCAGAATGTATGATACATATTTTGTTGAGATAGTTCACTGCAATGATATAGTAACTGCTCTCTCAGGTTTATGACCTCCCAAGAGTCACAACATAAATACAACTATGGCTGTTGCTCTTACAGTATAGTAGCTGAACCAAAAGACTAATACCCCAATTATCTTCCTACCAGCCAATTTATTTTCCTCAGAAAACAAAATAAGTACAGAAGCACACCTTAAAGTAAGGCATAAGAGTAATGGATTTTAGCAACACAGAACTGTTAATGGGACATTGATGAGCTGCTAAGATACTCCAAATCCCTGTCCTTCAGGAATTTGCAGCCATCTGTCTGAAATATTTAATTTGTTCCTGTGGAGCCACTTGTGTGATGCCCTGGTGCCTTGAGGCACAAAAGCAGTCAGATGACATCTTTGCTGTATGCCTGGGAATAGAGACATCACCTGTCAAACATCGGGGCATATGACATCAAAGATTTCCTGAACTTGATGCATTAGCATTCTTTGACTTACGAAGGAGAAGATTTGCCAGATTGTAAGGGGAAAGTGTAAGGGGACAGAAGCACAGGAATAGTTCATGGCTTACTACTCTAATGGGGTATCCATTTTCTCTTCTCAGCTGTCTCCACAATGCTTGAATCATCCAAGGTGCTGTCCTTAAAACTTCACATGCTCTTGCAAAAATTTCTCAGATGTTAACCAAAAGAAAAAGCCATTTCTCCACGAGTGTTTACTCTGAATAGTACTGCCTATTCAGAAGTAATCTTAGATACCTATAAATAGTCATGCTAGCATCAACTGAAATAGCTCAATGTGGGTTTAACATACCCTGTATATGTTTCTTAGTGGGGTTCTGTTGCACCTTTGCAATTACTTCACTACCAGTGGGTCTTTCACAGTGACTGCAACAGAATCACAGAAGATTTCATACTGGTGGCCAGGGAGGCAGAAAGCTCACACAGCAGGAACAAGGCAGGTAAGAGTACCATGCTACTTTTGCAATCTGGTTAAGTTTCCAGGTACACATATGAAAACGAAGACCATGAAGAAAATACCAGCGCAATTTAATAATAAAAGACATTTAATTGCTGTGAAACTCTCTCTTTAGACCATTATTCTGCGAACAATGATAAAGACTCTATTTAACAACTGAAATGCTGGATAAATGCATATGTGACCAGAATGTGAAAGATGGAAGAGACCGTACATGCTGGCTACCTTTGCATTATTCTAACCTCTTAGGATGTTTTTCCTTGACATACTGAATTGAAAACTAGGAATTAGTCCAAGTGTAGTTTAAGGTGCTTTATTTAACCATGACATAATTAGTAACCATAACTTGTTTACACAGTGAGGCGATAAAAGTCTCTTTGGAGATAATATAAAGTGAAATTTCCCATTAAAATTTTAAAGAATTGTATTTAGTGGTTAGGGAATAGTGCTTAATGTTACAGGCATACATTGATTTATCCTGCCTCATTTATTACTAGCTCTGTTCAAAAGAGATCCTTTTTATTTCTTACCAGCTATTTATATAATATTATATAATCAGAAACACTGTATAAATAATTAAGGTTGCTTTCCTTCATTAAAGCTCCAAAAAGGGAGAAAAGAAGTTTTTCATTCTGATGCTTTGTCTTCAATTCAACATTTGCAAACATAAATACGTTAAACAAAAGCCACATCCAGAACTAGAAGCACTGTGGGAGCAAATTTTAAACTGCTTAAATTTTGGTTTTCTGCTATGAACCTTACAGTAATTGAAACTCTGCTGGCCCAAACAAAGAAAGTAGACCTTTTCTGGTGGAAACTTACAGAAGAATTTTTTCAGTAGACTTTTCATAATACATATTACACTTCACTGCACACTCTTCTCTCAGTGGGGAGAGGATGGAAGAAAAAACAACCGTTGACAGATGTAGACACATCACTCAATGCACCAGCAGCAGGCCGGCAGATAAGAGAGACAGCGCACAATATAATGCAAAGTGTATGCTAAAGCACTTTGTTAATTCACTAATAAATATGGAGTTGGGTCACTCCTAAGCTTTCATATAAAGTAATAGCCAATTAACTATATTATTTCTCTCCCACTAGTTTCAGCTCTCTACCATATTTTCAGAAAAAAAGTACACTTATGGTAACAACTGCAATGAGACTGGGAATGACCCTAAGTACTGACACACTAGTATGGAATCACCCGTGGCCCTGTGAGCAAACTCTCTCATGCTCCAGTGTAGCACAGCTATGTGTAAACTGCAGTCTGGGAATCATCTCTGAGAAAAGTTTTAACTTCTGAGTGATGTCCAGGAATCACTGGGGAGAGATTGCATTAGCACACAGCCAAAAAATTTCCAGGGACCATGATACCAGCACAGATGATTAAGTCTCGTAATTTGGGACTCATATTCCTGGGAAACGTTTAATATACTAACACAGAGGTAGGGAACTATTAAAGGGAAAACCTTGCACTTCAAATCATTCTTTTTACTTGATTGTATCACAATGCCTACACATTCTGCTTGTGTAGGCTTATGTCTGTGTGTAATACCACAGCCACTGGAAGGTGAATGCCCTTCACCCAGCATAAATTTCTGAATGCTAGGAGGCACTTAAGAATCATATCAGGGATATCTTTAGAAGGCTGTGAAAGATGATGTGAAGACCTTTTGAAATATAACCATCCTGGAACAAAAACGTTGCAAGAACTCTAGTGGATGTTGCCACTAAAAGGTAATGTCTGCTGGAAATAGGGTGCCTGATGTTGCAAAAACCACTCTGTATGGCATATAACAGTGAAACAATACTAAACAGTTCTATTTCAATATTTATAAATCTACAGGAGCGAACAATCTTTAGCTAGGATAATGTAAGCAAGGATATGTGAAGGATGGATGATTTATTATATCAAGCAGACACAAGAGACTAAAAGCACCAAGCCTGGTGAGTTGAGACACAGCTGCAATTCATTGACTACAGATCCAATAAAAGAAGCAATGTGACAATTATTTTGGCATCTCACTAATGCAAGACTTAAAATGAGTAGTTTACTTTAAGCAATAGGTAACACAAATAATATCATTTAAGCATAAAAAGATATTTTCTGATATTATTAATGACCTTTTCAGTATCCCAAGTTCTTTATTTCAACTTGTAATCTGAAAGAAAAAAGCTTCTGAGTTTTTTAAAAATCAAAGCAAATTCAATCTACTGAGTTTCTCAATGTCCTGTTAGTGACATTTTCAAAGTATCACAGAAGCATAGTTAAATATGACCTCCTTCAATTGAATTCATGCATTTTTCTTGGACAATCCTTTTGTTTCTGTATGACTTAAATGACCATCATACATCAATTTCCAGTAATTGTAACTATCTCAAAAACAGCTCAGTTTAGCAGTAACATGATATTATGATTTTAGATAGGTGGCAGATCATCCTCATTTTGTTTGGTGATATCAGTCTCCAATAACTAATGAAGTGTGAAAAAGACACCACCATCTCTCTTCCCTTTGACAGTGTGCCTATCAGGCAACTAGGAATTTAAAAGGTGTGCCATCATTACCCTAGCTTCTTAGCATATATGTGACCAAAATAATAATATTATTCACTCCAGTTTTCAAAATCATGGCATCAAACATCTAGTAGATCATAGACTGCTGTGGGTTTGTACCTCCCTTGTGTGTACAGATTCTTTTCCTAAGAAATTTCATGTTTCTTTCTGATACTGATCTTCAGTACCAGTTGATAAAGTACTTACATACCTTCGACTGTTAACCAATTTAGAGCATATTCAAAGTATTGGTGTAGCAAAGAGATCTTAATCCATTTTATTGCATTCACATAATTATCCTGCCACTCTAACTTTTACAGCCTGTCGTCTGGGTAATCACAGGTTATCAACAATAACAAACCATTCAACTTCAAAAACATGAAAACATTTTATGCCTGACCTAATTTCAAGGAATCCAGTAGAGCTGCATTAAATGTTATCTTGCCTCCAAAAAACTAAGGGCACGTCAGAGCTATAAATTCCTGCTTGTCAAGAAAACAGTGTAAAAGCATGTTCATACTGCAGTTGGAAACACCTTTTTTCCTTTTTGCATTGTAGATGAGATCCAGCGTTAGCTTGTGTCTTGCAAATCTTGATTCAGTTTAGTATGTTTCGACATGCAAATAAAACAGTGTTATCTTATAACCACGCTCAGGTCCTTTCTAAAAATAAAGAAGTGCTGGAGTTCGCTGTGTATTGAAGGGAACACAGAGCAGAAGAATGTAAGTAATTTCAAAGACTACTTGGAGACAACATATAATTTGCTTCAGTTTGGTGATTTCCATCTGCTCCTTTGCATGTGTCCTTTAAAACTTTCTAAAGGATATTGGAGAAACAGAGATAGTTTAAA
Organism: Turnix velox; assembly: GCA_013400935.1. NCBI lineage: Eukaryota > Metazoa > Chordata > Aves > Charadriiformes > Turnicidae > Turnix > Turnix velox. Next base: position 77,992 of record VZTY01017623.1, read on the forward strand.
AAATAGAACATTTTCTGAGGGGAAAAAAGATTTATGAACATTTTTTGATGATTCTTACAACACAAAATTTGTACTAGTGTTAGATTACACAAATTACTGTACAAATCTGAAAGTTCTGCAAGAAAGCACAATGAGGAAAGACCTAACAGAATGTATTAGCCTAAGTGAAAATTAATTATTTATAAAAGGTTTTATTATTTCCTTTGTATACATCTACTTCAAGAAAAGTTGCGGAGCTCCTAAAAGAGAAAAAAAAAAAAAAAGGATTCATTGTGTATAGGCAACTCCTGTCCAGCATTCATACATACACATTTTTATCTTTGTAGAAAGGTATAGGCAAGGTCAGATTCAAATCCTTCACTGGTTTTGTGGGCAAGTTCTTGTCTTTACCATTGATTTACATTTCAACCTTAATTAAATTTTATTCCTTCTCTTTAGTAACTGCTATTACCTAATCCAGTTTGTCTGAATTGATTTTGTAAAGTTGAAAATGTTGGCATGAATCACAGAACATTTGGCATGTTGGAAAATAGCTATAATAAAAATGAAAACATTTGAAAACTAAAGAGCTGGCTGGTAAGGAAATAAAAGGACTATATTAATGACACAAGCTTTTGCTTCTATGAGGGTGCTTCTTCTCTGAACACAAGACATTTCATATCCCTGAAGGACATGACCCTTCAGTTTACTACTGTCTGTTTTGTTAGTAAGGATGAGACTCTGGGAAAGCATTATTGCTTTGCAAAAGTTGAGTAAAGTCAATATGTTTTGCTCCTTCCCCTAAAGAAAATTATTACTTTGCCATGAAAAAGCTTTTAAACAACTAAAATATTAATCTGGATTTAGAAACAAAAACTGAGGAGGGATGAGAAGTGTTTCAAGAGAGCTGCACAACACGAAGTCTTAAAAAAAAATATAAAATTACACTGGTGGCAGCTAAAATCCAGCACCTACAAAATACAGAAGTTTTCCACTTAGCATGACATCCGGATTCTAAAATAGCACTGGCAGTACAAATAAAACTGACTGGATCAAGTCATTGGGAAAGGTTGCCCATCAAGTCCAGGCTTGATGAGACTCTGAGCAAGGAAATCTGGTGCAGGATTGTACCTCCTCACTGCATGGGGGTTGGAGTAGATGACCCTTGAAGGTCCCTTCCAATTCTATGATTAAGGAGGCATCAACTGTAAACAGAGAGCTTGAGTAAATGTGTTTCCCTTACGTATGGGGAAATTACCTGAGACCTCCTACTGTCCTGTCAGTGACTGGGGTGACTGCACTCTCATAATAAGCCATTTAGAGTCTCTGCATTTCAACCCTGCCTCCTTCAGGAAATTCAAATTATTCCACTGGGTACAGTGCCCAGACCTGCACCCTTCACTTGCTCTAACAGCAATGAATTAATTCCAGAACAGTGCCGGATTTGCTTTCACATTTAGGCAGCACCATAAACAATGTAGTATGGCAAGGTTACATTATAGTTTCTACTTAGCATCATTTGCCTTGTAAACTAATTAGCAATCTCAAAGTGTCAAATTTAAATATGCCCTCAAAACTGTCCTCTAGGTTAAGACTCATGCTGAAGTAATTACTTAGTTTAGTATATTTCCAGTAGTTTCTGCAAACAGTTAATTTAGCTGTGCTTTCACCGAAATAGTTATTTTGTATTCCAGGCAAGCAGTGATAAGCAGATACCTATCAGACTAAGTATTCCTGAAATCCCTCTTACAGTCAAGACAGGATTTCACATAGAATTGCCTAGGTTGGAGGGTACCACTAAGATCATAAAGTCCAACCTGTAAGCTAACACTGACAAACCCATGTCAATCAGCATAACGTTTAGATACCTCCAGGGATGGCACCTACACCACTTCCTTGGGCAGTCGGTTCTGATGTTTGAGAAACCTTTCTGTGAAAAAATTTTTGTTAACACCCATCTTAAACCTTCCTTGGTGCTTCCTTGAAGCCATTTCTTCTTGTCCTACCACTCGTTACTCCGGTCAACCAACCAATCCCCACCTCTCTAAAACCTCCTTTCAGGTACCTGCACAAACCAATAAGGTCTTCCCTCACCCTCCTTTCCTCTAGACTGAACAATCTCAGTTTCCTCAGCTGCTCCTCATAAAACCTGGGCTCTAGACTAAATCTAGAGAAAATCTGAGGTAAACCAAGGCTGTATAATTACAATAAATTTAAATATACTGGAGAAGTTACAGGAAATGAAAGCCTGTATTTTCCCCTCATAACCAAAATACATGATTGTATTGTGCTGTGCAAGAGCTAAACCCTGCAATGAAACATAATCCAATCTCCACAACAAATTCAAAGAACTGAAATACTCCCTAGCCATGTAAATTCCTTCACTAGTATACATAACAACAGAATGAAAGACTACCAGAATTATCCAACAAAATGTACTAGTCCTTAAATCAGTAATGTAAAATATCCTAAATTCAGACACAACAATACACACTTCGTGCTTCAGTATCTACAAACCATGACTAATCATCTTAGAAATAATGTCAACTGACCGAATGTACTAACATCTAAGCCAAAATTACTTTGAAAATCTGTAGATTTCTTGTGGGACCACTCACAGAAATGCAATACTTAATACTTCATGCACATGAAAGTACTGTTAACATAGTACCAAAAACACACACTTCAGGGGCATTCATTACACTGAAAAAGATTTTTTTTCCATCATAGATAAAATACCACAGGCCTTCTGCATGATTCCTTTTTTCAGAAAGCATTAGTTCTGTGAAAGTAAGGTAACATATACATTGGCATTTCCTATACCAATAATAAAAATCTAAGTTTACCATAGTGAAAGCATTGAACCAGATACATCCAAAACGAAAGCCTAAGATAATTATACAAAAATGTAACAGCAAAACAAATCAACAGGTGAATTATTTCTAAATTTTGGTTGACAATTATTTTTCTATTTTAATTCTGAACATGATCAAGACTTTCCCATAAATGAAAAAATTAATAAGAGGCATTGGTTTCTGAAAGAAAACAGTGTTCCTAGTTCTATCTACCTTCATTTACAAAGTGCATGTCAGTGACAAAATTGATCCTGAAGTGAGATTCATCAACCTTACGAATCTCTAATGGCTTGAAAATGTGCACCAGCAGACACTGCTGTGTGATGAAAGAGTTTATCACTAAGAGAAATTATTTTTATCTCTAATCAAGCGGGTACAAGTATATGCAATCTGCTATTTCAACTCACCCCTCCAAAAAGTACCCATCCAGAGCACATTTCCAGAATTGCAAACACCTTTTTAAACTTTGCAGAGAAAAAAAAAAAAAAAGAGCATTTTCAATGTGTCCTACATCTAATTCTACAGCTTAAAAGGAAAAAACCTCATAATTTTATGCTTGGAAAAAAAAAAAAAAAAGAAGAAAATTAATCTCAACTGGCAGTTGAGGCAGTTGTCTCCCATGGATTATTAGGTCTCTCAAGAAAGCTTACATAACACAAATAGGCTTGAAAACCCAAGGAGACATATTATTATCCTCTTAAAAGTAAAGGGCCTCATTTGCTTGAAGATAAAAGTTACTCCAAGTTTTTCCAATTCAACATTACTTCTTACTTCAAAAATTCTTTTGACTTTTAACTACAGCATGTGCAGAAAGTTATTAACAGGGTCACAGAAAGCCTATCCTGCAGTACCAGATACGCTACTGTAACCAAGTAGAAACTTGTGCTATGATAAGCCTCTACATAGAAGTCAAAATCAGGGAAAATTTGATCTTGTGAGACCAGGTGACCAACCAAATAACAGTGAATCTGTTCACCTGCACAGAAATGGGTATTCTTCAGTACAAAGGGCCAAGGCACTATAAGCATTTATTTCTGGCCACAGTCATAGAACAACAAAAAAAGGTGCAAGCTTGATTTTTTAATTTAAGTGAAAAATCAGATTGGATCCTCTTTTCTACATTGCTTGCTTTCTCCATTTTTATTTCTTTCTGCATTTTTTTTCTTGTGTATTTTTGTCCTTAAGTTTCAGCATCTGGTGCCACTCCCTTTTGCTGTCGTTACTTTCATGCTTCTTGTTTCTTCCCATCTCCTTTATTCGTTGAAAGCTCTCTACCTCTCTCCACCTCTTCTTCCATTTCTGGAACATTAGCTCAGTTAAATAACCCATAGCTTCCAATTCTGACATTTTGAAGTGCATGCATAGTATTCTAAAGATGCCAAGAACAGGAGAAACCTAGAGAATTTAAATCCTTTTTCTCAGTCCACTCTAAGAGGTTGTCCTGAGACCAAGCAGATCTTGACAGTACAAAGCAAATGCATTATGTGTCATGTTGAAATAACTAACTGTAGTAAAAAGGGCAATTTTTGCACATCTGGTTTAGGCGCTGATTAGATGGACAAGTAAGGGAAAAGTCTTCAGCTTATCAAGATGATAAACAAATGGTGATTCACTTCAGTAAGTTAAAAAGAAAGCTGAAAGTCAAGAGGAGAGCATCCTCTGTGCTTTTCACATCATCACACTTTCCTTCCCTATTGCAGAAAGGCATCAGGGTTGATGCATTCCCAGAAGGCTGAATTGTTGTATTGCTCAGCATTCTGTCTTAAATACCAGCTTGTATCTGAGGCAGCATCAAAACTTTCTGTCCAAAAAATACTCACAGATATGTCCTAAATAGCCAGTGTAAGTTTTGCCTCGTTTAAGTCATATGAGATCAATAAACTGATTAAAGAAAACACAATTCTGAAATCTCATAAAGACAGATGTCAAGTTACCCATTTATGCATATCACCTCTCACCAGCGGTGGCAACTTGGCCACAATTGAAATAATGCAACTGTCTCATTCATTGCCCTTATTATTACTCAGAAGCATGCATCACAAAAACTATGAAACGTTAAATTCTCTCAGAAGTTACTGAAATTATCAGAGTATTTGAAAAAATAATCATTAATGCTATTATCTTAGACTTCCTACATTTGGATAATCCTCAGTGACACTTCAAACTTCAATAAATGAGAACTATTCTTGTAGTTTGAAAAATAAGCCAATTCATGCAAAAACAATCTACATTTCCCAATCAAAATTGGCTCTAGAGGATTTAGCATTTTTTTTTCTTTTGCAAGCATTCATCTAGCAGATGCTGTCATTCAACTCCCATGAAGTGATTCTTTGCCTAACTCAGTTATTGCATATTGTTTCTTTTCCTCTTCACAGAGCTTTCTGGGAGTTGTAGTGAGGAGAAATCAGTATTGCTGCCACACCAGCTGTTAAATGTGAGAAAAAAATTCAAGAAGTTATTTCACAGGATATTGTCCTATCAATCTAGCACAGATGTAAAATGTTCAATGTACAAAATGTTCTATTTATCTCTATGGTTAAAGACACAAATACACTCACATTCCCTAGAGCAGCATGACTGAAATTCAGAAATAATCCTAGTAAAAGATAAATGAGACAGAATTTTTTATATTATAAAGTCACGTTAAAAGTCACCAATGAAAAAAAAAAAAGAAAAACAGAGCTTGTAAATTGTTGAGGAACTCATGTTTTCTGCTCTAAAGAACACAGTACTCTTACCTCAAAAGCTCCAAGGAAGAGATAAATTCTTTAAGTTTTGTCTACTAACTGAACTTGGTAAAGACCAAAATACTGCCTCAGTGTACTGTGAGGCTGGTGAGACACTGGAACAGGTTGCCCGGAGAGGCTGTGGATGCCCCCTCTCTGGAGCTGTTTATGGCCAGACTGGACAAGGCACTAAGTCACCTGGTCTGGTGGGAGGCACCCCTGCCTATGGCAGGGGGGTTGGAACAAGATGATCTCTAAGGTCCCTTCCAACTCAAACCATTCTATGATTCTCAATTAAACCAAACTTCCTACAGGAGAAGCACAGAAAGATAGTTACTCCTGGTTTTCTTGGCAAAAGTCTTGACAAGGCAAAGTACTGCAGTGCTTTAAAAAAAGGTAGTAAAAAATCTGGAACAATCAAACAAGAAAAACCCTACGCTACTGGTTCTTACGTTAATGGAAATTATTCTTGCATTTGTGAGTTGTGCTCTTCTGAAACTTTCTCCTACCTCAGCAGATCAAGGGTCTAAGACAGTGCATTTATAAAAATTAAGCTGCTGTTACATTAGCAGTTCAAGCTACAATCAAGAAAAAAGGAAAAATGGAAGCACAGTGCAGCACTTACTGATATGTTTCCCAACAGAGAGCAGGAAAAATCTGGTGAAATGATTTTGAATTTTTCCATAAGAGTAACAAAAAGTATTAGCTGTTGTAATGTAATGCTAATGTATGTTCTGAGGTTTGTGTCAGTGTGTGCATTCCCACACATATGTGTAATTTGGTTTTACATGCTATTGAGCAAGAAGCATGCCAGGGAAAATCTTCTAGAGCAAGAGTTATGAACCACATATTTCCCACCACAAAAGCAGGTGCTGCTCACAAATTCTCAATCTGCCATCAACATCCTGTAAGCTAATCATCCCCCTTTTTCAAGCTGAGTAAAATAAAGTTGCCTTCAGAATAACTGTATGTGAAAAAATGCACAGCTATTTCTAACTTTCTTATGCCAAGCAGCAGACAAGGAAGAGAAAAATTTAGAAGTCCACTACTATACCTAATGCACCTAAGTTTGAAACAGATAGACAGGCTCCAGAGAAAAAAAACCATTTTAATATTTCACCGCAAAAGAAATTGCTGGATAACAAAAATGTAAACATGCACACTGCCTGATATTTACACCCTGTTATTGAATTTTACTTCTTTAAGAATAAACAAGTGAAGACCATTATTTGGCTATACTGCATTATATGCTAATATAGTAAAACAGGGTCCGGGAAAACAGAAAGTTGACATGACTACTGTCATGACTCCATCTCACCATCTAAAGGAGTAAAATTAGCATCCTTTGAGAGGAATTAAAAAAAAAAAAGATTTAACTTCATTACAAAATTGTCTAAAAACAGAGAAACTAGGCCTGTCTGAATTGTAACAATTTCTGTAAAACCACTCTACAGGGGCTTTGCATATCTATTACTTTAATAGCAGTATTCTTTTCTACTCAAAGGGTACCTTTGAGTTGCTCTGACAGGTTTATCTTCATGATATGTGGTCCCCCTGCCCTATTTTGCACAGTAAAAATGGGACTACAATGGAAAATTCAAGTAAGTGAAAAAGTATTAGCCCTTGTTACTGAGCCATATCTTCTTTGTGCTTTATGGTATATATTTTAAAATAAAGGCTCTGCAGAGAAGAATGAAGGCACATAAGAAGTAAACTTAATACTCCATTAAAGATTAATTAAGACAAAATTAGATGAGGATGAAAATTAAAGATTGCAGTTATATAAATGCAGTCTGAATGAGCAAACCATCTTCAACATGTTCCTCATCAAGTCAACCACAGTAGTGATGAAGGGAAGTAAAGCAAGTCTTTCCCAAGAAGAAACTTCTCCAGAACCTGTAGAACACAGGTTTTTAATACAGCTGAACTGAAGAGACCAACTAATAGCAGCAACTATCTCCACGGAGTCTAGCTCTTTCTGAACCTGCTCTTATCTTCAGCCTCCAACAGAACTCATCCAGATTTCTGGCTGGCAACCAAACCAAGCATCTGTGCCCTAAGATTCCCTCCAGAAAGTTACTGCATTGATTCACATCCATCACAACTGTAATCTCTGCTAGAGGGGAAAAAAGGAACAGCAGAACATGGAGAGTAGCTGAGAATATTCAATTATGAAAGCTGGAAATGAGTAGATATCATGCAATTCTTGACTTTAAGACAAAACTTTTAATCTGGTCTGGAGCTGGAACATGGAGGCAACATAATCTTTTCCCTGTCCTTAGGGCTCCCCAGGAAACCTGGCCACTGCTTGTAATTTGTGATAGTAGTTGTTGATTTTCTGATAGTTTTCCTGCTTATAGAGTTGTGGCCTTAAGTGTTTGCCTACTTCAACCAGGATAATTAGGAAGCTTACATGCCTAGGAAAGTCTAAATGGTATATCTATTCTTATTACACAATATTTAATACAAAAAAGATACAATAAGAAAGTATTTGCTTATAAAGATTCATGTAAAGACAAGCTAATATTTCACTCAGTAGCAAAGAAGACACATTATCTTACTCATTACTTAACTGTACACACAGCACCCACTAAGTAGCCAGAAATTGGGCAAAAGCCTGAGAACACAGCAGTGGAAGTAAAAGTAACAAAAGAACACATCTCAGTATATGTTCCTATGTGCCTTTTACATTGCCAGAAAACAAGGTCATAAAGAGATGGGGCTCACTGGAAAGCATCAACTGTGGCTGACCAAGTAAGTCTTTAAAAAAAAAAAGGAATGCAATACAAGTTTGGTCACCTTTCAGTTCAAAGCCCTACTTACTATCCTGTTCTAATCTGTGAAGTAACCATTCCACCACAGGGTTACAATTTGCTTCACAAATGTATTAACACTTGCGTTACTTGCATCAGAGGTTCTCCTGAGTACGTTCTCACTCCATTCTCAAATGTCACTTTCCTCCAGATAAGATCTACTGACATAATTTCAAAGCAGGAAGAAAATTTTCTCCTTAACCTTAATAACCTCATTCTCTTGGATGTTTCCTCAGTGTATGTAATGAAAATTCATGGGACGTTCATTCATTTGTAACTAGAACAATTTTTACCTTGGCATTTTCTTTCCGCTTAAAAAATAGTGCAAGGATTATACTCAAGAATTTTACTCATCTTTGCTTTTTGCTATGAGACCTTATTAGCATCATTGTTTTCCATGCTTCTGAAAATCTGTTGTCCTTTTATGTTTCTCTAAAGCATGCCATGAATTCTTCTTTCACAGATCCCTGACATTTTTCAGGTCACCATGAAGAACCATCTGTTCTCCTTGGCATGTAATTCCCATTTGTTTACTGTAAAAGCTATGTTATTTACTTATAAGCCTTGAGCTTCAGTACCTTCTTCATAATTTTCCTTCTAACTTCTTAATGATGTTCCATTCATCATCTTTGTCAGTTTTAAAAAATTGAATCTTATGACATAACTTACTCATATAAATCTTTTATTTGCAGCTGAGATCGAAATAATTTCTGATGCATTTTGTAACATATGCTAAAATTGATAATTGTTCTTGAAGATAATCAAAAGTCTGATTCTCAGTCTTTTTCTTTTCTTAAAATATATACGACATTGTATTTTCTCTAAATGCTTCCAGACTTTTTCCTGCAACCTTTGGTCTCTCTTTCTCGAGTGGAAAATTAGGAAAAGTCTCTGGATAAATCTTACAGAAAAAAATCCCCATTCCCACATGAGAATAAACAGTTCACTAGCAAAAACATCCTATTTCAAGTCCCTTCTAAAACACACCATAATATCCCTTACCAAGTATTTCAACATAACTGAGCATATAAGAAGAATGACAGTCACAGTTCTTAGAAAGAAAATAATACAGGAGAATTGTGATTTTTGTGTCCAAGTTAAATACGAAGTTACACTTGAACCAAGTACTGCCAGCTGCCTCAAATCTGTCTCCTATGCTTGTTTCTACACAACTCTGATTTGATGGCTCAGACAGAACAAATGAATACTGTGCCAATCTGTTCACAAACTAGACCAGTAGCACCAGGCATTGGTTTTACAGCACAGAAAGTAAAATTTTGAGTTATACTTAAGTTGCATAGCCAGAATATGTATCACCATTTCAAGATGCCATTAAGTTCCCTTGTAGCACTGTTGCTTAATGTTTCAATTCAAAAGGCTAAGCAGGCAAGTAACTTCAGTCCAAATGGCATATGGGAAGTAGAGAAAAAAGTAGAGGAAAAAGTGAAACAGAAGTTTGAAAAAGCAACAGTAACCTCGAAGTGAAAGTATATGCTAATTCAGGTTATTCTCATAATGACAGATTGCTAGCATTTTGGAAACAGATGTACAGTTCACCATACAGAAAAGGACCACGTCTCCTCAATTAACTGAATGTCTCAAATGGTGCCCTCATTAACCATAACGCCCTCTGAGGACTTAATGAAATGTGGAAGACACCTTGACAAATTAAAGTGTCTTTTTCCTAAAGAACAGAAATGTGGGTTAAAGTAGCACTAGAACTACTTAAAGTTCTAATTTAGAAGAGATTGTGTAACACAATAAAAAATAAGTTGGAACTATTCTGGACTTTCCCTGGGATTCCCTCATCCAAGAAGTTTTGTTTAAATTCCAGGAAAAGAGCAATTTAGTAGCTTACTGAAGAGAACTTGCATGTTGATTTCGATTTCAGATCTGTTAAAAGAAAATTCCATTCAAAATTTAATATCAGTAAGAAAATGATAGTTAAATACCGAGACCATTAATTAAATAACACAATTAGATAGCAACAAGAACGAGCAGATCACAGAAATTTTGTCAGCTTTTCTATGGATTTACACTACTCTACCTATTACAGAAAATTACTTGGAAATATTTCATTCCAGTTTTAATTTTTTCCCTTCAATCCCATAGTCTTACATGATTGCAGAACTACTTTTGCTGAGTTCCATAGTAAATTTTCGAATAATATTAATTTACGTAGTTTTGTAAGAGAATTATGTTTTCCAGATAAAATTATGTTAACAGTGGGGATCTCAAAACAGCAAAGACAGACAGTAGGAGTCCTAAGAGAAAGCAGAAGTAGAGTTTTCTTGTTACTGAACTGAACTGCAGATACCAATTTCCTGACAAGGGCAGAAATAACTTTTTTATATTTTAGCACATTCAGGAGACAATCTGACACCTTCTCTGAGATGCTGTTAAATAAAATTGGGTTTCTTTATTCTTGGGAGTCTGTAGAAACACTCTAGTCTACAAAGCCAGAATTACACTTTGTTTTCCAAAACAAAGGACAGACAGCATTTATTCTCTGAAATTTTCAAACAGATTTATGATGCAGAAAGAAAATCCCGCTTCAGAAGTCAGCAGGAATGAGACTGTATTCTGTTTTACTTAAACTTACTTAAACCCTTCAGAGCTGTTGGCTCACCAGTATAAATTTTTTTTAATCCCTTCTGCCTTCACGCCTTCCATCTAGATTTCTTTCCACATTTTGCATTACAGGACAGTCACTGCCAAAGTACTTTTATCGACCTTTCTGCTTTGAAAGCTGCTAGAATGCTCTGATGCATTCTATCTTGCCCTTTTATCTATAGTGATGCAAGCTCCTTTACCCAAAACTCAGAGGAGTTATTTGCCTCAGTTAAAAACTGGCAAAAAGCCCAAGCCTGTTGACTTTCAAAGCATTAATAAAAAGACTAGTTGTTTACACCGGGCTTTTCAGAAAGGTAAAGGAAGATGACTTGCAAATTAAGGGATAGAAAAAAAAGCTGGGCAACCAGTCTTTGCGAAATTTGACATAACCACCTGGAAGCATCTTCTACAGAGCCTCCTATTACCCAGTGCTAATTACTCAAAAGTCAGAAAGGAGAAAGTTATTGGTTCAGAGTGACTTCCAAACAGCATTTAGCATTAAGAATTGAATTTGTGAAGTAAACAAAAATAATTCTCATAAATGAAAGAATAAAATGTGTATTCTGTAGAGACAGAGGCAAAAGTTCTGGAGTATTCAGGAAAACACAAAAGCATAAATAAGCAACTTGCTTATCTGCTTCTCTACATCCACAGAGTTAATTCTCTAAATCTGAGGAATTAAATAAATTCTGATGACAGGTCAGACTGTGATTTAAGACAACACAAAAGTCAGCAGAATATCTCAAGTAAACTTTTGTCAAGGAAAAAGTGGCCCTCAGATCACAATCAAGCTGTCAGAATGAAAATGCTCTTTGTACTGAATACAAACATACAGAAAACAGGCCCTGAAGCAGAAATATATGCTTAACATTAAGACAAAAACCCTGCAAAGCCAAAGCTCAACAGCAACAGAAAAAAAAAAGGAGTAAAATTAGCAATTTTAGCAACCCTCTACAATAAAATATCACAACTTGACCTAGCAAATTCATCATACACATCATCTTTCATCACTGTCATGTCTAAATTACTTCTTTTAGAGGGATCATTCTGCAAGATTCAAACAAGAGGGTCATCGCGTGAAAGTCATTCCACCCCAGTCTATTGAACAGCATCTACTTGAAACATCAACCTGAAAGCAAACAAGATATTTATTTTAAGTGGTCAGAGCTGTGCAATCCCTCAGGAGCAGGAGGAAGGTTAAAAGCTTTGACAAGTCAGGAGATGAAACTCTCAGTTTGCAGGCATTAGCTAAGGAATATATGAACTTAACACATGACAATAACAAACTGGAAAGACACTAAAATAGATATTGCTCCGTTACAAAGCAAAGCAAATGTTTTTCTCAGGTAACTACTTGCACTGCAGGGGCAAGAGAATAAAAGCGTGAGGAATGTGAAGAGCTTTCTAAGTAACAGGCATCTCTCAAACAAAAGCAGCAGACAACTGTCAAAGCTAAGCCACCTAGAAGCAAAGGGTGAAACCATGAAGGACCAAATCCTTCATTTCTATTTAAACATCAAAAAAACCACCAACACAACAAACATTGTGGAAATCTTTAATAAAAGATATTTTGGGAGTGGAAGAGGATTAAGATCTTTTTACTATACCCAAGACCTCAGTAGCGTGTCCTTGAAATCCTTTCTGAAAACAGGCTGCTTGAACATATTGTGAAACATTTCTTTTTAAAAAAAAAAAAAAAAATCTCAGTTCAGTTCCATTTGTTAACTAACTAGAGGCCAAGGACTGGTGGTCTAGTGCAGGGAAATAAGTTTTTGAGGGTAGAGTAAGCACTGCACTAGACCTAAATAAACTAACCATATACTTAAGATATTTACCATTTGTTTATTCAATCTCTCATGAAAACAACCAGATAAAAAAATCCTTGGAATTTGGAGGCAGAGAAAGTGGAGAGAGGCTTTGCATCTAATTTTTCTCCTTCCATTGTCTTAGAGAAATATTAAATAAGAGAGTGCAACATACTGGAATAAAACCTTAACAAAGGATTTTAGAATTGATGAGTTAATGAAAGGAACTGCAGGTCTGAGGTATCCCATAAGTAAATACATGAGAAATTCCACAACCATAGGAACTTTTAATGCAATATTCTAAGTATGCCTTAAGATACATTCTGTTTCTTCTCATCTGAACTATAATAAGCTACTTTTTTCCTAATACAGACTTATCTAATGAATGCAGAAATAAATTACCACAAAATTAGATTTGAATATGTTGAGAAAGAAATTATAATTCAGTTATGCTATTTTCTATTACTTAAGCACTTTTTTCTATAAGGTGAAGGAGTAAACATTGTACATTGTAGGAGATGGCAGACAAAAAATGTGATCACCTGTTTTGACAGCTTACATGCCTTGTGTATCAGTAATTGACATTCATTTGGGAGTCTGCCTTTATTTTTTGGAAATGTTTCTCTTGCGACTTGTTAATTAGGCATTTAAGAGTAAGAACAACGTGTCATCTTAATGTCACCCCATAGCTTGACACAGGTAAAAATAATACAACAGAAACCACAATCATGTGTTCTTAAGAATGCCCAAAAATAAACAAAAATGGGAGTATATGGCCTTTGAGGGTAAAAATATCCCCCTGGAACTTTTTTCCCAGTGCAATTCCATACCGCACAGCTGTAGAAAGAGAAATGTCAAAACGCAGATGTTGAGTTAGGGGCCATGCACTTCATCTTTTCTCCTGTATCTATAATACCAAGGTACCTTTGCTTCCTGGAATCTCAATTTTCAATATAACAGTGACTCCTACATGAAGTACATTTATGATCCAGTGAAAACCAAATGAGCGTTCACTGGCACTAGTGTAAGAGGCACATGTGCTTTTGTCAGCAGTATGATAAAATTACAAAGCTCAAACATGCTAGTTTACTATGTTAGTTCTACTGCTGCTGAGTTAAAATCTTAAGGGAGTGGCAAAATTCTTCATACATTCTCACTTTCCTACAAGTTCTTTTTCAACTTAAGACACAGTATAATTTAATTGTTCAAAATACAATTTTTACAAGAAAATTACAACACCTTAAAAAATAATTTTCTAAAAACAATGACCAAAATACAAATTTAGAAAGAAAGGGTATCCATTTCCCCCCCCGCACCTCATAGTAGAAACAAACTGAATTTTATAAATATCCATCTGGGATTCTGAATGTTTGCATTTTTTCAACAGATGGAAATTAAAATGAGTAGCTTACTTTAGCAGTTGATACAGTTCTGTGCCTGGAAATATATCATACTTTGCCATGTAATTTAAGTGCTCAATTTCCAACAGCTCCTGCTCTCAGCCCGGGGAGGCAATGAAGAGGAAAAAGACAAAAAAAGGCTGCAACAAATTACACAATGAATTTTTAGTAGCCTCAATAGGTTGGTTTGAGTCAGTAGGATGCAGAATACCAGGCAACAGAATGCATGAGAGAAGATGTTAGAAAACTGGGTTGCCAGAAGAGAAGCCTATGTTAAAGGTGACCTTCTCAGGAGAGGTATTCTAGCCCCTGGCTGGGATAAAGAAAGGCTGCAACTGCTACAGCATTACATTACAAGTAGCTTATCACTAATTTCTGAAATAGAGTTGTCCTGGCAACTTTGCTTTGTATTGAATCATTTGCTACGGCACTTTTGCATTTGTATGCCTTTGACGTATTTTCATGATTGGCCTTTTCAGGAACCCAGGCTGAGATGCTAAGTAATTAATCCTACATCATAAGACAGCTACTTAATTCTACCAGAATGACTTCTGCACCAGGACCGCAAAGGATCATAGCACAGACAGCATTTTTATCAATTTTTTCTTGGACTTCAGCAAAATGTGGATACTAGAGTCCAAATGTGCTTACCCATGGGCTCAAATAACTTGTCCTTGTCAGGGCACTAGCAGTAGAACAAAAATATGAAATCATGGTTTTGCATTCTAGCTGGTCAAGTTTTCCCTTGTTTTAGAATGACAGTTCTTTATGATTGCCAGTGGCATCCATGGAAGGATCTCTGCAAGACACTGCCATGTCTCCCAAAGCACTGGACCAAGAGATTAATTTTTTTGTGCATGTTACTTTTAGAAGAAATTCACAGTAGCTAATGTGGCTACACTCTGCCACAATACTGTGTTTTATTACTTTATTATTATGGTTGAAAGTGAAAATAATTTTTATTTTTTAAGCAAATGAGTTGCATGCCACAGACTAAATGTAAGCAGAACACTGATCTTCTGAGGCAAATCTCATGGCATAAGTCCACTTCAGGATGCGTTTGACCTCTAGGTTTGAATTCAGTACTTTAAGGAGACAGACAATCTTCATAGTTTTAGTTTCACTCTTAGCTGCAACTCGGCAAGGTAACAGCAAAACAAAGAGACATTTAATTAAGCAGAATGTACAGATCCATTAAAAAGAAACCGAAATGAGAACAGCAGAAAATAGAGAATAAATAACATCACAGCAGAGGAAGGTTACAACGAGGTCAGTGCTTAAGCTCCTATGTCTAAAAGAGGTTGAATAATGAAGGTAGCATAATCTGTTTGCTATACTCAGCCATTCACTGAAGCAAAAGGTTAGTCCATGTACCACACAGAACTGAATGACTGGGTGATGAAGTGATGAAAGATATTGAGCAAACTGAACAATATGGACAAGCAATATGAGGCAAGCAGGAAACCAACTTCAATTCACACCATAGGGAGCTGAACTCATTACAAACTACAACCACTGAAAGGCGATTGGATTATTCACCTAATTCACATGTTCCAAAAAATCAACAGCTGAGCACCACTTTCAACACTTTGTTTGCTTTTTTAAAGAATGATTGTAAAAGTATCAAGGAACTGAAGATAAGCATACAGAACTGTGCTTATCCATAATCAAGTAGTACAAGGCTTCTGTGTCTGTAGACTAAAAGTATTTAACTGCTTGTGAACATGTGCCTGCACTACCTCAAGAAACCACCGTGAGCATCAAGAAAAGTCATTTGAAGTCTTAGTACATAATACCAGTTTTGTCACTTCAAACCTATCTCGCTTGAAAGAGTAAAAACAAGTTATGCTTAAATGGACAGAGCTAACTCTGCTAATTTGGAAATCTAACCTGAGGACTAAATTAGCTTCTTAACTCTTGACCTTCAGTAGCACTTCCTGTAGTATATCTGCAGAGAGATGTATGCATAGTAAGGATATTCCACACTGTTTCAGTAGCACTTCCTGTAGTATATCTGCAGAGAGATGTATGCATAGTAAGGATATTCCACACTGTTTCAGCACACAGGTGGGAAGAAACATGAAGCACAGTATATCAGCAATATGTGACACCAGTCACTGTCTTTCTCATTCCTTCTAGAGACAAACAGATGGTCTTGAAGGCTTCTTACCTCAAATCCATCTCCCCTGTGGCCCAGCTGCTCAAGCCCCAGATCCTCATAGGCATTCCATGATCTTTACTTCATATTGTCGGTTGACTATGGTACAGCCACTTGTGCCTGTTATCATTTGCCCCATCAGGCCAACCAACCTTCCACTCACAGCTCCAGACTGGTATAAAGACAGTTACAATGTCCCCGACCCTTAATCTTCTGAAGTGGGTAATGTCTCATCTCTGGATGTACACACTGGTGATATTTTTAAGTAACTGTGTTACAGTATTTTGTAGTAGAACTTTAGAACTCCAAATTTGGTATTTGATGCAGATTACATAAAACCAGTAGTGCAGATGACAAGCTGAAATATCACATCGCTTGGCAAGAACACTGCTAGAAAAAAATAATATCTGGAACAAAAGTAATTTTTTTTCCCCACAGAATGAGACAGTATCTACCTTATGGGTATACAGAAATATAAATTCCCTCAAATATAAATCTGCTCCCTTAGATTAATAGCAATGCTGCTAAACTGCATGTTTATTTACATGTATTTAAATAAATTTCCTTCTAATATTGAAGTAATATAAATACATAATCTCATTTTCTGTTATTACATGGTATTTCCGTGTCTCTTCACTGATGGACTCTAAATTATTATTCATATAGTTAAATAAAGATTAAAGAAAGGGGGCACATATGAAATTGTCTACTACATTGGTCAGATTTAGGAGAACTCTATCCCTTATTGAAGACCAGTTTCTTCCTGATAAATATGAACATCTTTTGCTATACAGTATGACATGATTGATAAAAACATCTAAGCAGCCTAGTCATGAAAGAACTAGCCTTACTCTTACAATGTTTCAGAAGGATGACATTTCAATTACTGACACAGTATGATACTGTACAGACAACAGGTAAGTAATTTAATAGAGCAGTCCAGAACTTCCTGTAAGCAATACACACAATTCAATTAGTTTCTCACAATAGACTACAGTGGTTATTTGAGGAGCTTCAAGCACTTCATCTGGTAATTCTTCATAGGGGCCGGAATGCCCCATTGTTTCCATACACATCTATCACTCTGCATTAAAGTTTCAGAGCACTCTGAAGATGGACACTAGGTATGTATCAGCACTCAGATTCACCTATGTGAGATAAGAGGGAGAGGGCCCAAATCATGATGGTACTTCAAAAAACCATCAGTCAGGGTAATGGATGCAACAGACTGAACAGAACCAGAGATTGCCTCTCACCACTGACATTTCAATCTTCCCCAACCTGGGTATTAGTTACTGCTGTAAAATCAAAAATCAGCTTGTTTTTGGAGTAATATATATTTCTACACTGTGTTTTAGGGAAATCATGAGTTTGATATTTTTGCCTTAAGTCTCAGCACTCTTAGACCTGTAAGACTGAAGAGTATTCATCTTGGTCCAAACTCTCACTTGGTACAGATCCGCCAATGGCTTTATGCCGTAGGTGAAAGTGATACACAACAGCATAGATTTATCATTGTCTGCAGGTACACCCATTGTTATATCCTAGCACCATTGCTACGGCCTCTTCTTTTTCCTTCATCTTCTCTCCACACCCTTGCTCTCCAGGGTAAGTTCAACTGTTTTACATCAGGTAGTCTTTTCTTAAAGTCTTATTTTATGTTTTTGCTTCTCTTTAGCATTAATTTGCATATGATTGCCTTAGTTGGGCTCCATTTTTAAAAGTTATTAGCTGACTGAAGAAATTAAAAATCTTCTTGCTCTCACTAAAAGCCCTGCTGCCTTTTCAGGGCTCCTGAAGAGCTGTGCACACAGGTTACTCAGGATAGTTAAATATTAATTAATCAGCAAGGTAGAATAGTGAAAATTACTTCAGTCTCTGTTGAGACCCTCTAATTCAGAATCAAGAGAGACTTTGATTTAATTTCCTTGAGAAATGAATTATGCTAAATTAATCAAGGTCACTTCAGTTCTGACACCTCTGTAAGATTGCAGCTCTCTCTTAATTTGAATGAAATCTGCAGATGAAGACATGCCTAAGATTTTCTTATGTTGCTACTCTTTTCCTGAACTGATAAAAGTTTACAAATATTATTTTAGACTCCTGTACAGCAATTCAGGAGCAGCTTATCAATGGTGGTTAGTATTTGTTTGTGTGGTCAGAAACACATGATATTTAGGGGTGACTAAATTAATAAATTCATTGCTCATATTTACAGTAGCTAATTTTGCATATACTTTCTACATAAAGCTAAACAGCTTTTTCTGTCGGTGATTCCAGAGGAAACATTGCTACAGAATTAGCCTATACTGATTGCACTTCACAGGATATGCTTAAACATGACCCAATTTAAACCTTGTCATTGAATACAAAGAAAGTTTATTTAAAAGTATGTTTCTTAAAAATACATGTATTTAAAGATTTTGAATGCAGAATGTACATAAAAATCACAACTTTTCCATTACTATCATTAGCACTCACTGAATGCACCTTACTTGATTTACAGTGAAGTTTTTTTTGCTCCAGGCTGGTTGTACCTGAGCTCAATTGCCAGTACTGCACCTGATCAGTAACTGTTCTTTCAAGTGCTGCAGAAACCAAAACCCCTCACATCAAGTCCTTGACCCAAGGGATTCCACCAAGAAAAAAAATTAGACATGGTAGTTTTAAGAAATTCTTCTCCAACTAAAATAATGAAATGTAGCCATTACACTGTACAATCCACAGACAAACCTCTGAGGAGCAAATGTCATAAAAATCTAATTCATACTTTCAGAGCAGACAAAGGACACTATGTTGTGCTGACCTTCACAAATTTTACCATAAATCAAAGTGACCTGCTAGCACTTCCTTTTCCTGAAGTTTACCATGTCTGTAGGCAGAAAAGTCTGCACATTACATGCTCAATGCTGTTTGATTTTAATCACATGCCTCATGTAACTGATTTAAAGCATAACAGATCTGCTAATAAAAAGCAGACTAATAGATATACAAAATCTAATGCCTCATCACAGATGTTCTTGATTTCCTAAATAAATGAAGTATGATAATGATGAAAACAGGCTTCTTTCCTACCCCAGAAATTTTGAATTTATGTTTAAATTCTGTTACATTGCCCACGTGAGTTCTCTATAAACAGCTCAACAGGGCAAAATTATCATTTTAGAAGCTATAGAGCCTATTTAACACCTCTTCCAATATACCTCAATATGCTTATTTCCAGATTATGTATTCTGCAGGCACAGTAATGACAAAACCTCATCTAATAAATTATAATATCAATATTAGTTGGAAAAGAACTTCAAATGCATAACTGATCTCATGTTAAAATTCAATACTGAGGGATATTAACAGGAACATAGGTATCCTAGGAATACTTGCTGTAGCTTTGGAAAATATCTTTTTTCTTGCATTTTTTGGTGAAGTGATCTTTATACAATGGTTTAAGTGTATTTTTTTTAGCATGCTACAGACTTCAGTGAAAAGTAAAAGATGTAAGCTGGCACTCAAAAAACAGAATATAAATATAATATCTTTGTCCCCTTTGGAGAACCAACTGACTTTATCTGGAAAGCTTTTCTGCAGTAGAAAATTCAGGTGTTCATTTCCAGATAGCCATTGGTTTGTTTGGTTTTAAGTTACTTCAGAGTATTCCAGTTTCGGAATGAAAAGACATATTAAAGTGAATTGTGTCATTACAATGAGACAAGAGGCAAATCAAGAGTTCAGTTTCACACCAAGTCTGGCACTCTATCTAATCAATATTGGAGGAAAAAAAAATATCAGAGACACAATCTGCAAGCAGAATTGAAATCAGCTGGGTTACACACAGAAACCGTAAATGTTAAAAATACACATCGCCTGGAAAATGTCTTAAAGCAAGTAAAGGCCACCATCACCCTGTGAAAGAGCAAAGTGGTATGTGTGATGACAAGTGTCATTAGGTTACTGCACAGAAATAGGTGACTGCCAGCATAACACACTCTCTGAAAAAAATGTTCAATTTTCTTCATGTTTGACTTCTAATTCCATCCAGACTACCTGGTTTAAACTTCTGAGAAAGAAGGGGTCACAGCCATTCAAGTTGGATACTCCACCATCCTTTGAAGCAATGATGTTATTCACATTGCAGAAAAGTTTATTTCAATATAAAACCATAAGAATGCTGCTCCACCTAACACAACATTGTCTTCAGCAGAAGCTATTAGGGTAAGCCCAGAAAAGAGAAAAAAGACAAGTATACTAAACACTTTCCTAGCTATGGATTATTTTAATCTCAGGGAATTTCCTAAGAATGCTATCAAGAATGCAGTAAGTGACACCCAACTGGTATGTTTTTCAAACAGTTGCCTAACTTGTCCCTCCCAACTCATATAGAACTTGCTTCACTTACAACATCCTTTAGTCAGGAGTTTAACAACTTTATCAGCCACAGGGTTTCATTGCTGCCTGGTAATGGAAAGATTATCCATTTAGACCTAAAGTGCTCCTAGCCCACTGTTCACCATTTCACGATTAATTTACACTGAATTTTATCTGCCATTCTGCTGTCTTAGGGAATCACTGCACAAAATCCATCTGTGATAGAATGTTCCTACAAACAGAACAAAAACTCAACAATTACAAAATAGTCTCACCACTTAAAGGTAGTTTTAATTACAGCTCACATCCAAATTTCTACTTGAAGTGGACTTATTGCTTCTACTCTGCCAAGTTAGTCTGTACAACGGTTTGAGGAGAAGTGCACACACAGTTAAGAACTGCATTGGCTCTCATAAGGATAAGGTAGTCTTAATGCTGCCATTTCCCAGCATTTTCGGTGCATAATTTGATAACTTTCTAAGAGCTCCTTTAACAGTTATTTTTAACCACTATCAAGAACTGTGTCCTACATACAGCTTAAATTTTAGTATTTCTTTCTAAATTATGTCATTAGTTTGGACTCTTACAAGAATGTTACAGAATAAAGGACTTCCAAAGACAGATCATTAAGGACTGTTATGGGATACTTTTCAATGTATCATCTGTAAAAGAAGCTGAACCATATCTTTCATTATAATTAAGATTCAGACTTGGAATGAGAGAACAAAAACTCAAAATCTTTTCAAAGGAAATGGTATGCAGCATGGTAACTCTGTCTGTCCTTTTCATATTAACATAGCACAAGAAATCAAGGCTTCAAAGACTCTTTTGGAAGGATCTAGAAAAAAAAACCACTAACCTTTTGAAATAGGTTATATGACAGAACTAATGTGTTAAAAATATGGGCTGCTGGAGTGAAATATTTAAATATATTCAGGAGAAACTGTTTAAAGATTAGGGTATTGCCTTTAGATCCTCTACTTCAAGATACCCCTCTACCCACACAGATTTTCCACTACAGCTTCAGTCTTCTGTGATGTTCAGTCCATCTGCCCTATGCAGGATTACAAAATCTGAAGTTGAAACATTTTGCTCAACACTATTTTGCAGATAGTGCTTTAAAAAAGAGAGAGGTATGCAAATTAGGGGAGGAAGGACAGTCTATCTAGACCATTTTCTGAAAGAGTGGAAAACTTATAATTTGTGAGTGGTTAGCAGTGGTTTTTTTATCATATATTTTCCAATGAATTACATTAGTTAAAATCTGAGTGATCACTAGAAAATAGCTGGAAGTTTAGGGTAGGTCTGAATCTGTAACATGTCAAAGATATAAAGCTATGATGGATATTTTTAGGTGAACAACAAGATATTTATAATCTACTTCATCTTGAAGCAGAACGTAGCATAAGTGCACTATTTTTTGGTATTCTCTGTATTTCCTAGTAATCCTTTTAAAGATAACTGCTGCTAAGTTCAATACTTCTTGGTCTTCAGTCTCAGAGTACTGTCTCTAGCACAGTCCACTGCTGAACAGTAACTCCACTTCAGCAGTCCTATTTGTTTAGGATAACATTAGCCAGATAGTCAACCATAAACGTAAGCAACATTGCAAGAAGAATCAGGCAAAATTCAACTAACATATCTGCTGACAGAACTTACAAAAAATAAATTCAAGAGATGGTGGTTGAAGGCTTTTTCTCTCAGTGTCTGGTAATTTACATTTAGGTACCTTATGCAACTAGTAGTATGAAACCTACTCAAAATTCAAACTTTGTAACATTTCTACATCCACAACACCCTTTCACTTAAGTGATATGTCTGTGACGTATATTGTTAACACAACAACTGCAAAGGTAAAAGTGAATCAGAAATTTGAGTAAGCAGAAAGTAAAATGCAAAACTTCAAGTTTGTTTTAAATTCTTAAGTTTTCTTTCTCTAAGCAGGATATGACAAAGCTTTTAGCCTTATAAATTAGAATTTGTCCAGCTATATATTTAGAGAGAGAACAAAACACCACTCTATGAAAAATACCTGAAATTCTGGAGGTTCAAAGTAGCTCACAAAGGCAACTGGCAAAGACACAGATCTTAAATCTGGAAATATTTTGCATTAAAAGAAAAAAAAAAAAAACAAGGAAAAAATACTAAACAGATTGATTAACAATATTGATTCAGCAGAGGACGAAACATTTCAGCAACAGGAACCAAAACCACATTTTTAAACATATGGAACCCATGTGTTCTCCTTAGTAATGTTGATTTTCAGCTTTGTGATGACATCTCTAAGCTACAAACCTCTTTTTAAAGAATTTTGGGTATAGATAACATTTGCACATAAATGAGAACATCCTCTTCACCTGCCCTCTGTGCCTCACCTTGTTTAAGGTTATTGTGATTTTTTGGATTATTGTTTTCTTTTAATTTATTCAACTTTTCATTTTATTCTACATGTGTTTTCAATAAAAGCAAACAGAACATTATTAATCTCCATTCAAAAATGGTAATTTGTCTTCCCTGGCTGTTAAAGTTTCTTATTGATCTAATAATAATAGAGTAGCCTTGACTAAGGCTTTAAATCATCATCATTCTTCCTCCACTTAATAGATTTTGTCCAACACTCACCTGTAACAGGTACTTCATCTCTGGCTGGAGATTGTTCCTCATTAAATATCTAACAGTGCTTAAGCGCTTTTATTATAGCTTGTCTCTATATTTCAGGATCTCATCCTATGAAATCAAAGAAGAGAACCAAAGAAGATGGTAGAAATTATATGCTTACATTAGAAATCACAAGGAAAATTTTAAAAGCTCATAAGGGAGATTGTGCTGACAACTCCGTTTCTTCACTGTGTTTCTTTCATTATACCCTGTGAGGTAACAAAGCAGCACAATTTTTGTATGGATTCATGCAAGTAAACAGCGCTGTAAATTATCTTCTCTCAAAAGTCTACCCTAGACTATTTCTTAAAAAAAAAACCAAACCCACAACTCCTTTCTCTGTGATACAAGGCAAAATTTGAGAAATGAGAATTCATTACAGCAGGCATCACCACTTGAAAATAGCTTCATTCTTTCTCAGTGAAAAGAAACGTGGAACTATTTTTAGGGGGTTCACACATAGCTTTGCATGAGAAATATTCCTCCTCTTAAGTTGGACAAAGCAAAAGCTTTTATTCTCTTTTAACCTGTTTAAAACAGTTTGAAGTACCAAGATAAACACATGGAAAACTCCAGCGCTGTCTTTCTGTCCACTGACACTTTTAAGAAAAATTTATAAATACATTGAAAGAACAAAGCCAGCATTCTTGAGCTGGTAGCACACTCCTGACAGCTGAAGTGATTCTTTACAAAAGGACTAATGATGAGCTACGGTATGCCCTAAACTCATAGCAATGTATCCCTGCAGGGAACAGCATGGTGACTGCTCCATTGAGAGCAGCGCAAGAGCACAATTAAAATCCCTGCTTGATAGGCTTCATTTTCTCACTTAATTTCAACTTAAAGAGTTGCAGCACTCAAACCGCCACATGAAAATACTAAATACTACAGAAGAGATGAGCGAAGTATGTGCCCTGCTTAAGAAGAAGCCCATTGAAGCTCAGCATGGGAAGTTTGAAAAGGACTGAAAATGCTGGCATTCAGACCCACAGCTCCTGCTGCTCTGGCAGAGAGCAGGATGCCCTGAGCCAGCACTGCATGTGGTGCTTGGTTACTGGGTCCACACATGCTTCATTAAAAGGTTTGGAAAAGAAAAGGAATACCACAGAGGTCCACATGTAGAAGTGCAATGTACCCAGGGACTGAATAGCACATTGGTTGAAATACCTTGTCCACTGGAATAAACTGAAATTCCATGACACACTCTGGACAAAGTACAGTAAAAGCCCAAACCTATTCACAGATATCTGATGAGCAGCTGATCATTAAATGAACATAATCCCTGCATTAGACAAGGGCAGATGCAACATCCAGAGATGCACTCACAACAGTTCATCCTCTAATGTTTCATACTTGTTTCTCATGGTTTGCTGATTTGCTGTCTGTCTTCCAATGCTTGGGAGATGCAGTCTTAAGAGTAGTGACAGAAAGCTGACTTTTATTTTTTTAGATTACTTCAGCTGCAGGGAACTCAAGGACCATCACCTAACCAACAGTTTCTGGTGCTTCTGGCTTTTGAGAACTAAACATTAGTACTTCAGAAGGCAAAGATGCATTAAAAAACACAGAGATTCTATTGAAAAGATAAAATACTTCTGTATTTTAATATCAAATCCCATACATTTGATAACATTTGTAGGCTACGTTTCAACAAAAAATGCTTCAGCACATGCTTCCCAGCCTCGATGGGAGATACAATTGCACTATTTGTTTTAAACTCCTGTGAAAGTGATGTCTTACTTCCTCTTTAATTTGTCCAAATGGATATAGCACCGCAATACAGCTTTTGCACTTCTGAATTTCTTTGTAAGGGCAACTGGGAATTATTTATTCCCTTTCATGCTTTCTTGTGAATAGTTCTTACATAACTTCCTTTAATCTTCACTTTCAGAATAAAGCAAAAATATTCCTTTGACTGAGAGGTGGGCTTAACAAGTGAGTCTCTCATTCATTTACTTTGCTGCATGGCTAATAAACCTAAGTGACCACAGAAATAAAATGGTTTTCACAATGCTACATTAATACAATTAAGCATGGAATCAAAACTGAATTTTAACTACTTTATTCTTTGTAAATTGTTTTCTATTAAATCTTTATCCTTTTACAAAATCTATTAATCAAATGCTTTACATATCCCTGTTTCTGTTTTCCAAACTTGTTTTTTCATTCAGTTGTCAATCTTGCACAGTTAACCCAAAGAAGTTATCTGAGGCTGAAGCCCTGGTAATGGGAAACATTCTCTAGGCAGAAATCCCATCTAAGGGGAAAAACACAAGCAAGTTTCAAATGGTAACAGTCTTCTGTTCATCACATCGCTTTCAGCAAGAACTGTGCCAGGAAGCAAAAAAACCTTTCTCTAGAGCCACAATTCCTGAAATTTCTAAAGGAAATAAATTTGGGAATAGACATTATAAGGCCATGTGAACCACTTTTTCTACATTATATCACAGGAAGCATCTCTGCAAAAGCACAGCTCTATATGCTGAAAACACGAAGCATCTCTTACTTTGAAGCTCAGATATTCAAAAGACTAGAACTAGATAATTGGCACTTTTAAATTCCTCAGCCAACTGAACTGACGGATACTGCTGGCCCAAAAGGTGTTTGATAAACCCATTAATTAATGTCTGAAGTGCCCAGCCAGCCTTCAGCATGGCAGAGGCCAGCAGCCACATACCTGTGTTTACCTGGCCAGGACCCGAAGCAGAACAGGGTGTGACAAACAAGCAGCTGGGAGCTCCTCAGCAGCAACTGGTATCAGAGACAGGCAGATGCCTGGGGACATTTGATCACACCCCACTGTTTTGGGGTTATTTGGGTTTGTTTGTTTTTTATCCTAAGTTCCTCTGAACTTACTTAATTAAGCAGCATATATTAGAATTGACAGAATATATGGAGACTACCTGCTCTGTGGTTTAAAATGCTGTTACTTGAAGATTGCCAACCATAACAGCACAATTACAAATTTCTTTTACAAATTCATAAGAATATCCTGTCTTCCACTTAGGAATCTAGAAGCAAAATGCTTTATGAATGTTCACATTAAATACTCAGTTAACAGTAATTACACTACTTTGGTTTGGAATATATGCTACAAGAAAATAGAAGTAGTAAAATCATATTAATAATTCAGTAATATTTCCTTAATTTTTATTTAACTTCAAGGTCTGGAGAGACCATCCGAAAGACAGGGTGAGAGCTGGCTCCTACATATTTTTAATTTATCAAGTATCACTCATTCATAAAGATATGATTCTACTATATGCAGGAGAAGTGACTGAAGAGAAAAAGTACAGTGAATTTGTTTCAGGATCAATTTTATTAAAAGAGAAACTCTTGCTTTAAAGTACAAGACTTTTTCATCTCTAGTAATTCTTCCTAATTTCCCTAATAAGTTCATTTGTCACATTTGAGATGACAGTTCTTAGATTAAAAATAACAGTTTGGTCCTTTAAATCAGAGGGGAAAATGAGGGAAAATGCAGTATAATTAAAAGGAAGAATCAAGAGCTAACAATTCTCAGTACTCTCTTTCAAATAATCTAACTAAAGAAAAAAGTCTTCTGGAATACTTACCTAGTATCACTAACTGAACTGCTATATTCTTTAAAAATATTTTAATTATTCTCTAGACTTTAAAATTTTGTACAGCCTAATCGAAAAAGCTGACAATAAGATGACTCTGATATCTTCCCAGTAGAACTGTTTTAAATTCATAGCCCAAACACAGAATCCCACCCACTCTGTGGAAAACATCACTCTAAGAAAAAAATCTCAGAGTATCACTTTGATTTTTCAGAATCGTTCTATGAAGGCATCTATAACATGCACACCTAAAAACTGAAGGCTTGAGCCAAAAATTTGATATAACAACATAGCATGCACTGGAAGCTAGAATATTTGAAATTTGCCTCAATTTGTTGCAGAATAATAACAGGAAAGGGGATGAGGTAGGAACAGGACATTCCGTCTCAGCATGCCCCTTTCTTCCTGAACTGGCTCACAAAGTGTAGCGCCTTTTTCAGTCTATTTTTACACGTGAGCCAACCAAAAACATTAGGGAACTCCACGTGACTGAGACCTGTCTTACATGCTCTTTGCTAAAGATGAACAGTGCTTTCAGGGAGAGCAGTTTAAAGATCAGGTCTACTATCTCCCAGTTGCTAGCTCTTTGTGGCCCTATGGTATTTCCAAGTCCAACTTAAGGATGGATTGAGTGGAGTGAATTTTTACCCATACTATCAGATTACAGAAGTATGGACATTCTCTTTGGCCATGGAGGAGACATCCCAGTTCTCTTCAGGATACGCAAAGTCAGCAACACCAGACATCTCCTTCCCTGGCAGCCAGCCTAATCAATAGGTGCTTTATTTACAGAGCATTCATCCCAGGAAAACATTAATATTAAACTTTTGTTTCAGACCCAGAATTTGGGTACCAGCAGGCAGACAAACTACAAGAGTCACAGGAGTAGTTGCTAGTCCTTAGATGCCTCTGTGCTAGAGACTGACTATTCATCCCTTCAGGTCTACACTTAGATGACATCTTCCTCTTGGTAAAAATATATTCTGTGTCCAAATGCAAAATTTAAGACTCAATATTACGTTCTGGTATTCTGGTTTGTCAAAGAGACATTCTGCATTCATCACCTTTTCATAACTAAAAAATATCAAGCCTGTGATCAGTGTCATTTTATACCAATAGCATCAATCTCTAGCCTAAAAAAAAAACCAAACAAACCCACTTTAAAAATCCATCCATAGCTCAATCTATGTAATCCTAGTGGAGTAGGGTTACTTCAGTTTGTTGGAGAGAAAGTACAATTCCACAGAGATGCTCTCCTCAGACTTCAGAAGTAGATATCCTAACTGAGAATTTTCATCTCTTAGTCTCTCCTGGAAAACCTAGCCTCCTTTATGGCTTATAATGTCACCAAAATAATGTTTTCTCCGTTTCAAAATAACGTGAAACCTATTCCTTTATCTCACAGTGATTTATCTTATTATTTATTATTTACAAATCCACATTGCATCTGAAAACTGCAACATTCTCAACCACAGCATAAAGTTCTTCCCAACAATGTTTCAAAGACTGGGCACTTCTAGCACAGCTCAAGTGGCAGCAGCCAGTTAGGTTAGAATTGGTATAGTATTTGACAATCGGTATTTCAGGGAGTTCATGGTTCACGCATGAAAGCACATCAACTTAAAATACGGCAGAAGTTACAGAAAATTAAAAGCTTTATTTAAAAGACCTTACTTTTCCCTACATTTTGCTGTCAATCTTAGTAAATTGCTGCAAATAAAAAAACAAACATAGGAAGAGATTCGGATATATTCAGAGAATGCAATTTAAAACCCTCTGTAAATGTTTATGCAGCATTTGCTTTCAGGCAATGGGGTAAGTTCATTAATTTTGATTACAGTTGAGCTCAAATATTAAGACAGCCCAGATTTATGAGATATGTTGAGATATTTTTTTTCAAATATTGAGATTCGCCACAGAACAGGTCTGTAGTGTTGTAAACTAGTATGAAACATAAGCAGTAAAACCAGTCATCAACAGCAACTTCTTAGCGGGGCCTATAGCCAACAGAATCATAGAATTGTCTGGGTTGGAAGTAAAATCTTCCCTCTAGCTCACTTTCTCATGTTTTCTCAGTGTAATCACACCAACTGCAGGGGAGCTTTCATCAATCTGTATCGATACAGATTTATTCAACACACGTGCCCATACAGAATGGCAAAATATATTAGATTTAGTGCATTGTTTTCAACAATGTGTAGTTCCAACTCATTAATTTAAGGAACACCTGAAAAAAAATCTTAGGGTGAAATCATATCAAGAAAAACTGTGTTCACCATTGTGCTCCTTAGTAAACAGCTACACTTTGAAAACAATTGGTTATTAGAGGGAGCAGATCACCTGCCTGTAAAAAGATAAATAAGCACACTTTTTCGTTTGATAGCTATACTACATTTTTTGAATGCTCAAAATGGAAACAGTAATATCTTTAATATATAAAGTATAACTTTCTAACACTTTCAGATAAAGGCTTCCTCATTCATCTTCATTAATTACCAACTAATTGCCAACAGAATGAATAATGCATTAGATATTGCAGAGGGAACAGTAGCTGGTATTGCAACAGTTGAGGTTAATTACTGGGTTATCCAAAATTGGACGGTGGAGCTCTACCTCTCTTAGCAGGTTCAATTATCATCACATCATATTGATCTTATTCACTACATCATTCGAACATGCCAAAGTCTGTTAACCTAATCGTAGTAGTAAAATATCATTGCCTGTAGTGAAATGAACTGAAAATTTCCTAGGAACTCTTAAGAGCTGAGAAACTTCGTAAGAGGGGTATTTTTTTGCTTGCCTGTTCCCTTCAAGGGAATATGTTTCATACTACGCTACTTGGCCTTCCAGAGATTTAGCACTGATAATGTGCTACTTAGTTATAAATGAAAGAACTTCTTTGAACAGTAACACAAGAATCAATATCCACAGTTCCTGAAAATTATTTTGAATTGTGACCTTAGAAAGTGAGCAGAACAAATGTGAGTCTGAAAAATTACATAGTGTGCATCATTTTCTAGAGAGAAATGGAAGCTGGAATGACTTTGTGAAAAAGAAGTATTGGTGTTCATTTCTAACGTAGCTTTCTTCTGTTGTCATGTATTATTAAATTCCCATAGCAACCCACGAGGGCAAGAAAGCAGCATTTTCAGAGAAATCTGAATTGATACAATTCACAAGAAGGACACCATGATAGATTAGGAATAGCACAGAAAATAAAGAAATTCTAAGTCACCACACCTTCAAAGTTATTCAAAAGCTTTCCACACGTTACAAGAGTCCTTCGAAATACACATTGTCAATGTTTATACCATGGTCATTACACACATGCATAAATCACATGCATCAATACTCTAAGTTATTACTGAAGAGTCAACTTTGCCTAAACTGAAAAAAACAACCAACTCCTTCAGCAGAAAAATTCAGAATATTTGTAGTAAAATGAATGGCTTTTAATTCTCAGTAATAATGTTAGTGTACTTGGTTAGCATCTGCAGATGCTGGACTTGCATCCCTCCCTGCCTGATGATTTTTCCAAGGGGACAAAATATACAGTGAAGTCTAGAAAGAAGCACAATTACATTTTATAAATACAGAATGACATCATGTAAGCTGTCATATTTGTCAGCTGCTGGGAACAGCCACAGAAAATGCTGACTTGTAGGGAAAGTATATTTTTCCAAGTGCTAAGACAACTATAATGTTTGTTCAGTCTAGTTCAGAAACCTAATCTGGTACTATACAATTTATCCAGACATTTGCATTTTGAATTCTTTAAATAATATTTTTGCTTTTCTCCTTTAAAGTTTGCAGCGAGATACTGTAACATCATATTGACACTGTTGATTTACATCTTAAGCAAAACAAGCCTTTGACATAAAGGAATAAAGGAAATGCATTCTGTATGCCAGAGTAAATCAATTCAAGAAATGGTGAAAATAAAAAGCATGAGATTCATCCCTTAAGACTATCATGTAGATACTCTGCATTGCATTTCATGCACATATGTGGACAGGTTACATATACCCTCACATTCCAATTTTTGGATTTGGGTGTATAAACATTCAGAGAAAGTTACACTGTCTAAGCAAAGCAATATAAGAATATATATGCTGCTTTTATTATGCTCAGCCACAAAATACTTCACAGCTCTTAATTATTGTCATTTAAAAGATGAAAGAAATAACACAATGAACACTATATGAACCTTTGGCAGCTTCCACATTATCATGCCTCATACCGCAACCACAAAGAAAAACAGTCATTACCTGTGTGAAGAGAACCTGTGATTAGCCTGAGAAGGTACTGTGCAAATTTTAGTATTTCACGCTTACACCGCTTCCTACAGCCACTCATCTTAAGCAAGAGGGTACTCCTCTGAGAAGAGCCAGAAGACTCTGCCAGCAGCGAGCACAGCTTCTGCCAGCAAACTTCTGGGGCAGTTTGCAGCCTTCTCCCAACTCCTCTCCTCCCGGCAGCGAAGCCAATTTTACTACCTCCTCCCCGGCTCTACCTCTGCCGCCGACGGAGGGCAGCCGGAGGCGGGAGGGATGCGGATGCTGACAAGGCTCCGCACGGCCACCGCCGTCCCCGCNNAGTCACCCACC
Organism: Turnix velox; assembly: GCA_013400935.1. Lineage (NCBI taxonomy): Eukaryota > Metazoa > Chordata > Aves > Charadriiformes > Turnicidae > Turnix > Turnix velox. The sequence continues at coordinate 109,552 of VZTY01017623.1, forward strand.
AACACGCACCGCGAACTCCCTCCTCCTCTCAGACTGAGCGCGCAGAGCGGGCGGGGAGCCGGGCAGGGCACAGCATCCCTCCCTCTCCGTTTCCCCCACATACGCTCCTGCATCCAAAGGCAACTTCATCCCGCGACCGGTACCGCACGGTCAGAGCTCAAGGTCAGAGCGGAGGACAGCTTTCCCTCAGCCCCCCCCGGCAGGAATGAAATCAAGCAGCCAGTTGGGGGAGTGGGATGGGGACTGGGGTTCCCTCCTGCCCCAACAGAACCCATCAGCCCCAGGACCTGCATGTAGCTGATGGTCAGGGCAGCCCCTGGCCGCTGGACCATTCCGCAAAAGAAATTAAGTACCAGGACCCTGAGGGGTGGCTGTGAGCAAGGAGCTCCAGAGGGCTGACCTGGGACAGGTGGGAACCTGGCTGTGTGGTTCAGGTCTCTTTAGGGAGCTACAAACATTCCTTCCTATCCCTTCATTATTTTCTATCTTGTGTGAGAAGTGTTTCCTGTTAATGAAAGTGATCTGCTGAACGCTTCATCCATCACCAAAGAACAGGTTTTAATTCCCTTTTGAGTACTTCTCTGTAGTACATAATCACAGAGACAAACTCTATTGCATTAGATGTTGATGCAATATGTAATTCTTAATACAGTTAAAAAAAGACAAAGAACCCATTAAGGAGAAGCTTGACAGAAGAAAATCACCGTCTGATCTAATTTTTATGACACAATTGACCATAAAATATTTTGGTGAATGCCTTGAAAAAAATATAATAAACACAAATGCACATCTTCGAGCTATTCTTTATACTACACACTGAGCAAGACAAATACATTATAGACACAATACATCAAAGCATTATCAAAGTTAGATGACATAGTTACTGTGTCTGTTATCTAAACCACAAGCATGCTGCCTTACCCATCCAGCAAGGCTATGCAGCTAAAGGAAAGACCCAAAAGCCCCCAGTTTAGCCCAGCAAAGGGTTTTACCTGAGAAGGAACTGGGGAAATTTCAAAAGTACGTTTCCACCATTTCCTATGGATACTAATCTTAAGCACTAACTATTTTTATGAAAAGATACAGAAAATATTGCCAGGAGCAAAGAGAGAAAATAAAACACCAAAATTAGGAAAACACTAAAACCAAGAAGCCCCAACAAATTATTGGGCATTAAACATCATAATCCACCCTACAAGTTTCTAAACATCTTTTGCTTCTTAAAAAGAAATTCCTTAAACAGCCAGTAAAGAGATCCTGAAAACAGAAGTGCTTATCTCTTCTTCAGAAGAGAACGGAAGAGGCAAATGGCAAATAGTTCGCAGCTAGGAGTCTTTTGATATTTTTATTTATACAGATTTCACTGTTGGTGTTACTTCAAAATGAAGACCTCAAATATTTGTTTCCTACAGCCTTACATAAAGCTGTATCACCAACATCTTCTTGTTGTCGTCAGTTTGCACACTCCTCCCCAGAACAAATCCGCATCAGTTCCCTTAAATTTATTACATTTCATTACATCAATATCAGTAATTGTTACCTAAGAAAGAGCTAATGAAAGGTTTCTGACCAGTTTCACTTGGAGGCAGATTTCAGATAGTACTGGATCCAAATCTGGTTTCCAATATTTCTCTGCTCAGCCAAAAAGCTGACTAATCTTTGGACTAAATCCTCTTAACCCATAACAGATCATGGAAAGTGGACAGGAAAATTAGAATGGAAAACGGTAGGAAAACCATCAATGTTTTAGTTGACAGGTGTATTACAGTGAAACAATATAAAGGATAGATAGAAAAATCAAGTTAAATATACACAGGTAATATGTACATTTTTTTTTTTTTTCTAAATCAATGGTACACAGTGAAGGTTTTGGTCAGAAATAGTCTCTTTGCACTGAAGTATGTAAATAGTTTTTGCATGTATAAGCTGGATCTACCCCTAATGTAATTCATAACCTATAGACCTGAACTAAAGCTAAGAAAAAAAATTCCTACTATTAACATCAGAGGGAATTGATTCAATTCCTCTAAGTTCTGACTTTTGAGACAGGTACTTAGGAATTAGGGTTTAAAAACTACAGCTTAAGTACAATGGAGAAGGAATAAAACTCGCACCCAAAACAAAAGAAAATTTCATATATTGGGAAATGTAAAGGAAAAGTAGATGCTGTACGTAAACCCCCAAACTTTCAAATTCTTTTACCCACTCAAACTGACAGTCTCCCAGAACCATGTAAAACAATATTAGTTTGTTTTGAAGAACTTTGATTGCATCAAACAGCTAAAGAGAAAATGTGGGTTTTTTTTAAAAAGACTGTCCATAACAGCAGTCCAGTTTAAAAGCAAAGTGAATAAGCAAAGTATCCTATAGAGCTGATAAGACAAAGTAGTTGATAATAATGAAATACTTTCTTCCTTTGAGGATTTTTTAACAAAGCTTCAAGAAAAATCTTAAAAATCTTTATCACCATGGCAAGAAAAAAGGGCAAACCTATCAATCTATGAGATTCAATTCTATTAATTCTATATATGGAATCCCACATGCATTATTAGAACTTGAGTTTGGGTCTCTGCATCACTGGTCTAAGCCTCAGGCATGTGTGCTGACAGCTGAAGCGTATCCTCACCATACTGGTATTCAAGGGTAGACATGGCTGTAGCCTTAGTCCCATGCTGCAAAAGACAAAACTATGCAAAACCTGAAGTTAAGAGCTGGTCACTATTAGCAGGTATATAACCAGTATTTTTCTTCTCTCTGTGTAGGAATAGTACTTAATTGTAAAACAATCAAAACTGAAGCAGAAATCAATGAGCAGCAATATGACAGCATATTTTAAAATAAGGAAGAAAAAACCCCTGAGTTTTGGATTGGATGAGTTGCTGGGACAATCTATTCTAATGTTCCTTAAAAAAAAAAACAAACCAAAAAACCTAACCTCAAACACACTACCCATTTCAGAACAAAACATGTGATGGCCCTGCATAAAATGACAAACAATGCTGAATTAGCTAGCATTATAGTTTATTTTTGAGGGAGTTACTAAACAGATTATATGTAATAACAAAAGTAAATATCTTAAAATTCTCAAGAATTTAAATTTTGCTGTTGTGACATTAACTAACAATGACAAAGGATCGATTTCCCAAAAAGCACAGTATAGTTCTTAAAGATAAAAAAGCTATGACAAATATTTGATAAGAAGAGACCCCTCAAATAAGTATGGCAGCACAAGCCAGATATAGATTTGGCAGTCTAGTAACAAAAAAGCAACAGTGGAAGTTGAGTGACATATACAGAGCACAAACTGGCTTCTAGGAGACAATTTGCATTGCACAGTCATTTGCACATGTTATTTAACCATCCTTCCGACCTCAAAAAGCAGAATTTCCCCCTGAAATAGTCAATTTCACTACTTAAGAGCAAATTGAAATCTCAAAACAATAACAAAATTGACTCAATTAGATGCTTCAACCTCATCAGAGAAGGTGACTGCAGGAACTCAACGAGGTGTGCCAAAATCCTGCGTACACAGAGATTCCTCCCTGTTGACTCCAGAGGGTCATGAGCCTTTTGTTCTTGATGAAAACGTTGAGTTCCACAATTGAACATTGTTATCAGAGGATTTCTTAACTCCTTATTGCAAAGGGCAGGGACAATATTCACAACCTAAGCACATGGCAAGAAATAACAGATGGGCAGAAACAAACAGATGGGTGAACACAAGGTAACAGTGAGATGCTTATGATCAGCATAATAAACAGCTGCTACAAGTAGGTGACCATCATCAGGTCTCCTTTCAGTTGCTCCTTGCCTGTCATATAAATAGGGGTCCTTCTAAAGCACAATTCCTAAAGTATCCTTTATTTTAATATCTCCAGAGTTTCAGTTCTTGACAGTGTTGTGTACCAAGGTGTCCAAAATTGGTCACCATTACCTTAAAGTGGATACAGCAGGATTAGAGCCCATCATACAAGTTGCTGCAAACTGCAAAATTTTTTGGCTTCAACCACACCATGTTAAAATGGATGTGGCCATGAACTTGTTCTGTTTTGTATAGAAATAATAACTTTCACAGAGCCCATAAGAGGTAGTGAGGGGACTGCTGGGGTCATGAACTCAGATTTTTTTTTAATTTTTTTTTTTTTTTAAAAAAAAACCTTTCATAAAACAATTTAAAACTTTCTAGGAGCCCGGTCATTACTTACCCAAACTGCATTCAGTGTTTCTTAATGTGGAACACAAGATAATAGCTCTTTATCCTGGCCTGCGCCACTGAAAATTAATACAGTCTAGCTGCTTTTGTCTATAATTTTAAACTTTTCTCCTGAATCTTGCTAAAAATTATATCTTCAAAATCAAATGTCTCTATTGCTGTTCTTAAAACAGGACAGAGAAATGACTGCTGCTCACATTGTTTGCATAATGTCAACAAATTATACATGTGCTCCACTAATAGCCAATACCTGCATAAAATAAATTTCTTTCATCACTGTTAATAGTTCCAGACTCCGTAAGTTCAAACTTAATTTTCTATTACTTTTACAGAGCTTAATAAAACATAGTGGCTTTGCCCACCAGAAAATAAAAACTCTGACCAGTGTATCAAAAAGAACAACCAACTTAAAAATATTTGTCTCTATTACTTCTAACTTCCCTGCAACTAGCTGCTCTGTCAGTAATGTGTTTTTTACTAACTCGGTGTCCTTGAAGTTTACCCTAAGGATTCATTTTCACACAACACTAAGATGATACTGCAGACAGCCAACTAGGAACTATGCCTGCCTCAGCCTCCCACACGGTCCTCACTTGCCTAATGAAATATTCATCACTCCCGAATGTTGCAGTGTCAAACACCAGCAACTTCCCAGCCTGACCTTCCACAGCCAGCCTGAGCTTTGTGTTGCAGATTGGGACTTAACCTGCAGAAACAGAAAATGGCATAATGCAGTTCTCATGTTGCACATTATGTTCTGTGCAGGTACTGTAAAATTCCCACTGCAGAAGCTTGTCTTTTAATGTTCAATATAGATTGTGTATCCATCAGCAAAGCCTGGTTTAAAACATGCATGGGTAGAGAATCAAGAATCTTATCTTGCATATTATAAGGAAACTGATTCGCATGTATGGTTCTATAGGTGCCATAGATCTTTCAAGATTTCACCAAAGGATATCCATGTCAAGCCCATGCACAATAAGAATATTGAAAAACTTGTATTTTATTCCCAAAAGCTACATTCACGTGTTAAAGACGAAAAATGTACCAGAAATTGGGAGTAAACTTCTTTTATTTATGCATGCTAGGTACACAGTGTCCTTAAGATGACAGAATAGCTATTGTAGCACATTAGCTATGACAATTCTTTAAGCATAATATAATGTGTAGTTACAGCTCAGGCCATATAAGTAAATATGTTCATGGGAACATACATAGCAACACATATATATCTATATAATTATATAAACGTGGTTTTTAAAAGTTTGGTTTCACAGCTTTAATAATTTCTCATCTCTGTCATCTTTCAGAACCTTTTTCCCCCTAGGATTTCCCACAAATGCTTTAAACTTACATTTAATCTCCTCAGTTTCCAGGAATTTTCTATTCCTTGTCATTTTTTCACTAGCTCAGAACAAATTGTGGATCCTTTACAGTTTGCAGATGTGCCTTGATACACTAATTAAACTAAAAAGTAAGATTTCAATGTGCAAATCCTTAATCTGGCATGAATTGCAATGTATTGAGGCAAATACACTGCAGCTACTACATCAAGGAGGAGAAAGATAGGAGATAGATGCTACAGCTAAAAAAGTTCTTCACAGCCTAGGTCATGGCTGAAGTAATTTTGTAACAGCTGTACCAGTTCTGAGAGCAAATTAAGTCACTACAGCACTAGTCCTGTAGTAACTCCAGATTTTTCAGAACTGTTGCAATTGTAATACTGGCCCATTGATCTTCCTCCTACATAATACAGGTGATTAGCTATCCCAAAGCATGGAAATTCTAACTCTGGCAAATTGGAAAATCATTTAAAATAGATTTAGAATTGATCTGATCACATGTGTGGTCTGATAAACCTGAGCTGAGCCTTACTCATGGTTAATAAGAAAGGTTTATATGCATTCAAAACTCAAACTCTGCAATCTATATTACAGCTTTGTACTCTGCACACTTATTTTCATTACAACCAACATAAAAACACATTCCAAAAATTATTTTATGATATTTTATTTTATTTTATGATCATCTCTGGTCAACTGGAAAATCACCAAAGCTTCATTCTACAGAGATAGCCTGAAGAAGCAACCCACTGTGAGCTTTAGATAGGAACCAGCAATCAAGGACTTAATCAAAGAGCAGCATACCCATTTAGCATTACCAGACCTGGAAAGTAAACATTTGACACTGCATTACAGTCTTGGATTTATGTACTACATACAGCTAGTAGATTTTGATGGCCTTATTCAGTATCTCTGTAGTATCACCATTTGTCTTTCTACCTCCTACCACACATTATTTCATGACCATAATTACCACCACTTCTCCAAGAAGTATGGCCACAACTACATGCAGCTTCAGGCAAGTCTCCCTCATCTGTCTTTCTAATACTACTATAAATCAGTTCCTAAGAACTAAAGATGGAGAGAGGCAGAAACAAAGTAAACCTCAGAGATAAAAAGCAGAGGAATGGAGCAACCAGGCATGAGTAAAAGAAACTTTGGTTCTCAGCTGGGAACACTAAGTGGCAGTGAAAGCACTTGGGACCACTTGCTTAAAACCTGTCACTAGCTGTGGAATTTGGGTAACAAAGTGCTGCAGTTACAGTGACAACAGAGTCCAAAAGATATGATCAAATAAAGGTTTTAACCATAAATACAAACTAAATTCCAGTAGAAATGAGGTAGAAGTGGCAGAAGTGAGGTAGTTCTTATTACAAACTCAGCTATTATAAAGTTACAAGTAGTCAGTTATAACAGTAATAATCTGTACATGGTCTGGGCAAGCAAAGAAAATTTCATTAATTGTCTGTAAATAAGTTTCCAGCTCAGAAGTCTAGCAAAGGGAGTTAACTGAAAAGCCAGTATCAAGCATTCCTCTCATCTCTATAGATGCCTTCAATGAACAATAACTTTTATATAATACATTCATAAACATATGTATTATATAATCAGCACTGATGCTCAGAAGCATAAAGATACAGAGAAATACCATTATTCCTCTCTCTAAATCTGAGAATAAATACTACTGGAAATTGGACTGGTTGACTTTTAAAAGGTCCCGGCCAATCCAGGACATTCTAGGAAAATAACTCCTAAATACTTGAAGAATGTTGGAATAGTTTTAAGGTCTTATACAGTATGGGGTGAATATCACTTGTGCTTAAACCCTGCAGAAATTTTCATACTTCATATGAGCTGGTCTCCATGCCTGGATATAGAACTTTAGCAGCCAAGTAGAAACGTGATTTATATTACATAAATTATGATGAAAATTTACCCCATCAGAATAGGGCAGCTACCTGTCCTGCACAAGCTATATTAAAAAAGGAAGAGATCTATTAGAGTTATTTTGTGTCCATGGAACTAGACTAGGGGAAAAATCCCCCACCTCTATGATTTCCAGTGCACAGGTAACTTGTCAGAAGTAAGCATCTTAATTGCAAAGATGCTCTTCCCATTTTAAGTCAATAAAAAATTCTGGCAGGTCATACAGTTCTCATTCATGTCTCTTGATTAAAATAAGCAGTTCCACTCTCATTCGCTTCAAGTTGCTTTTGATTCAGTAACCACGTTTTATCCTAGGCTATTTTATATTATCATTAGCCAGACATATGACATCTTCAGTGTTAATTCCGATTGGTCACATAACAATAGCTTCATTCCTATCTTTGTTTTTCACTCAGTGGAAGAGAAGAAAAAATAAAAGATGGAGATAAATGTGCAATAGATGTTTTAACCAGTTGATTTTCGCTAAAGGTAAAACATTTATCTGAAAACATTCATAGGATTTCCTCACCTTTTTAATATTAATGTTTCTAAATAATATATTGCTTTGGCTTCCCCAGGCACATTACATCTTTACACACACAAACCAAGGGGGAAAAGAATATCAAAACCCACAGGACTGGTTTGTGTATCTCTGCCTTGAAAATTATTTATGAAAGTGAAATAGTAGCAACAGGAGGATACCTTATGTCAAAACATCCTACAGTCTCAGGAAAGATTACAGTGCTCTCGGGAAGGATGACACAAACACTGGTGAAATTACTCCTGATGGTCATGAATCTTTTGCACTACAAGATCTCATATCAACAAGAGCTGTAAATACTGCTGGAATAAATTTTCTTTTGTATTCTGCTTAAAATATCAATATTTTAACTAAACAAAAAATAAACCCTTGACTCTGTGCACATCATGGTTTGCACTCAAAGAGAAGTAAGAGCCATGTATCTCTGGCTCCAGCTGCCCCTTTTGTGTGAGGGGGCAGACTAACATCAGGAAAAGAAAGCCAACACTCATAGATTGAGACAAAAGCAAAAAGCAAAGTTTAACAAAACAACAGAGGCAACAAGAAAAGATCAACAATAACATGGGCAGGGGAATGCACAGACACCATTACAATACCACAGGCAGCTGCCAACCATCCCAGACACAAATGGCCACCAAAGTTCATCCCCATGCCATGCAATCTTGTGGCCACTTCCTGCCTCCCTCTCCTGGCCAGCTCCCAGCTACAGGTGGGCATGGGTTGGGTGGGAATGGGATACCCATAACGCTGACAAAATAAACCCTATCCCTGCCAGAACCAACACATGGACCAGCATGGATATATGTCATGTCCCCTCCCCCTCTCTTGTCCATGGCAGCATTTAATACATAAATCCTCCTCTTACATCAAGAATCTGTTTGCAGTTTGTTTTCCTTACAGTGGCTTTATACAGAAAGATGTTCTCATGGTCTAACCACTTTGATCATTTAGATGCAGTGGACTTGCTTGAAATTATAAAAAAACAACTTCTGCATAAGGGCACCCACCCTGATAGTGCAGCTCATACTGGTCACTCAACAGAGCACATATACTTGTCTTCAGATAACTGATTACAAAAAGTAAAACAATTTTTGCTTCAAATCATGCAAGACTCATGAAGTATGCAAGGTATTTGAAGTGGAGAAGCTGTTTCTATCTCACTCCTTAGTTCTTTCTGAATAAATTACTGGGCCATGCCCATGCTGAACCTCGTGTCCTGGTTTCTCTTCCAGAACAATTCCCATTCATTACAACACATAGTTTGCTTCTTTTGATATGTCCACACTTCATCTACTTTTGCAAAGAGGACTTAAGAAAAAAGAAAGCATCTTTATCTGGTCCCTTACTACATAACCTATTGCATAGCTCTTACCATATGATATTTAAGCTAAAAGATGCTGTTGGCCAAGAACAATTCCTTTTCCAGCTGTACTTTGCTTAAAAAGGAGGTGATCAAATTTTAATGATTCTCTTCTGTTAGCATAAACCAAGTGCACACATTCCACCCATCACTTCCCTTGGGTTTGAAGCATACCAACTTCTGTTGTCCATTTTGAGTGACAGACCTTTTGGCATTGAAAATTTGTATCATTTGCTTTTGAAGTAATAAAAGCTGTAACAAAAATGCTGGAGAAAACAAGAACATAAGTAATAAAATAATTAAGGCTAAAACATCTTAACAAGAAAAAAGTTAGGGACCCTTTGGAAAGCAACACTGAACCCTCAAGTTTTTTCCTAGATATTTTATCCTGTTCCACATATAAGAAACTTGCTTTAATCTGCACTTAAGGCTGGCAATGAAGGTCAAAGTCTAGCCACAATTATTATTAGTTTTTGTAAACATACTCAGTAACGAAAAACTCTGATTCTAACAAAAAACACCTCTGTGAAACTCAAGATTGCATGAATAATCCACATTGCATAAAATCTGATCTTTAAAATAGCTGGGACTATATAACTGAGGCTGGTGCTAAAACAAATCTTGAGATTATTTGCCTAGAAATATGTATCAATCGTCTTGGCTATTAAGAAGTGCACATCAGGGTAATGCTTTTGTAAAGCTGATGTCCTTTTTATTAAAAAAATAAAAACAAAAAAAAAGCTATTTCTTGACAAATTTCAGAAGCAAAACAAAAAGTTACCAAAGTAGCTTAGTAAAGTTTTTGCTTTTGAAAACGTCCTTTCCCCAGCCCCCTTGGCAAGACAAATTATTCTTGTCACTTTTGCTACTTGAAAGGTACATGAAGCCTGTAAAACTTTATAGCTGCCTTTCCTTCCTTTATGAATGGAATTACCGTATTTTCCTTCCATTCTGGGGTTTAAACAGCTTCCCATCTTTAAAATTTTAAGTACTTCTCTGGCTTCTGAGACTGTAAGTTATTATTTTTTAATAAAACTCAGTGAATAACCTTAATAGCAGAATGATAGAGAAACTTATTTTACTCTATCTGTAGAGTTGCATATAAAGGTCAGTTATGGAATAAAAAACAAACATATGTGGCGATGTCATGGTTTAGGTCTCACTTTTACCTTCTCTTTGCCTGTAGTACCACATGCAATAATATCAGACAGAAAATGACATTCTGTATAACCAGGAAATATGATGGCTTAGGTTTCTAAATTTGAGGGCAAAGTGGCAAAACTTCAGATTACACTAAGAACAGAAGCATCAAGAAGAAAAGCATTGTTGGAAAAACAACTTAGCAGAGCTTCAGAAATACCAGTTTTATGTGGAAAAGGTACTCATTGCCATCATGATGCAATTCCACTACTGGTTGCAAATTATTAGTTTTCACTATATTATTTGACAAAAACCCAGCATCAGCACAAATTTGAGCCTGTCTAAAGCCATGCCTGCTAGTTGTTGATCTTGATTCACAACCACAAACCATTATTTCCTTGGAAAACCAGTTCCAAAGAAAGTTAAATGCCCGTCAGCATCTCATGGAGAAGCTTGTGGGTAAGCTAACACACAAATCATGACCTTCTGTTCACACAGTAACTAGAGAGAAAGGCCCAGTCTTTAAGCACGTTACACCAAGAATACAGCTATTATTGAGAATATTTTCTCTAAAACACCAGCAATTATTAGACCATTAACCTCATAATTAATTTTAAATGCAAGCAAAGACTGAAGCCTTAAGTTGTGGTGAAAGATTTGAGTCCAGAAAAGTCATACTAGAAACTGAAAAAGAGACAGTCTTGACTCTGCTGAAGATACATTGGATTTGATGTAACTTACTCCAAACCAATTTGCTATTAGCATTGTAAAGTTGAGACTTGATCCTTGCCACACATATACATATACATATAGAGTATTCCTGACGTCTGTTAAAAACACCTTCAAGTTATGCGGCAGACCTATACTGCAAGGAAGACAGGAGGAGCCTATTCCCATTGGTTCTCCTCTCCCTCTTCATGCAGATATTGACCAAATGCCTGTAGACAGGAGAAAAAGCATCAGGCTCCAGAGCAAATGAAGTACTTCATCTCTACCGCATAACTTCATTGGAAATATTGACCCTAATTTTCCTATACAAGATAATTACATCAGCTTTTCACCCTGATACCAGTCTTTCATTTTAAAGGGAATCACCATGATGAAAAAATTCAAATTATGAGCACAGAAAGCACTATAAAAGAAAAAGTTGTAATTCCCAACACACGACACTAAGGTGAGAAGAAAAAAAGAGAACAGTAAGGGACATAACATCACGAGCAATTTCAGAAGAGGCCGAAGACTAGAACGACACCAATTGGGACCAATACCTGGGCAGATGCAGAAGAGGCCACATACTGGAACGACACCAGTCAGGACCGATAGTCAGCCAGAGGCAGAAAAGGGCACACACTGGAACGAAACCTGTTGGGACCGCACATTGGAACGACACCAGGTCCCCCAAGAGCAGGCCCTGGTCAAAAGAGACCTCACACCAGAATGACACCAGGTCCCCTGAGAGGAGGCCCCGGTCAGAAGAGGCTGCACACAGGTATGACACCAGGTTCCCAGAGAGCAGGCCCCGGTCAAAAGAGACCTCACACCGGAACGACACCAGGTCCCCCAAGAGCAGGCCCTGGTCAGAAGAGGCTGCACACTGGAACCACACCAGGTCCCCAAGAGCAGGCCCCGGTCAGAAGAGGCTGCACACTGGAACCACACCAGGTCCCCAAGAGCAGGCCGTGGTCAGAAGAGGCTGCACACTGGAACCACACCAGGTCCCCAAGAGCAGGCCGTGGTCAGAAGAGGCTGCACACTGGAACCACACCAGGTCCCCAAGAGCAGGCCGTGGTCAGAAGAGGCTGCACACTGGAACCACACCAGGTCCCCAAGAGCAGGCCGTGGTCAGAAGAGGCTGCACACTGGAACCACACCAGGTCCCCAAGAGCAGGCCGTGGTCAGAAGAGGCTGCACACTGGAACCACACCAGGTCCCCAAGAGCAGGCCGTGGTCAGAAGAGGCTGCACACTGGAACCACACCAGGTCCCCAAGAGCAGGCCGTGGTCAGAAGAGGCTGCACACTGGAACCACACCAGGTCCCCAAGAGCAGGCCGTGGTCAGAAGAGGCTGCACACTGGAACCACACCAGGTCCCCAAGAGCAGGCCGTGGTCAGAAGAGGCTGCACACTGGAACCACACCAGGTCCCCAAGAGCAGGCCGTGGTCAGAAGAGGCTGCACACTGGAACCACACCAGGTCCCCAAGAGCAGGCCGTGGTCAGAAGAGGCTGCACACTGGAACCACACCAGGTCCCCAAGAGCAGGCCGTGGTCAGAAGAGGCTGCACACTGGAACCACACCAGGTCCCCAAGAGCAGGCCGTGGTCAGAAGAGGCTGCACACTGGAACCACACCAGGTCCCCAAGAGCAGGCCGTGGTCAGAAGAGGCTGCACACTGGAACCACACCAGGTCCCCAAGAGCAGGCCGTGGTCAGAAGAGGCTGCACACTGGAACCACACCAGGTCCCCAAGAGCAGGCCGTGGTCAGAAGAGGCTGCACACTGGAACCACACCAGGTCCCCAAGAGCAGGCCGTGGTCAGAAGAGGCTGCACACTGGAACCACACCAGGTCCCCAAGAGCAGGCCGTGGTCAGAAGAGGCTGCACACTGGAACCACACCAGGTCCCCAAGAGCAGGCCGTGGTCAGAAGAGGCTGCACACTGGAACCACACCAGGTCCCCAAGAGCAGGCCGTGGTCAGAAGAGGCTGCACACTGGAACCACACCAGGTCCCCAAGAGCAGGCCGTGGTCAGAAGAGGCTGCACACTGGAACCACACCAGGTCCCCAAGAGCAGGCCGTGGTCAGAAGAGGCTGCACACTGGAACCACACCAGGTCCCCAAGAGCAGGCCGTGGTCAGAAGAGGCTGCACACTGGAACCACACCAGGTCCCCAAGAGCAGGCCGTGGTCAGAAGAGGCTGCACACTGGAACCACACCAGGTCCCCAAGAGCAGGCCGTGGTCAGAAGAGGCTGCACACTGGAACCACACCAGGTCCCCAAGAGCAGGCCGTGGTCAGAAGAGGCTGCACACTGGAACCACACCAGGTCCCCAAGAGCAGGCCGTGGTCAGAAGAGGCTGCACACTGGAACCACACCAGGTCCCCAAGAGCAGGCCGTGGTCAGAAGAGGCTGCACACTGGAACCACACCAGGTCCCCAAGAGCAGGCCGTGGTCAGAAGAGGCTGCACACTGGAACCACACCAGGTCCCCAAGAGCAGGCCGTGGTCAGAAGAGGCTGCACACTGGAACCACACCAGGTCCCCAAGAGCAGGCCGTGGTCAGAAGAGGCTGCACACTGGAACCACACCAGGTCCCCAAGAGCAGGCCGTGGTCAGAAGAGGCTGCACACTGGAACCACACCAGGTCCCCAAGAGCAGGCCGTGGTCAGAAGAGGCTGCACACTGGAACCACACCAGGTCCCCAAGAGCAGGCCGTGGTCAGAAGAGGCTGCACACTGGAACCACACCAGGTCCCCAAGAGCAGGCCGTGGTCAGAAGAGGCTGCACACTGGAACCACACCAGGTCCCCAAGAGCAGGCCCTGGTCAAAAGAGACCTCACACCGGAACGACACCAGGTCCCCCAAGAGCAGGCCCTGGTCAAAAGAGACCTCACACCAGAATGACACCAGGTCCCCTGAGAGGAGGCCCCGGTCAGAAGAGGCTGCANGTATGACACCAGGTTCCCAGAGAGCAGGCCCCGGTCAAAAGAGACCTCACACCGGAACGACACCAGGTCCCCCAAGAGCAGGCCCTGGTCAGAAGAGGCTGCACACTGGAACCACACCAGGTCCCCAAGAGCAGGCCCCGGTCAGAAGAGGCCGGACACAGGAATGACACCCGGTCCCCCGAGAGCAGGCCCCCATCAGAAGAGTCCGCACAACCACCAGTAGGTTTAAGTGCTGGCTTTTTTCCTGTGTGAACAAGTCCAAAGATATTTCATACACACTTAGTCTGACAAAATATACAAAAGAACAAATAGTTCAATCTTTTCTACTAAATGCAGCTTGAGGCATATAATTAGCAATCTAAGAGATATGTGTCATCTGATTCATCTTGCTTACTCACACAGATTTCCACTTATCCCCCATTTTAATCCAGTACCCCAGCTTTATTTCAGCACTGCAATCTTTCCTCAGCTTCTCTAACCTCTCTCCAATAAATTGAACCTTAGCAATTTTCAGTTCTCACCATCTAACTGGCTCTCCCCATTGCACCTAGCACAACGTCCCATACTTAAGAACATTAGCAGATTACTGTCCTTGTATATTCCAGTAGCAGCAACATCTGAATACCTACTTAAAGCATATGGATGGAGGAAGCAGAAGGGTATGTCTGTAGACCTCACTGGGACCGACAAAAACATTTTCAAGCAAAACTAGGATTGTTATGGAAAGGGAAGCTTACAGGAAGGGAATTTAAGTTTCTGCATAGCTATACAGAAAATCATTAGCAGAAGGATAAGCTAAGTAATTTAAATCAGATACAAGCATATCTATGCACTGTCAGTACTCATTGCGATCTTATTTCCTTCTGGGGAATTTTCTGGTAGAAATAATAGAGATTATTTTTACCTCCATCCTTTCTTTGACATTTGCAACACTTCGAGATCACATCTGCTCTTCAAGGATATTTTCAACTATTAAAGAATACTTATGAACGCTGCTTCAAAGAAAACCACTGCAATGATAAGCCACATTAAAAAAGAGATTAAAGATCTGCATTAAAACTATTTATTGGTTAACTTCTATCAAGACAAAAAGCAATACCTAAAATGTAGTAAAAATTTTGGTTATAAAAGAAAAAAAAATCAGTGCATGAATTTTATTCTCTTATCTGTTCAGTGTTTCAAAGTTTGATTCCAAAATACACCTTATAAATGTTAAAAAGCATAAGGTATTAATACAACATAAGTGTGGGGAAATTGTATCATGAATCAATTAAATTGAAGACAACTATAATGAGTTTTTAAAAGAGGTAAAAGTTAAAAAGCTTGGGTTTATTCTGCTGAAATTCAGTGTAAAAATCTAACTAATGACTTTGTACAGCAAAGATACTATTTTGTTTCACAAGTACTTCAGAAGAATTGACAGAGTTTATAAATGGTGTTGTTACATACTACTGGTACACACTTCCAGAGTAAAACTGCCCTGTGCAAAATTCGATGAAGGGGTCATCCCTGGGAAGCATCAGATGTTTTGGTTAAGAGGGGATTGTACTGTTGGATGCAGGTTCCCAAGCCACATAACCCAGATGTTAGGATAGTGTCCAAAAATTTTACTTCACTCACTACAATTTCTGTTATAGAAGTTTATCAATATCCCCATACCATTGACAGGCTGGCACTGGAACCCCAAGGAAACTGAGCATTAACCACTGAAGAGAAAGGCTGTCTTTTCAAGAATGAATAAGAAAGTTACCCTTATTTAAAAAACAAAACCAAATCTTGCCATTGTCAGCAGTACCATGCTGCACTTGATCTTAAAAAGAAAAAAAAAACGCCCAAAAATCAGAGCTACTTTCTGCACAAGACTGCACTCACTGTGAGATTGGGCAGAAAAATCAGGTTCCTAAAAACACCATCTGTGCAAGTATGTACATACCTCCCTCAAAAACAATCAAAAATTTCAGATGTTCAGCTTTTTTTTGGAAAGGGAGAGTAAATCAAGCAAATGCTTCTATGCACTTATATAAGAGCTTAAGAGCTGAATATGAAACACTAATTTTGAAAGCTTCAAATAATAGTATACTAGAGAATAACAAGATAAATTAATCACGAAAATGAGAGACATATTGAACTATTCCCAGTGAATCTTAGAAGCCAGTGGGGACAAAAAGAGCAGATTTGGCATACTTAATTGACTTGGAAGATAGAAGTATATGTATTGTGCAACTCAGCAGCTTTCCAAACAGTTGGTGCACTGACATTTTAATGCCAATTCTAAGAACACTGTTTCCAACAATAACATTTCTAGGGAAATTGTTACAAATTCTCACATTCAGAGGCAGGTATGATCAGTTGCTCTCCAAGTAGAGAATTACCTTATTAAAACAAGATAAAATTGGAAAAAACAATAAAATACAAAAGCCTTTGTCGAAAGTCACTAGCGAACAATTCATGGTAGTCCTACTACAACTCAGGAAGTAACACTATTTTCAAACAGGCTAGAATTTAACATCAGTAGAAATGGCATTAAATACAACAAATTTCCTTCATAATAATTCTTTATTTATCAAGAATATCAATATTAAACTACCCATAAAGAGGGTCACTGCTTCTACTTAGACAGTATTTTCCTTGCCATGATTTGAATTTAAGAAGTTACTAGAATGTCCTTAGTATTTATAAAATTAAACACTTAGGGATTTATGCTGATAAACAGCATTTTTTGAGCTTTGCAGTCATTAATCTCTAAGTATTCTAGGTACTGTTCTGCAACAGGAAGACTTTATTTTCTCTTATCTGGCATAATTATTTTCTTTGTAGCAATCAGAAATTCACCAAGTACTTTGCAAGTATAATGGCTCCTAATAAATCTCTCAGAAATAAAAATACATACAGAACTCAAGCACTGAAGACAAAGATGCATGAGGAAACTAGTACATCAAATGTTTATTTTCTTGCATTTCTATTCAAGATGGAGTGGCTTGTTCATACCTGAATCAATTTTCCAATATAGTAAGAATAATGTGTAAAGTCCCATTAGTGCTAGCTAATGGTGAGACTTTAACCATGTTTATTACTGCAGAAGACTAAACGGTACAGATGGCAAGGAGCTAAACAACTTGGCACAAATGTCTATCAATTCCTCTTAATTAACTACAATTTCTGGAATTATTCTACTGCACTACGTATCTTTCATACATAAAAACAGTGGGACAGTTATCCAGTATGAAGAACCTTAAACATCTGGAGAGTCAAAGCAGGCATGGTGGGCTTATAAGGTGAAAGCAAATAAGCACATAAGACTGAATGAATTTGGATATTTTGTTTGATAGAATATGGTCTTTTGTATGTTACTGTAAAAGCATGAGACCTTTTCTATCCCAGACAACCAAGCAGTGTTCCCAAGTCACTATCGTACACCAGATAAAACCAAAGTAGAAACACACAATAAATTCATAGAAACACTCCTGTTATATACAAAGAGCTACAGAGATAATTGTTGGGTTTTTTAAATATATATGGAAGATTGCTTCAGAATAAACATTTAGAACTCAGTATTGCTTCTCTCAAAACTCATAAAGAGAGAGCACTTAATGTAAAAAGTACTTTTGAGAATGTTATGGCAAAATAACATCTTGTACCTCTAAAAAATAGCATGTGTGAAAATTAAACAGGTTTTACTCAAGTATTAGTAATCTTTCAATAAGACAAAAAAACCCAGTCAAGCTTCCAAACAATAAGGACAACACACTGGAATATCAGGTTTCTAACTGATTTGTGGTCTTTACATATTATTCATTTTCTTTTGCAAGACACATATATGACCAGACTATTCTACAACATAGAGTTTAAATCCTAGCTGCATCATAGAGAATCATATTTCTTTAATTTAATTAATAAATTAACTAGAAATTTCTAATTACTTTCCATTTGTATGTTTCTGTATTACACAATTGCCTGCATTTTAAAGGCCAAATCTCAAACTCTTAGGTCAGCAAAAATCCCAGTATTGTCTTGTATGAGCTTCACACAATATATGCATAGCTAGAGAAGTTCTCACTTTTCACACAAACAGTCCACAGTTAACTTGCCTTATGTCAACACAGTTAAATTATGGACAAATAATTTGTTATCTTAATATATAAATATTAGGAAACTAAATTTCTAACAGTTACTGTAATTTTTGAGAATGCATTTTGAGTAATAGAAGAAAATTTTACAGGCAACGTATATTAGGAAAATCAAATCAGTTTCATTTTACCACTTTATAATTAATTTAAAGGAGAAAGTACAATTTCAGACATAAAACAGCAAAGCCACAGCTTTGAAGGAAATATGACTTGAATAGTAAGTGTCATCCACTATCAGAGGTAGAGACTCTGATATGCTCCAGGAAAGGGCACTGCTAAAAGGCTTTTATTACTTCTATGCACCATCACCCAACTGTCATTAAGGAAATTCAATTACAAATTGAAGGGTCATTCATTCAAATTATTCAGTGCTACAAAGGAAATCTGACATGCAAACAATTTAGATAAAAGAATCCTAATGATCCAGTATCCCAAATTGTCTGCAATTTGTCACTTGGATTCTACTTTTGAAAGTAAGCTTTTATTGCCCTTTGCAAAAAATAAACCCATTAAATATACACTGACAACTGCAGAGGCTGACAAAAAACAGATTGACATGCTTTTATACATTCCTTCCAAATTTTTTCCTGGTTTAAATACTGTAAAGAAAAAGTGTAAAGTGAATGCTGTACTTCACAGTAATACCATATATTTCTTTCAAAATTATCTTTTTCCTGGTAAATCTGTATGCCCATAGACACAGTTCTGCGTCAATATATACACATACAGTGAAAACTAAAAATATCCATAACAAATAATTTTGAAATATCTGTGCTTGGTTATTGAGACATTGCATAGCTGTCAACAGCAAAACTCTAGTCCCTGCACATGTGCAGATGCAGTTTGAAGACACCTTTGCATTCCAAGTTCCCATCCTTAACCTAATTTCTCACTGCAAGATTAAAAACTAAACCACCTACGTGCAGTATCT
Source organism: Turnix velox (assembly GCA_013400935.1). NCBI lineage: Eukaryota > Metazoa > Chordata > Aves > Charadriiformes > Turnicidae > Turnix > Turnix velox. The sequence continues at coordinate 128,795 of VZTY01017623.1, forward strand.
AGTATAATTAGATGCCTTTATAGGACTAGAAGATGACCACAAACCAAGGGCACGACAGGAATTCAGTTTTCTTTCATCCCTGTCATCTTTACTACTGACTCTTTTCAAAAGAGAAAGGGTGAGAGTACAAAATCTGCCTGAACAATTTCAAGCCACCAGAGGGATCAACCTAGTTTTGAAAAGTCTGAAGCAGCTTGTAGAATTTTCTAGAATCTTTGATCCATGTGAGAGATTCATGGATAAACCCAGAGAGTACAGTACAACAAAAATCAAGTTGGGAACAGAAGATGGAAAAAATTTCACGAGGCCTATCAACTTTCAACAATGGCTTCTCACAGAGCTGGTAGAGATCTAAACAAGACCTACAAACTGAAGTGAAAAGTACTAAGCCATATACCAAAAAGCAAGAAAATGAGGACCATGAAGTACCTGGCACTACAGCCCAGCAGGACAACAGGCAGCACACACCTGAGCCTGCCGAGATATTACTTCTGTGAGAGTGAAGTATATTTCCCTGTTAATCCAAGGACAAATTAGTAGCAAACTGCACAAATAAACCATGCCACAGAGATAACATCCCAAGAAGACTAATTTCCCCATGCATTTAAATAATACTGACCTTTACGCACCCACACTCAACACGTTTGCTCATCGTCTTAAGAAGGGAGAAGGAAGAAAATTAGATTAAATCACTCCGCTAAATATATTCTTGGAACTGAGTTGATGGTTTTAAAGTAAAAGGAAGGGAAACTAAACAGAAACCAAGTTGCACTTAAAAACAGCAGCCCTACATCAGGAAGCTCAAGAGATCTAATGTTTTTTAATTTAAAAGTAAAAAAAGATTCCCCTACCTTCCAGTGAAGTTGTGTTGGTTTCATCTAATATTATTGTAATACAACAGAAGATGCAAGTTTGTATTTACCCTAAGCAAAATTCCTTTAACAAATAAAAATAGATATCAAAATGTGTCATTTTTTTTTTTGTACATGGTAACTGATGGCATCACTTCATGATGAACTCAAGAGAAAGTTATAGCTGGTTCAGAAAACTTCTGAAGTTACCAGTGTACACAAAAAAAAAAACCCCAAACACTCTTTATGCTCAATTCATACACAAATAGACAAGCAGATTTCAGAAAGCAACTATAGAAAGCTACAAAGTCACCTGGCAGGCAAGGGTGGCAAATATCACAAATTCTATTTAACTAACTGCTAGTCTATCAACATCTTTTCTTCCAAATTAAACAGGAACACAAGAAAAAAAGTAAACAAACGCCAAATGCTCCCCCAGCTGTCTCGGTCTACAGACCCTATAACACTTGTATCAGATTGTGGAAATACATCTCACTCTTCTGTCCAGAATTTCGTGGGTTATCCCTTTGGCAATACTGATTATTTCTAAATTTATTTGGATTAGTTAATGGTCATGAAGTAGATTTTGTTTATCCTCTAATAAAGAAACCCCACAACTATTTTCTATGAAAGACCTTTTAGAAAGAATTCAAGGTGAAATTCTTTTGATTCATTAAACCAACTTCTTTATATGCACCTTTAACTTAACGTGCTTGTTCAGGATCCAATGGATTCAATCTCAGTATGGTTCTAGTGGATCAGTAATAACACTTTTTTTTAAATGTGAATTTTTTTTCTAATCAGAAAATGCTAGTTCATTCAAGCTTTCAAACTCAGCCATCTTGTCTGGTTTGCATAGAAAGCTGCATAGTATCATTTGTCTCACTAGCTTTCTGGAAGCTCATACTGCAAATTTCTGTGCCTTTCCAGGGCTGAGTTTCCAAGCAGTCATTCACAAATTTGCATGAGCACAACCCAGAACTCATGGGATGCCAGGGTTTAATATAGTTCTCACTGAACTCCACCCTCTGGCCACCTGGACCTGCTAGGGCACAAGACTAGCTTCCACTGGCACACTCCCCAGATGAGGAAACTGGATCCATTGCAGAGAGTGAATTCTTTCACAGGACCCACAGCTCAGCATGTAACAGCTACAATATCAGGGGATTCAGTGTTGCCAGGAGGCTGCTTTGACTGCCTGTAAGTCTGGGTTTGCAGGGTGCCTCTACAGCAAGGAGAGCACTAGGAAGCACAAGCTGGTATGTTTTTATCGCCGTGCAAATGCAGCATTATTTCTCAGTACCTTGCCAAGGAATTTGTCAAGTCTAATTTTAAGCCTTACAAATAACCTGGCTTTTACCACTTCCTTTGGGAAATGAGTCAACAGCCTATTCTATTTCACTGACAGCCACCCAGCGGGAGGGTAGGACACCAACCACTCTCCACAGCAGTCAGCTCAGAAGATGAAACCCAGTGACTTTCCTGAATAATTTCCCTTTAGCAGACACATCTCAAATAAGTTGCAGATTTAATCCATTTTCTCCCACACACAACCCCACTTGTGCACAACTCTCCTATGCCTTCACTGCTGCAATCTTTAATGCAGCTAGTGCTGCTTGCACAGATCTGCTCCCAGATGCAATTTCCCAAGCAACTTAACCCCAAGGATACTACGGCATCCCACAAAAAGACAGCTCACTCCAAGTTCTGTAAGCAGAAAAGGGTACTTCATATACTGAAGAGACCTGTGTTTTGCTACTACATATTTGGGGATGGGCATGAATCCAAGTGAGCTGCAGCATCCAAATGAACAGTTTCTCTCTGCTCCATCCCATGGGCAAGAGAGGTAGTAAAAAGGCTTCTGCAGAGTTTAAAGAAAGGGCAATCCTTCCTCAGCTCTAGGAGCCATAAAACAGGTCATGCAACTGTGCCACCATAAATGAGATTAATGTTGTTTGGCACAGATTTAGGAATCATAGTACTGTAGATTTACAAGCTATGCCATTAGGAATAGACACTTAATTTCACAAACAGAAGATGTACGTTAAACATATTTATAATGCTATATATAATGTCCCCTACAGAACAAAGCTTGAGAAACTGCTGTAACTCCCCTTCATATTGCCTATCTTACAGGATACATACATATCATATGGATACAATACATTTCCCTATTGCTGAAACAAAACTAATTTTGGAAGGGTGGGATCATGCAGGTAAGAAATATGCAGGTATCAGAGATAATTCCAGAGATAGTTCAAACATAGACAAGGTGTTTTGTAAGGTTTTTTAAAGTTTTCATGGAACTTGAAACTTTGAAGTCGTCATTTCAGAAATCAACATTACATTCCCTTTCTTATTAGAGAGCAGGAATAAGCCTTTTTTGTCATTTCATGCTTCAATTATTAAACTGAGGTTTTGTCAGATTTTTAGACTTACTAGAAGATGTAAGGCTTCCAAAAACAAAACTTAATGGCTCCAAAAACAAAACTAAATAAGATATTATAAGAGAAAAATGCACAGTTTGTTGAGATAACAGCACTGAACTTCAACGGAGTCACATTTTATTATTATTTCTGCAATTTATTATGATAAGCCATAGGTGATGTGTTAGTAAGTGAATTAGTAAGTGTTAATTATGTCCCAAATACATGAAGCAAAATCTCTCATCCTGGACTGTGTTTCAAGACATTACACTTATCCTTCAAAATAGAAAGTAAAGGCTTTAACAATGTGGTAGGTAAGTTTCAAAAATACTTTTTTGATATGTGAATAATCATTTTAAGGAAACATTTAATATTGGCTAGTAGAAAGAATTAAAATGATGGTATGGAATGACATAATGATATTGGTTTACATTTATTAGGACACAGTTTCAGAGGAGACTAATTAGTGATGATGAATGAAGCACATTTCATCTGTCACCATGGCCAATTAAAAAAACCACTAACCTGTACTGGCATTTCTGAATGTTCTCTAGGAGAGCAGTCAAGGCCTTTTAGAAGAACTCATCTTCTGCTTCTGGTTGGCAAACCTGGCAATGTATCTGAGGCTAACAAAACATCACTTAATTGAACAGTATTTACTTGGCTGAAAAAGTTCAGGGGGCAATACCTACAGCCCCAGTGGGTTACTGGCTTGAAGAGCTACACTAGTGCAGTGCATAATCTTGAGAAGAGAGAGATTAAGGAAGAGCTGGCACAGAGACTCCTTTACACCCCACTGCAGCAACCTCTCAACAGTGATTTTCCTCTCCTCAATACCTTCACTACCCTGATCACATAAACCTAGGCAAAAGAAACTCAAATGTTTGTACCCTAGACAGATATCCACAGCACTGAGCAACAGCTGTTGTTTATGCTGCAGAAGTCGGCAGACCAGGAAGGACACTGTTTTTCTGGCACCTGAATAATAATTGTATATTTTCTCAACTCTAGCATTTGTCACTGAGGCATTATTCACAGCAACGAAGTCATGATGCCATTATCACACATGAAACTGCACTAGATGACCTATACTAGGGCAATTTTCTGATGCAAGAACTTAAAATGCATAATTTATACACAGTTGAGCACATTTGCAAAGCAATGTGACACAAAAAAAACCTGATGTTAGCCCCTGAATGCATAAGCAGGGAGGAACAGAGAGCAGTGTACAGTAAAGCAGTTTCCACTATATTTATTCCAGCTCAACTCTGCAAGCAGCAATGCTAGCACTAGAGCCCAGGTAAGAAAGAGTGTTCAGAAGGTAGTTTAACCAAAATACCACATTCTTATATTGGCTAATACATTACATAGGGCATAAATAATGAAGAAACTGTTTTTACAAAGACTTGCAAATATACAAAGCTACAGTCTTGACTCTTCATTTTAGTTATTTTGCTCTCAGGTGGAATCCTGTCCTCAGTACCTGTCTGTCTTCTTGCTTATCATCCTTTCTAAAATGGTGAAGGAAAAGCAAGAGATAAACAGAAAAGATTGAATAATGGAGATTAAGATGTAAGGGGAGATGACAAGCAGAGTAATAGATAACAGTTCTATCTTGAATAACTGCTTATGGGCTAAATTCCAGAACTGCCAATTCCGTGTACTAAAATGTTAAGAATCAGACCTTGAAAGATTAAAGCAGCTTTCTGTAGTCCTTTGTATACTTTAATCCTTAAGAATTCAGAGTGCGGTTAACTAAGAGAAGGTTTACCAAATTGAAACAAAATCCCAAAATTAAAAAAATTTCTAGATTCTAGACAGTTCTAGATTTTCCAGAATTCAGTGCTTCATTTTAAAACTGTAGTCTAATGTTGACACAACCTTCTTTTGTTTTAGCTAGCTAGCCCAAGCTGAGATGAAAGTTGCAGCCTCCCAAGCAAGCTGCTTCTAGTTTATAAAGAACTAAATTAAAATTCTACACAAAAGCCAAAAGGAGCCGCAAGCAAGTTCAGATGATGCTGAGCAGCTCTTTTTTTTCTGGGCCTCCTGCTCTCCTTCAATCACTTGCTTCCTATTTTCAGTATTATGACAGGTGGCAGTTAGAGAACATTTAACAGATAATGAGAGTTCTGAGAGGTTTGAATAGTAAACCATATGAAAGCTCAGGGAAATCAATGAAGTCTGACAGCTTCTCTCCTGCACTGCATTTCTCACAGAAAGGGTAGAGAGGGGAATTTATACTTTTTTTGTTTTTTAAATATCTTTCCTGGCATCATTCAATTTTAAAATAAAATGAGCAACCTGAGTAGTTTAATTTTATCATGTCACCTTCAAGTCCCAGTCAGTTATATTCTTCTAATTCATTAAATTGCAAGATTTTTTCACAGAGTTGTTTTGGGCATGAATGCTTACATTACACTTACTGCCATTTTCCAAGACCATTAAAGTTAGCAGTTAAAGAGGAGGTGGACTTTTCTACTGTTCTGCTACCTTTTAAACAATGGACTTCATAAACAACAATTATTATTATCATAGATTCAGTTCCTATCTGAGTTTCTCTATCCTAATAGTAAACAGGTGACTGACCTGTCCTACACTGAATTGTGGCATGCAGAGATACAAAACTTTCATATGTTTTGCTGCAAAAATCACAAAGAATTTCATCTCTAATGAGTATGTACATTAAATGACAAAATGAAGGACAGCCTTCAATTGCATCCTTACTGGAAGGAAGATAGGAAGGAAAGCTATCAGCCACCAGAGGGCAATACCAGTAGCAAACCCTGGTTCTGCTTGGTACTTTCAAGAAAGATTTGGAGGTTAACTGAACTCTACTTCAGAAACCCAGATAAGAGAGGGGAGAAAAACCAAAAATACCAAGATGAGAGCTGCTGATTCAAAGCTGGATGCAAGTACTCCAGTAAGAGGATATTTTTTTGGCCTCTGCAGGATGAGGCATTAGTCATAGAGACATCAAAAAGACATAAGATAACTTTCTAAGCTACACTTATATGACAACCTTTAGAAACCAGTAAAGTTGCCTCAGTATCCATTATCTCCTCCTGTGTGTTCTTTAAAAGAGCATGGTATTTTAAAGCACAGTTATTTGAAACATATTAAAGCCAGGCTTAGGCATTCAAAATTTTGGCTCAATGCAGATACTTGATGAATAACAAACTGTTCTTCATAGATTCCTCTTTCTTGAACAATCTAATATTCCAAAAGCTGCTTGAATAAAATAATTATCCAAATCAACCCAAAATTTTTATCAACACCTTGAGCATACACTAAATGAAAGTAATCAAAATAAAGTAACAGAGAAAACATGACATCTCTGCAATCTGAATAAGCAAGTAAGCTGAACAAAGCAAGTCCATTATCCACAAGCTGTTAACAAAGACCTCTAGTAGCTTTTTCAAAGGTAGCAATCCAGTTATAGCCTACATAAGTCTACCAAGATTTGTACAATATGCAGTTTTAGGCAGCCACATGCAAAAGTTAAGCATGATAAGCAAAACTGAAAATGCAGCAGCCAAATCAAGGAATAGCAAAAGGAAAATTTTCAGTCTTTTTTTCAGGGAGAAAAAAAATCCCCAAACAGCCTCCTACTTGATGTGTAACTAGGGATAGTAATTATGAAAACTGCCTTTAAAACTGGCTCTCCCAGGGCCACCTAGAATTGAGCAGATCTAGTATTTCCAAAGACTAAAATCCTGAAGTTCATAAATACATATTTTAATTTTTATTACATGGAAGATTATTTCTAGTAGTCTGTTTTGCTAAAATTTAAATAATTTCACACTGTATACTTGCATGGATTTACATTATAGATTTAGATGAGCTTGTATCACAGAGGTGTTGACATTTTCCTATTGCATTCGTGCTACACACTTCTGAATTAACCAACTATGCATTTAATATGGCTAAGATAAGTAACATGAAAGTCTTTGACTTTAATTCGTTCCTAGCACTGCTGCAGACCAGGCTGTCCATAATTAAATTACCTGGGCATCACAGTATGTCAGTATTAGTGTTCCTCTCTGGAAACAGCAAGCAGTTAGGTGTGTCATCCTGCAGTCACAGCTAAACATAACAAGCAAAGAGAAACTGCTAGCCCTGCATTTACACCTTTAAAAATAAAATAGCTACTATGAAGTTTTCAATAGCCAATGTCTCTTTCTTTCACATATTCTCATAAAATTTTTAAGAACTTTAGAAAACAAAAAATAAAATCAGTGAGACGCACTGAGTTCATTTACTGCTATGCATATATGAGCCAATATTCATCGCTCAGTTTAAGGAGAGGTTGAAGGTGGGGATAGGGAGTAATCTAACTTTTCTAATAGATTTCTAAGGAAGCAAATTGATGTGTCAGCTAAGGGCTTGCTCAAGGTCAAACAAAAGCTAGCCAGTATATATGCATCTATAACAAAATGCCTGTTCTCTGAGCAGTCTTTATAATCCAGATACATACAACAAAATGCAATTATGAAGTTATAAGATGGCCTACTTATTTTTAGAGTGGCAATAAAGACACAATTTTTCATATTTTAATTTCATATTCATTTTATATATTTCTGTTAGCTGTAGAGCCTGAACAGTCAGGCATCATACTTCAAAAAGTAAATAAAATCACAGTAAGTCATCTGATGATTATTATTTGAAAACGTAAGGGCCTTATGCGGGTCTTATATCTTTAGCCAACGAAATCTTGTGATAAAAATTAAATTAACATTTCCAAATACTTATCTATCTTCTTCCATGTTGAAAACAAAGAAAAGCGGTACAAAAAAGGAGAAATCGGGAGGGATGGGGGTGGGAGACGCCGCTCCATAGCGGAGCTGTTCTCACGGCTGACCCGGCCGCGGGAGCTGCCACCTGCCGGCTACGGCTCCTCAGCTCAATTGAAAAGAAAGATTTTAAAGTCAAAGAAATATTCGAGCCCCTGTCTTCTGGCAAGCTACAGCCGCATTGCTTTCATTGCTCCTCAAAAGGATCCTCAAGGATCAGTACTGGGACCAGTGCTATTTAACATCTTTGTAGGAGATATGGACAGTGGGATTGAGTGCACCCTCAGCAAGTTTGCAGATGACACCAAGCTGTGTGGTG